>PRKT01000146.1:309623-325013 GCA_003671525.1 Saccostrea glomerata
TTTTTTTTTTTTTACATGTTTGATAGCTATTATTGTGCTACTTTTATTGAACCTCGTCTATATAACCACTATTTAGTATTGATACTGTTATAGATATTATTGATATTCTATATAATGTACTCCTTTCTAGATTTCAGGAATGCTAAATATAACCGAAGATAGTCTTGATCTACAACTACATGTGCAAACGCATGTTTATTTGCGTAGCCCATCGTGGTCAATTTATGTAAAATAAAAATAATAGTTAACATACCTTTTATCGCAGTAATGTTGCAGTTTAAATGCATTTCACAATCTCTTCATGGTTATCACTTTAATTAGCATTCACTTCCTTTAATCCATCTTCTTTAGCTTACATCGGGTTTTCCTTTGTTTCGATAACCGCTCTATTTATCATTCGAATATATATGCGCCATTTCCGGGAAGATAACTGCTTTTCACAGAAAAGTGTTCAATTTCTAAACACTTGTATCTAAACTTGTGTTAAATCTAACATCATTTAGATATAACACACGTTTAGACATAAGTGTTTAGCCGTTAAACACAATCTAACACACGTTTAGACCTAAGTGTTTAGCCGTTAAACACAATCTTATACATGTTTAGGTCAAAACACGTAATGGAAGTGTTTATTTTCTAAGCGCATTTTTTACAGTGTATCAGATGAAAAATCTTCATTATCGGAGTCGTCTAGATTAATATCTGATCCATCAGACAACGAAACTTCAGACTCTGCATCGCTTTCCCCGCTATCGTCCATTATGAATTTACGCGCTGTTTACCTAACAGTCATGGCAACAGAGAAAGGGAGCTAAATCTAAAGGATAGCTTTGAAAACACTATACGGGCCATAGTAAAAAAAAAACAAACAAATAAATGAAAATAATCAGCATGAAACTGAAGTGTATTTTTTTTAACTACACTTGATTTTTTTTTTCAAAAGTAACACTACACTGTATTTTAAAAATTATTTCTTGATGGCATTGCCAACTGAAATTTTTTATGCTTATGTGCGCCGGTAAAAAAAGGGGAAAAAACATGGATGTTTTATAAATCATTAAACCACTCTTTTTGAAAAAAAAAAACGACTGTTAAATTCATGATTAATTTTTACCGATGCATTCAGCACGTGTTGATCACAAACACAATTCGACGAAACAGGTATAAGGATAAATACCGATTGTTCAGAAGCAAGTGCGCGCTAGGTCTAGATATCGGCGCTTTGGATCAAACTGTTACATTTTCATATTTCCCCGAGTTTGAAAAAAAAACTGTTATTCTATTGCTTTGTTACAAAACATCTAGTTAATTTATTACTATACTTTACAAGCAAAATAATATTTTCTTGATCAACTTGTTTACTACATGTGAGTTAATCAGATTTGTTTCATTTGTAACGTTAACAAAATGAAATGGCGTCATAGAACGTTTTCGATTCTTAACTCGTAAAAGACCTAACTTTCAAGAACAAATAAAACTGGTAACAGTTTCAGGTACCTCATTATTATTGTAATAAAAAATGTAGTAAAAATGTCAATCTTTTGGATTCCAGCAATCGTTTTTGTTTACGCATTTGTGCAAAAAAGTTCTTATCAAGAGAAAATAGCTAAAATTCAGCCAGTTAAGTATCATTTTATCGACTTTTTTCAAGGATTTGCGATATTCACTACAAGTTTTCAATAATTTCTAACCATCACACAGAAAAACTGAGAGCAGAAAAAATGTTAAGTTTTTCCTCTAGTTTCTGAAAATATAATTGGTTTTGTTGTACTTCAACTATTTAAAAAACGCCATCGCTTCATTATCTGAAACACCAAAAAGGCGTCAAAAGGCGTCTCTGGGCGTTAAAGGGTTAAAAAAAAATGAAAATTTAGTTTCCATTGCAGCTAGCCATTGATAATTAATAATTTGCGTGTTATCTAGAACTATGAATTCAGTTGATATGTATATTTAAAATTAGAACTCACTGGTCAAGAAGAAAACGTGCTGTCTCTGTATGGGATTTGGATCGAAGAGTTTCGCGGAGCTCGTTCCAGCGATCTATTTCTTCGCCTATATAAATACGGGTCTTGTTTATATTTGATAAAACAACTTTACGTCGCCTTTTCTTTTCTGATTCGCTTAAAATTGCCCTCCTTCCTCTACTTTTCTTGCGGACAGCCTCCATCGTGCGCAGCGAACTTCGGGATATATTGAGGTCACACGTGAGGTCACTGTGAACAGGGCGGAGTTTCAAGCATTTCTTGTACAGGACGACAAAAATTACTTTGGACCTTTCTTCGGCATGCTTTCTCAAATTTACAGACCGAAGCAAATGTTTAAATATTTATTTTTCTTCTAAAGAAACTATGACACAAACGATAAAAGTTCTTTTAAAAATATTTCCTATGTGGCAAAAATGCAGCTCATATTGGTTTAACAAAATTATGCATGTATTATATTAAAAAGTAATGAGTTTTCTTTACAGTACAATTTTTATTTTAAGCAGTAATGGAAGTATCTCTGTTACCTTTATAGATATTATTTGAATGCATTTCTTACATATTGCAACATTACACTGTGTAAATAATATGGAAATAATGAGAAATGTTCAAATTCTGAAAAAAATATATATATGGTATAATATTATGCTATGGAATTTTGTAGTAAAGTGACCCGTATATTGCTATCTGTTTTCGTCCATCGTCGTTCGTTAACATTTTTAAAAACATTTTCAGCTTCTTCTCTGAAACCAATTTCAACTAATTTTGGCATATAGCATCTATGGGTGAAGGGGAACAAAAATTGTTAATTTGGTCCCTGCCCCCCCCCCCCCCCCCCTGGGGCCTAGACAACTAAAATTAGTCCAAATCTCTTCTTTACTCCTGGACAACAAGCAGTCAAACTGTTGGTATGATTGTAATCAGCATTGGGTCCTCTATCAAAATTGTGAAATTTATGACTCCAGGGTCAGGGGTTCTAGTGGTAGGGCGGGGCTCTATTGATTATATAGTGAAAATGCATTTATTCTTTAAAAATCTTCTTCTCTGCTCCCTGGTATTAAACTAACCAAATTCATAGTTATGATGAGCAAGAGTGCCCCTACCCAAATTGTGAATTTTAAGGCCAGAGGGTGAGGGGTTTTGGTGTTAGGGGGGCTCTTTTGATTATAGAGTGAAAATGCATTAAATCTTTGAATATCTTTTTTGTCTGCTCCTGGGTGTTAAATAAACAAACTAAGCACATAGTTATGATGAGCAAGAATGCTTCATCCAGAATAGTGAATTTTATGCCCCCAAGGTCAGGGGTTCTGGTGTTAGGGCGGGAATCTATTGATTATATAGTGAAAATGCATGAATTCTTTGAAAATCTTCTTCTCTGCTCCTGGGTATTTAATAAACAAATTGTAAGGGTGGGGCTCTATTGATTATATAGTGAAAATGCATTAAATATTTGAAAGTGTTCTCTGCTCCTGGGTATTTAATAAACAAACTGAGTACATAGTAATGATGATCAAGAATGCCTCTTCCAAAATTGTGAATTTTATGGCCCCAGGGTCAGAGGTTCTGGTGTTAGGATTAGGGTTGGGACATTATACTGATCTTGCGATACGATACGTATCTCGATACATGGACACGATACGATGTGTATCCCGATATTTTGATAAATTATAAAACTTTCCCAAAAAATAGTATTTTATTTGAATTTTTTGTCTTGACATAAAATCAAAATGATAAATTATGAAACTATTCAAAACCAGAAGTCTCTGACGAGACTGAAGCTCTACTGGTTTGTACTTGTAGCAAAGGAAGAGGAAAGAACTTAAGCAGTTGGGAATTGAAATTTACAACAGCAATAAATAAAATAATGATCCTTGAATAATTCTCTTTATGTTCTTAGTGTAGTCTACTTGCATGCCACATTATATTATAATCAGACTAAAACTGTATTTGAAGTAGCATTTTGAGAGTAACAGAAATTGCTATTTTTATTAACCAAGGTAATAATGTTCATTGGGGTCAAAAACGGATATAAAGAATTATGTACCTTAGTATAGTCTACTTTTGTGCCAAGTTATACTCAAATCATACCAAAACTGTAGGAGGTGTAGCATTTTGAAAGAATTTCACAAATTTCTATTTTTAGTCACAACGCCAACACCGTTCGTCGAAATCAAAAACCGATACACAGAATTATGTATCTTAGTGTAGTCTACTTTTGTGCCAAGTTATATTGAAATCAGACCAAAACTGTAGGAGGAGTAGCATTTTGAAAGAATTTTACAGAAAATTCTATTTTTAGTAACAACACCAACACCTTTCGTCGAAATCAAAAACCGATACACAGAATTATGTATCTAAGTGTAGTCTACTTGTGTGCCAAGTTAAATTGAAACCAGACCAAATTTGTAGGAGGAGTAGCATTTTGAAAGAATTTCACAGAAATTTCTATTTTTAATCACAACGCCAACACCGTTTGTCGAAATCAAAAACTGATATACAGAATTATGTATCTTTGTGTAGTCTACTTATATGCCAAGTTATATTGAAATCAGATCAAAACTGTAGGAGGAGTAGCATTTTGAAAAATTGTTTACAGACAGACAGACGGACAGACGGACGGACGCCGGACGCATTACTATCGCATAAGCTCTTCTGGTCTCTGACCAGTAGAGCTAAAAATTAGTTTTTTATTTCATGCTTTTGACATAAGATCAATAAATTATTCTATATCAATCATATGTGCTTTGAAATTAATACTTGAAGTTCATCAAAGTGCGATGATGCCCAAAAGGCCCTGCACACTATTGAAAGATAACTAAAACTTCATAAAAACAATAATAAATGTACATATTACCAAATTTCTATAAACAAGTTGTTTGCAAATAGTTGTGTAGTTCTTCAAAGAACACTGACTAAAATTCATTTAAAAAATATCACATGTACATTATTATTAATTGCTGAAAGTCTGTAGCCAAGTTGAGATTAAAAAAAAAGATCCACAGTTTGTTATATCACGTTCTGGAAACGATACTTTTTGTGCATAACACGCTTTACATACTAAACTTTTCTTGTTCAATCTTTCGAGGCTGCTTAAAAGTTAACACGGTTTACCCCTAATCAACCATGTATTAGTCAGCCGGCGGGCTGACAAGTTATGATACGAAGAACTTCAAATGCGCTTGCGTTTCTTGGATTTCTGGGAGGTAGTTCTGCAGCTAATCACTATTGGTGAAATCAGTGTAGTTTACAGCAAGAAATCCCTTGTTAACACCACGGTAATCTGTAAATTTAAATTCAACTCAAACAGGAATGCCATATAAGTGCTTATTTATTTATAGAAGCTTCGTAAATAGTTCCTAACATTTTTTTTAACCTGACTCGCAGAAATTTGACTGGTTCTCATCGGATCTTCGCAGCTAAGCATACAGATATATGAATTTATTTCACGAAATGTTTGACGCGTCAATTGAAGGTCTTTTGTAAAGTATATTGAAGGTATTTTACTATGTATAAAAATCTACAGCATAAACATTGGTTTATTACAGATTTTGAAGTTAATTAATTTTTACAGGTTTTACTTTCGTTTTCATTAAATCATTTCGATCCCGATGCAGATTAGAGAACTGATTTGTTAATGCATACAACGGATACTTCGAGAAGAGACACAACTGACTGAGCTTGCTCGTTGGTTGTCCCCCGCTGAAAGTGGAGGATATTAATTTCGGTACGTCTGTCATTTCGTCCGTCTGTCTGTAACACTTTCATTTCCCTGCAATATCTCTAGATCGAAGCCTTTGAAATTTTGCAGTGAAATTTACACAACTCACTTTGGCCTATGAACGAATTCTCTTGATTTTGAGGTCAAAAGGACAAGGTAACAAATTCAAAATTCTGTTTGATTTAAAACTTTGTTTCTACGCAATATTTCGATAAGCCTTTAAGCTTTTGAAAAGACATTTCAAACAACAACAGTTACTCCTTATGGCGAAAGGAAGACCTTTATTTATTTGTGAGTGTGTTTAAAACTTTCATTTCCAGTCAATATCTAAAGAAAGTTTTGAGTTTTTACAATTAAATTTTATCCATTACTCCCTATGGCCCCGTCCGCCTTTCTCGAGATGCACCCTTAGATCTGCGCATGCTTTTCTTTTTTCTCCAAGTGGGAGACGCAGATTCTCTGGATAAGATTATTTTTTTCATTAAATGAGACCATTTACACATGTAGGTTGTGGCAATCAGATTTAGGAATTTATAGTTTTGTTACATTATAGTTAAAAATCTTATAAATGAATTTGTAAGTCTAACTTTTTTTATTTGTCTCAATTATACTTTTTTCACATTGTTTTGTTTTGAACATATTTTATTGACAAGTAAAAGGATAAGAAACAAGTTCTAACAACTTACTAGTTCTTCTCCTTAAAAAAAAAACACGTAGTAATTTTTCACATTTCAAGTTAAAGTTCGGCTACATGTACCTACGTCAAATTAGGATAGTTAACAAACTAAAATTAATTACAGTACTAATGTATTATGCAGAGATTAAGCTTAACAAAACTTACATTTTACATACATATGGGACCTGTTTGCATGAAATGGTTCTATTCTAAAAATACAAAAAAATGTACTTTTTTTCACTTTTCAATTTAAAATTCAGCTAGCTACGTCAAATTAGGATAGTAAACAAACTAAAATTTTAAAAAAGTGCCAATGTATTATGCAAAGATTAAGCTTAACAAAGCTTACATTGTTAAGCTTACATTTTTCATACATATGGGACCTGTTTGCATGGAATGTTTTTATTCTAAAAGTACAAAAAATGTTCTTGGTGTTTTAGCAGTCCTTTACCGATATTCTCAATTAAGGGTTTCAGTATGGCTGTTACGGTTTCGCAGGGACAAAAGCGTCTCTATTGTCTGAACGAAGAAGCACTGAGTGATTCAGCCTGCGACATGACAAACTCTAACAGAATGATAGCTGATGAGGTCCCGTTTGGTGGCCGTGGGATTCTTAAAACTGCCATAATGTTCATACCCCCACCCATTTTCTAAAATCGTATTAATCCGATAATGAGCTTGGTTTATAACTTCATGGAATTATGTTTTGTGAATTTGAACATAAATTCATATTAATCTTTCTGTTCATTTGATTAAGAGACAAAAATGCAATAGAAACCGAATGCATCTATGCGGTAAACTGTTAAGACGAGTTTTTTTAAGTAGCAAAATTTACTTATGATAAACAAAATATTGAAAGCATTTTTTTCAGCTCCCTATTATTTTTTTAAAAATATTATCACAGAGAAGAAAAATCCACTGGCTGACTTTCTAAGCTTTTTGTAAAAGCTAAACTTGTTAGTTCTAAAGTGTGTTTTCAATATCACCACCATCTCTTCGCTTCGTACAAGCCGCCATAATCCGAAGACTTGAACTTTCATTTCAATTTTTGGGTAGGTCGTTCGTGTATCGTTTAGTACCGATATTCTTATGCTTGTATCGTAAACCATCTTCGAATGCTTGTATCGTAAACCATCTTCGAGGAAAATATCGGTGTATCAGTATATCGTCCGACCTCTAGTTAGGATGGCGCTCTATTGATGATATAGTGAAAATACATGATTGATTCTTTGAAAATCTTATTCTCTGCTCCTGGGTATAAAATAAACTAACTAAGTACATCGTTATGATGAACTAGAATGCCTCATCCAGAATTGTGAATTTTATGGCCTCATGCTTAGGGTTCTTTTGCTAGGGCGGGGCTATATAGATTATATAATGAAAATGCAATATTTCTTTGGAAATCGTCTTCTTTTCTCCTGGGTATTGTATTAACTAGTAAGTACATACTTATGATAAGCAAGAAAGCCTCTTCCAATATTGTGAATTTCATGGCCCCAGGCTTAGGGGTTCTGGTTTTAGGGGGGGGGGCTCTATTGATTATGTAGTGAAAATACATAATTCTTTGAAAATCTTCTCTTTTCCTGGGTAATAAGCAGATGAACTACTGTAGTTATGATGAGCAAGGGCTCTTCTTCTGGAATTTTTGATTTCAAGGCCCCTGGGCCAGGGGTACCATAGAGGGGGAGGGACTTTACTTATCTTATGAAATGAATTAATTGTTTGAAATTTGCTTCTTGGTATTAAACAAACATTTTTGATTAGCAAGGGTGCCTTTTCCAACATTGTTAAATTTGTGGACCTAGAATCAGGGGTTCCTGTGTGGTAGGGGCACTACTGATTATTGCTGAATATAACTGATAGTTGAAATGCATTTTTTGTTCCCCATCCCTGCCTGTTGTTATTAAGTAACCAAACTATGCAGTTGTACAGTTATGATGAGCAATGGTGCCTCTTTCAAAATTGTGAATGCAATGGCATCTAGTTTAAAACATAAATCAAATTCAATCAATGGAAAGTTGTTGCATGATGCTAAGGTGACCTATAAGGCCCATAGCCTCTTGCTTTTTTTAGAATTTAAATAATATGTACAAAACTGGTTTTATTCACTGAAAATCCTTTAAAAAAACTTTATTTCACGTAACATTTGAATTATCTCCCCACTTAAGTAAAAAATGAAAACATCTTAATGGATATGGGAATATTTTTATTAATTATGAAAAGTAAATGTTGAGTTGTATATGAATTAAGAAAAAAAAAAGTTATGTGAATGTACAATTCATTTCATTTACATACATTATGACATATACATGTACTAGACTGTGAGGGAAAATATGGAAACTCTTGTAAAATTCATCCTCACTTTTCAGATATAGAAAATAATTAGCACGAAAATGATTTTATACTTTTATTAGCCACAGGGTATGATGTCTATGAAAATAAAATAACCATTTGATTTGGTTGTTGGGTTTTTGTAGTTTTTGATAGCCGAAAATCTTTTATGAAATGTTATTTTCACGTTTTTGTATATTTGTATTATCTCCCTTTTTTAGTTTAAAATTAGAAAATCTAAATGGATATGGAAATAATTTTAAGTAAAAGCAACTGAAGTGCATAGAGAATGTATGACAACACCCGATAGATATTACGTCAGGCCAAAGCTCTCTCGGACGTTATCCTAATAAGTAAAACATTCTCTATGCACTTCCGTTGCGATTACCTAAGGAAATACTGAATACTGTTTAAGGAGATATTGTGGGATTCTTACGAGATGCAGAGTCAATCCGATAGGAGTATTTTTTTGTTATACGATTTTTTCATATTGTGCACATGATGAATAGGTGAAATAAATATAATTTGTGAAAAAAAAATTCCAATAAGCCCCGGTGTTGATTATCGGGAGAAGGGGGGTCCTATCCACAAGAACTGTGGTAAAATATTCCAAATTTGTAAAAAAAAAAAAAAAAAAAAAAAAAAAAAAAATCAATTCAGTAACCTTGACTTAACTTAAATGACCTTGGCTCAAGGATATAACACACCCTCACGCATAGGCAATCTTTGTGTGAAATTAATTCAATTTTTTCCAAAAGATTTGTACCAAACATGGGAATTTTCTTTCAGTGACCTTGAACTTGCACAAATGGCCTTGGGTCAAGGTCATTACAACCCTTAGATTATGAGCAATTTTCCATTTTCCAGCATCGGTCAATTAACTACTTTCACTCCCTGATTCTATGCACATTATTTAACTAATATGTATATTTTATCCATCTCCCAACCCTTTGTAGTCGTCTCTACAAGTGATAAACTCGCTTTATTTAAATTATTCGTTAGATTGCTGAAAATTCACTTCAAGCGAGCTTATTGTCTGTTGAGACAACTATTAATGGTTGGGAGGTGGATAAAATATTCATATTGGTTACAGAATGTGTCTAGAATTAAGGAGTGAAAGGTATTTGAATAACCAATGCTAGAAAGTGGAGAAATTCTCCCCAAAAGCGCGCAAAACATATTGCGCCGTAAATTGCACCTTTTTTGCATTACGGGATCTGTAGCGTTATGGTCAAAGACAAATATATAAAACCATAATGCTACAGATCTGCAGCTATGTAATAGTATGAACGTTCCTTAAATCTTCATGTGAGCCAAGTTATACTGAAATCAGACTATAACTGTAGGAGTGGCCTTTTGCAAAGAGTGTCCGAGACAGACGGACACCTTACTGGCACTTGCTTCTGGTCTCTAACCAGTAATAAAAAAACTGATTCGCTGATGAAACAATAACAAAATCTATTTCTAGCTAACAGCTTTTTAAAAATGTATGTCAATTTGAATATTTGGATGTAACCCAAACAATGATGAAATTAATATTGTGACACAGACAATAATAATTGTTTTTTTCTAATTTTTCAAATATTGTCTATGGTGGCACGACGACTTCAGATGTCTGCATTTCAGCAGCTGTTGTGTCATTCTCCTTAGACACATGTCCACAACAACATGCTCTGAATTTGTTAATCACTTTGGGATGAAACAAAACTTGAATGAAGAGAATTAGGTAGGAATTGGTCATATTATTAATGATGTACATTCTAACCCCTTGGAAGTCCTTTTCCAATGATCTGTCAATTCCGAACTGATTGCAAGCGAGCCTGACCTGCAATGAAAATATCGGTGTGTGGGTTAAATATTTCTCAATTAAAAACGATTTTTCCCCAGAGTTAACCAAGATAAGAAAAATCTGATAGTTTCATTTCTGCTAAGAGTTGGCTGCATGTCATCTCCGTACCAAATTAAGTCGCCAGTGTGCGTCGCGGGTTCGAATACCTCTATGGGACGTAGGTGTGGCACGAAAATTAAGATCCTATCCTATAGTACTTCTCATTGGCCCGAGTGCCGAGTCAAGGTCAAAATCTTCAGATCTCCACCAGCATGTGGCGGCGTCTCCCAATGAGAGAATAATTCACGAGAGGGACTTTAAACAACAAACCAAACTATATTAAATGTTAATTAACGTAGTTTTTCCCAAAATAAAATATTATAAGCATAGTTTCTGAAACATTTTTTTCCAATTGTCTAAATGTTTGTCGTTACAGGTTGAAACCTTTCAGCATTTTCAGATTCTTCTACAGATCTACGAGACAAACTGAAAAGTCGCAGCAACTCTTGTATATTGACATTAGTAATTTCATGCCCTCTACATGTTTTGGCAGTTCAAACCGGAGGTTTGTACAGATAATCCTTTCTAATCGGCAGACGTTGACACGATAAGGATTCCTCACTCCTCGATTACCTTGATTCCTTGTGAAGATCGCAATTTGAATCATTTAACTAGCATCCTGTGGCGCCAATACATGTAAATCTTACAAATACATAAGACTACAACAATCGATCGAAATGTGTTGGTTATTCTGCCATACATGCACATTTTCATCATCATAAACGACAATTTTCATCTTTATATTAAAAAGGTAAATATTAAGTTTATTATTAATATTGTAGAAAGTTAATATTTTGGTGGAAAGAGCAGTCAAGGTCAGAATTTTATTTTCCCAATTTAAGAGAAAAATTTTAAAAAATTAAAATTATTTGGTCAAAATTAGTAAAATTTCAAAAATCTGTCAATATTGCTTTTTTCGGATTTCTGGAAATGAATTTGATAACACTCAATTCTGCAAACACTTTTACAATTATAGCAGAATATACAATTGACAAAAAATGTATGGATTGATTGTGTATATGGAGACACCACCACTTGCCGTTAGAGAGAGCTACAAATTTCGTCCTATATACTCGACACTCGGGGAAATTCAGCAGTGAAGGATCTTTTCCGTGCCAACACCTAATGTGACAAGGGACCTCAGTTTATACGGTCTCATCCGAATACCAGTCTCCATGCCCCACATTTGGATTTCAACCCGCGAATACAATGAATGGATGTGAAGGATACAATTACATCCTAAGATTGACGTTATATTCGAACTGAGTTTAGACATGTACCTGCTCAACGCAGTGATAATTGCAATTGCTCTTAGAGCAAGCAGAGGACCAAAGGTAAGACATAGTTTCATCAAAAGGATCTGTCTCTCCGCCCCGCATTGGGATAAGGATCCGCGATGTAGAAAATTAACTCCCAACCCTTTAGCTAATGCAAATTAAACAGGACATGTTTGTAAAACAATTATGCCCCCCCCCCCCCAAAATTAGAATTTTTCCAAGTCCAAAAGAGCACAACTCTATCAACAAGAGGCCCATGGGCCACATCGCTCACTTGAGTAGCATTGATAATGCTGTTCCACCAGATTCCCCCCTTGTAATACCTATTATGACCCCAAGGGTCATAATTTGGGCAATTTAAAATCTACACTACCCAAGGATAGTTCCACATAAGTTTCAGTTTTTCTGGCTTAGTGGTTCTTCATCAGAAGATTTTTAAAGCTTGTTCTTATATATTACTATGCTAAATTTTGATTCCCTATTGTGGCCCCGCCCGACCCCGGGGGGAGGGGGGTCATGATTTGAATAATTAAGAATCTATACATAAATTTCAGTTTTTCTGGCCTAGTGGTTCTTCAGAAGAAGGTTTTTTTCTAAGTTTTTCTTATATCTTTCTATGTAAAACTTTGATTCCCTATAATGGTACTGCCCAACCCCCGGGAGTCATGATTTGAACAATTTAGAATATACACTTCCCCAGGATGCTTCCACATACATGTAAGTTTCAGCCTTTCTGGCCCAGTGGTTCTTCATCAGAAATTTTTTCAAGTTTTTTTTCTATATGTTTTTATGTAAAACTTTGATTCCCTATTGTGGCTTTGCCCAACCCCAGGGGTCAAGATTTGAACAATTTAGAATCTACATTATCCCAGGATGCTTCCAGATAAGTTTCAGCTTTTCTGGCCCAGTGGTTAAGAAGATTTTTTAATGACCCTACCCTATTTTTGTCTTTTCTGGAGGATCTCCCCTTATGAGGGGAATTGGCCCTTCATTTTAACAATTTCAATTTCCCCTTACCCAAGGATGTTTAGTACCAAGTTTGGTTAAAAATGGCCCAGTGGTTCTTGAGAAGAAGTTGAAAATGTGAAAAAGTTTACGGACGACGGACAAAATGTGATCAGAAAAGCTTGTTTGACCCTTCGGCTCAGGTGAGTTAAAATAATGCGATCGTACCCAAAATAGAACTGGACCTAGATATTCATCTGATAGATCTGTATACTAAATTTCAATTGAGTATGTGCAACCTCTGCGGCGAAAATGAAAGGAAACAACAAATAATTAGAAATTTTTAAATCCAAGGGCATTACTTTGTAAATAATGGTGCAATCGTACCCAAAACAGAACTTGACCTATATATTTATCTAATAAATCTGTATACTAAATTTCATTTCAGTATGTGCAACCTCTGCGAAGAAAATGAACGGAAACTGCAGATAATTGGAATTTTTCAAAGTCCATGGGGCATAACGCTGTCAAAAATGGCAGGATAATACCCAAAACAGATCTTGACCTAGATATTCATCTGATATATCTGTATACTACATTTCATTTCAGTATGTGCAATGGTTGTGAAGAAAATGAACGGAAACTAAGTGGACCGACAGACAGGCAGCAGCAAAGCAATATGCCCTCCCTTCTCCGAAAGGGGGGCATAATAAACCCTGTGCCCCGAGGCGATTACGAATGCCTCCTTTTATAATATATTACAAATAGGAATCCCTCCCCAAGGATCGGTAGCGGCGAATATGTTAGTTGATGCATTCTTGTTATAATAAGAAAACATGCTGATGTGTTGTTTTACTGTTCCATTTCCTCAACCTACTAGATATGGTGTTGAACATATAATGTAGAAGACGGACACCGCTGTCATGATTGCCATAAACTTGAAGTGGTCCATCTTTTCTTTAAAAGACGCTCTGTTTAATCCAGGCCCAACTCGCCGCTTTATAGCAAGCAACTCGTATATCACAGAAACGTTGCAGAAAACAGTGACAAGCATACAACCAAACCCTACAAAAAAGTAGAAGTATGAATGAGGGCAAAAAATCTACCACCATTTTTCAGGTGTTGATATTGACTTGCCATATGTCAGATGTCAGATATTTATATCAACTTGTCAAATGAATACGTGGACTTGTCAGATAAGAATCATCTCGATCTGGCACTTTTCAGACATATTTAAGACGTGTGGTACTTACTTACATGTACCTGTCATCATATGAAAAAAAATGACATACCTTTTTTGCATGACCATCCTTTCTGCATGACAAGTAAATTTATTTTTATGAGGTCGACTTGGTTATAGTCGACCTTCATTTTCTGTCAAGTTGAATGAGCGTACATGTTTTCATGTTGATCTTCTAAACACTTAATTGTGACAAGTAAACAACAAGATCTGACAATATCACAAAAATGTTTTCATGTTAATCTTCTAAACACTTAATTGTGACAAGTAAACAACAAGATCTGACAATATCACAATATGCTAGGTCATCGATTAACTCAGTTTAAAAACACAAAAATATATGATTTTTGTAGATTAAAAATATTTATAGAAACAAAAATGAAGCTTATCTAGAAAACGTCGATCTGTATATTTAAAATATTTAGTGTTCGGATTCTATTCTATGGCGAATGAACAATGAGTGAACTCCGAAGCTTAACAGTTTCTAAAGATAGATTTCGCGCTAATCTCAGAAAACTTTTTACAGTCGCCGACAAAGCATCCTTGGACGAGTCCACTGCAGACTCTGAAAGGTGACGCAGGTTACTCCATCATTGAAATTTCTACAATGCATGGCCAGAGAATGTATGGCTGTACCCCCAACTGAAATTGCTTTTCACGGGCCTGCAATTGATGTGTACAAAATCAATGTTAAATTCTCGTATTATCTTAAGCTTTGGTAACGGAACCTATATTATAATAACTTCTTTTGGATTCGTACAGAATTTGTATTGGACATGCCGCTCAGCTAAATGAACCCCATCGTCTCAATTAAGCTACGGTCCGGAGTAGGAAAGGATCGTAAATTTTGGTTATCGTTTACAACGATGGATGAACCCGTAGTCACGTGGATTTTTTTGAGCCCAGAGCCCCCCTTTCCACTTTGAGAAACTTTTCTACAGTCTTGTAGCAATTAGGCTATTTAGAGTGATGTATATATTGAATGTGATGTACGTCATTAAGCAAAAAATACATAAAACGTATTTAGTTTGAAGTATACTGGTAAATGTCTACATTTAAAAAATATCAAATTAAGACACGGCAACGTTACTATGCTCTATAAAATATTCCTGTTAAATTGTGTGTGTTACGTAAATTCATCTTAAAAAGTAGGACGATTAATTATATTTCTTCTAATTAAATTCAATAAAATATGAATTTTGTTTTATGTACATGCAGTTTATTCAACAGAAGATTGAACTCAATACAGGCGCGTAGCATCGTTTTTGGAAGTGGGGGGGCCAACCTGAGAAAATTTTTTTTTACTTACCTGAAAAAGTTGACAAGCAAAAAA
>PRKT01000146.1:325315-360179 GCA_003671525.1 Saccostrea glomerata
GGGGGGGGGGGTAGTGGCTAACTTTTTTCAAGACCAACTATCTTTCAAATTCAAACTTTTTGGGGTTAATTTTCTTATAACACTACCCTTTCCTGAAATGTGGGGGGGCCAACCTTCCTTTCAGTAAACATTTTCTATAGTAAAGGTAATGTCGGGAGAAAAAGTGGGGGGGCCTGGCCCCCCCTGGCCCCCCCGGATACTACGCCCCTGCAATAGCCCTCATCTTATACCATTTCAGGATATTAATGACACTTCCTAATTGACTTTCTACCCAATGGTTCTTGAAAAGAAGATTTTTCAAGATGTTTCCTATATATTCATTTGTAAAACCTGGATTTTTCGCTGTGGCGCCTCCATATCCCCTTGGGTCATGATTTGAACAAACTTGATTCTACACTACCAGGGGTTTTTGGGAAGAAGATTTTTAAAAGATGTAATTATTTAACCCCCCGTAAACGAAGTTTCGTGGGTATATATAGTTTTTGTCGTGACCGTCCGTCTGTCTCTCTATTTGTTCGCAACTTTAACCTTGCCCATAAGTTTTGATTTAGTGAAGCTATGATTTTCATATTTCACATGTGTATTCCTTGTAACAAGACCTTGGGTACCACCAAATTTGACCTTGGAGTTTAACATTTACTTTGATTTGGCCATATCTTTTGAACGATAGATACCAAGACATTTATACTTCACATATGTATTCTTTGTGGCAAGACCTTTCATGGGATACCAACAACCTTAACCTTTTGACCTTGGAGATTCCCGTATTTATTTAAAAAAAAACTTGAACCTTGGCCATAACTTTTGAACGGTAAGGGATAGGGCATTCATACTTCACATATGTTTTCCTTGTGAGAAGACCCTTCATTGGATACCAAGAACTTTGACCCTTTGTTCTTGACCTTCGAGTGTGACCTACATTTAATAAGCATATTTTAACCATAATCTTTAAAGGGTTAGGACTTGTGTTTTCATACTTTACATATTTATTCCTTGTAACAAGACTTTCAGTTGATAACAAGACCTTTGACCTTGGTCATTGACCTACGTTTTAAAATTTTTAATATTGGCCATAACTTCTGAAGGGTTTGGACTAGGGCTTTTATACTTTACAATCATATGTATGCTTTGTGGCAAGATCTTTCAATGGATACAAATTACTTTGACCTTGGAGATTTCAATTCTTAAGACAAAACTTTAACCTTGGCAATAATTTTTAAACTCTGAGGACTAGTGATCTCATACCTCACATATGTAATCCTTGTGAGAAGACCCTTCGTGGGATACCAATAACTTTGACCTTGGAGTTTGACCTAATTTTATAAACAAACATTAACCGTAACTTTTAAAGGGTTAGGGCTAGTGCTTTTATGCTTTATATATTTAATCCTTGTGACAAGAGCTTTTATTTGATAGCAAGACCTCTGAACTTGGAGTTTGACCTTTTTAAAATTTTTAATCTTGGCCATAACTCTTTAAAAGTTAGGGCTTCCATACTTCACATATGCATTATTTTGTGGCAAGACCTTTCATTTGATACTTATTGCCTTAATCTTTTGACATTGACCTTGGAGATTTCCATACTATGAAAAAAAACTTAAACCTGCAATTATATTTCAGAATTGTATTTCCAGTGAGTTTGCATGAAGAAAAGTTTTCGCTATGTTGCCATACAGGGGCATCGTGTTTCACAGACACATCGTGTTTCACTAATTATGAATTATCTCCCCTTTGAAGAGGGTATGGCCCTTCATTTGAACAAACCTGAATCCCCTTCACCCAAGGATACTAAGTGGCAATTTTGGTTGAAATTGGTCCTGTGGTTCATAAGATGAAGCTAAAAATGTTAAAAGTTTACAGACGGACGCCGAACAAATGTGATCAGAAAAGCTCACCTGAGTCAAACTAAAAATAGACAAGTCGACATAATTATCTGACAAGTAGGGGAAGAAATATGCCACCATATAAAAGTGTAACAAATTACCTAGAATAGCTCCTTAGTCAAAGCTTGTGTACATTTTAAGACTCGAAATCAATGTAATTTTGGAAAGGAAGAAGCTTCATACGTATATGTAGCCAATGGTTTCTAATACGGTACATGTACTTTCCTAAAAATGCGGAGAATAGGGTATCAGACAGAAACCCTTGGCTACCGAAGATGAACATAAACCTTAAACATTTGAATATGTTGCGTTTGTTTGTTGTTTGATTTTTAATAAAATTTAGATAAGAGGTATTAGCCATATTAGCCCCTAAAAATTGCTGCATTTAATCAGTCTTTTTTAATAAGATATACATGTAAGTATAATAACCTGATGGTATTTACTATCTTCCTTTGGGCTCGGTTTCACTGATAGGATCACGGTAAATGTATTACCTTGGATGAGGAAGAAAATGACAAAGAACCTGCCCGCCGGGGACGTATCGGTCCAGTAAAAATCGCACCATAATCCATACCCATATTTGTTTACGCCCATTAATGGCAATGTAGCAAGGACAATCTAAATGAAAACACCTTAATTAAGACTAATTCGTTAAAAGTTTCTGAAGTCATTAAGGCGAGTTCACTTCTTTAAAACATTTTCATGCTCACGAAGCATATTCTAATTTCTGGAGATAATAGTTTAGACAAATCAACATCGGATAATGTTGAAAACGAAATTTTAACATTGTCTGCTTCATGGTACGTCTTACATAATCTCGCTTTTATTGAAACGTATATTCTGCAATAAATTGGTCTGTACAGAACGAATACAATACTTACTGAATAAATATACAGACTAATGGCTACCGTTACCACTTTCCGTGGTGTCAGCAAGTGTTGATAACGAAATGGAAATCGTAAAGCAATAAATCTTTCCACAGCCATGAACACCACCATCAGATGAGAGGCAACCATGGTGGAATTCCTCGAGAATCCACGTATGATGCAGCCTTGATCCCCTCCAAGCACACAATACCCTAACCACGATGCTGCAACCATTTGCGAGTTACTTATTGCTGAAATATGAAAAGGAATGTTTAAAATACCTATTGCGTATTATTTGGTGGAATAAATATATAACCTTAATATTATGTACCCAACTTATTTCGAGGGTATTAGCGGACTTCAGCATTACTTAATGATATGCGATATTATCCGAGAATATGCATCTAAGATAATTCTAAAGGACTCATACATAAAAGTATGTGTTAAAGAAGATTGATTTGCTTCCTAATGCTTTTTATACCTCTGTAATCGAAAATTCGGGGATATATATTCTACGTTTTCCACATTGTCTGTATACAGCACCGTGAAATTATCACACCGCGGTGATTTTGGGCCTTCGCCGAGTCTGGATATTAACTTAAGATCATCAGCGACTCTCCGTCCCCTTTTCAGATCTTTTCTGTCGGATCTTTTTTCATATTATGTTTGATTTGGCTTCAGGGTTGCATATTTTGACAATTGGTTAATGCTGGTACGTCTTTTTGTCCTGTTGGAATGCGGTGTTGAGGCATTGGTTGAGGCTGGTATGTCTTTTTGTACTGTTGGAATGCGGTGTATAGGCAATACATAATGATCAATTTCCGATATTGCCACTCCCACTTCTCCTAGTGCCTCTTTAAGTTTTTTTCTATTATAGATTTGAGTGTGAATCAGGTTGGAGTATTTACAGTTGTGTATCACACAACAATATGTACCAAAGTAAAAGCACCAAGTCAAACGTGTCAATATATATCGAGACACGTTTAACACTTACTTTCTTTCGTAATTTATATTACATGTACATATCCGTCTTTTGTTTCAGAAGTCATGGAACAGTATTGTTCGTTAATATAGTTCGCTTTTGCAGCAGCAATTTTAGTTAGCTTCTCGTTTTCTTCTACTCTATTATGTACATCATCGAGAGCTTCATTACTCTCATATAGCTCTTTTTAAGATCTTGGGTTATCTTTTTTAAGGTGTGCAATACCCGAGTGTTAGTTTCTGGTTTTCTTGTTTTTATTGCAAGATTTGATCATTCATCTTCTTTTCACAATTTCCAATATAGCTTGATATTAATTCCTCTTCCATGTTTATGACGATGTCTTTTCAGTCATCCACTTTGATTGGTTTCTTACGGTCGTTTAGTTGGGTTTGAATTGACAGCATTTCCTCTGGCCCCTTTTCCGATTTCTCCTGTTTCTGATTGCTGCCCGTTGGATGGAAACAACTTTGACCAACTTTTTTTTTTAAATTCAACCTTGGCTATAACTTTTCAAAGGTAAGAGCTAGTGCTTTATTACGTCACATAAGTATGTAATCCTTGTGATAAAACTTTTCATTGGATATTAACATTTTTGACCTTGAAGTTTGATCCATTTTTTAGAAAACTTGACATTGACCTTGGCAAGACTTTTCAACGGTAAGGGCTAGGACCTTTATGGTTTTATAACTACATATGTAATCCTTGTGACAAGAACTTTCTTTAAGGAACCAACAACTTGACCTACCTTTAAAAACTTCAACCTTGGCCATACCTTTGAACAGTTGGCACTAGGTCTTCCATATTTCACAATTGTATTTCTTGTAAGAAGGCCTTACTCTGGGTGCCAACATATTGGATAAGTTTTGTATTTCAGAAAGTTGAACCTTTGCTATGTTGCCAAACTGTGGCATCTGTGCTTCATAAACACATTTTCTTTTACATTCAACCTGTAAGTACCAATGATGATGATGAATGAATTTTTGCTTTGATCTTCTAAAAATTGACTCCTTATATTTTTAAAAGGTAAAACTACTGATTATTAGTATTTGTTCCCACTACATATAGATTGAGCGCCAGCGAAGGAACGGTTGCTTTGATATCCATTTCAGTTTGTGTCGACTTAGGGTTGCGACGGCTTCAGAACTGTCAATAAGGGGACGACCATTTGATCCTGAGGGGGGGGCCTGGCAAATTTTTTTGAGACAGATTATTTATTTTCATGCCTGTCGAGGACAGATTATTTATTTTCAAGATTATCAAGGACAGATTATTTATTTTCTTCTTTGTCTTCCCGTACCGTGATCAATTAATTCTAAAAGACTAATCATTTATATACCATAGGCAGATACAGGATTTGGGGAGGGGCGTGTATAACTTCGTTTAGGCAAGAGGTCTGGGGCCGCCGTAAGGCCCCCATGTCCTGGGCGAAGCCCTGCTGGAGCCCAAGTGAGTAACACCCCCCTTCCCCCCGAAGCTCTTTGGTTGTATTTTAAGATTAAAACCAGGCACTATTATAGTGGTATTGGTTATTATGAACCAAAGTATGACATAATTAATACTGGTCATACCATACTTTTAATGAAGGGGGTTCAGGGGGCGAAGCCCCCTGAGGCTCATGGGTTTTTCTGTATGTAAAAGAGTAAAACCAGTCAAAATTGTGTAGGAATTGGTTAGATATGTACCAAAGTATGACATTATTAATACTAGTCATATCATACTTTGAATGAAAAGGGCCGAGGGGGCAAAGCCCCCTGAAGCTCTTGGGTTTTTGTGTATTTTAAGAGTAAAACTAGGCACAAAAATATTGGTATTCTCCCTAAGTATGGCATTATTATTTATATTCGTATCATACTTTAATTTTAGGGGAGGGGTTGTACACATGTACGTCCCACTTAAATCCACCAGTGTATATTTTGTATTAATTCATCGGGGAAGTGTTATTCTTCGACAAGAAAATATATCTTTTATGGTGTATAAGAATTGGCTTGTATTTAAAGTACTGTTATTCATCACAACTTCTAAGTGCACATTGTCATGTTGACAAACTGACTTAAGCATGTTAAGTATCCAGTCTGGTAATCTGATTTTAAATACTATTTGGTTCTAAAATGGCGAGCGAAGCGAGCCAAAAAAAAATTTTGAATTGAAGACTTATGAGATTAAATTACACGTAAATAAAAAAGGTATTTTTCACAATATTTAAATATCATAATTCAAGGTCAGATTATTTATTTTCTATGTAGTGGAGGAAAGATTATTTATTTTCAATATTTTCAGGGACAGATTATTTATTTCCAAAATCTGCCAGGCCCCCCCCCTCAGAATCAAATGGTCGTCCCCTAAGGGCTATGAATTAATCGTGGGCATAACAGAAATGATAGAAATACGTGCTTGGTTGTTTACTAGCTGCAGAACTGTACACTCTAGGTCTCCGAAAAAAATGGTTATTGACAGATCGAAGAGCTACTGAACCACCCATTGAAAAAAACTGTATATTTATTGCGCGCACGATTCTGGATTAATTCTTCTAAATTCTTACCTCAATTGCAAAAAAAGCTAAATTCAACAAATTCCTTACTCCTCTATCAAGTACTCTCGTAGTTTACATCTGTACCAGCGCGTTGGACCGAATTATCTTACAAACCAAAAAGACAGTATATAAATAGGCGAACTTTTCGATGATCTTAATATTAGGGCCAGGACAACTATTAAAACAAAAAGCATGTTTTGTTGTGGAAACCGTGAAAAAATATGTTAAGAACACGAGATAAGTAATTTTTTTAGATGAAAGTTTTAAAAACACGGAGAAATAAATAGAGAAACAGAGCACTTTTTGTGCGCAATAAATATAAAGTTTTTTTTTTCAATTTGTGGCCCTGTAGCTCTCCGGTCTGTCAATATAATTTTTTTTTAGAGCTACTGTTCTGCAGCTAGGTTTTGTACTTGCTTTTCAACAGAAATAAAAATATATGGATTAAACTGAAGATTCAAAGGACTTGACATTCAGTTATATTTTCCAATAACCCTCGAAACCAAAACAAAATATTTTAATTCCTCAAAGGAATGATTTATTAAATACAAAACAAAAGTTTTATAATCTGTATAATCAAATTGTGTAGACATAGAAATAGAGACGTAATATTAAAGTATTGGGCAGCCTAATTTAAGGTAAGTCTCTCTGAAAATAAACTAAATTCATTTTTTACTTAAACGGACGGATTCGCTCAGTTTCTTATTTACATTCACTAAATAAATATTTAGTTTCATTAACTACTGCTTATATGAATTTTCACAGATAACAAACCAGATGATTAACAGTAAGATTTGATATGAAATGTAACCACAAGTGATTTAAAGTGCAAATCTTCCTTAATTTGAGTTTATTAATCAATATCGGATGCAATGTTGACTAATTATTTTATATGCTACTTCAACTGACTATGAGTGTTTTCTAAGAAACTTCGTCCTACTGAATTAAATTTTGCAGCAATTTTTATTGTTTCATTTTGCTTAATTTCTGTATATTATACAGTAATGCCCAATGTTAATAAATACTTATTAAATTATTAAGTCAAATCACAGTCAAAAATTTTAAAATGAGGCAAAACCTGTGAAGACTTCCAACTGTTGGAGAGACAGGAGATATTCAGTCTAGGATCAAGTATTTTCCGTGAAAGATTTTTTTCTTCAGAATTTAGTTTAAAGACGCCAAAATTAAACTTTCGATATAGTGTAGAGTGCAGTTTCTTTTTCAACAGTCATTGTTGATTTAATTTATCGGTCCAACCATCAAATGAGAATATAACCTTTGTTGATTCCGAAAATAAACCGGAATTTTAAAATTGGCATCACTGTAAATTTTAATAAACCTGATGACATTGGAGATTGTTTGATTTTTTGAATTTGGTTGACTATGAATTTAAATAAACTTAATGACTGTCTAGGTTACTTGACTCTCTAATTTGTTTTTTGGAGTCTTGATTACTGGAGAGAAGGACAAACATTAATTAATGCTACAAATGTGCATGTTAATTTTACAATATTGCGTAACTTTCATCATATGTTTTTTTTTTTATTTGAGGTTAATTTTTAAGCTGGATAAAAAGAACTATTAAATGTGCGGCCATACACACGTTAAGACACTTGCAATATATGAAAAAAATGTTATTTGCTGAAATTAATTGATCAATAAGTAACTTGTAAAGCTATAAGCCTTTCTTCATGACCCTTAAGCGTCTGTAAAAATAGAGGAATTTGTTTTTATGTTATAATTACGCCAAAAATAAATGACACGAATCATCAGTCACCGGAAATGATTCACTTTGTGATTGAGATATTAGGTTTCGATTTTCGTTCGCCGCTCGAGTACCTACATGTATTTTCACTTCTTTCTTTTTTTATAAAACACACTTGCCAGGCGTTGATATAATAGTACGTGTCACTCATTTTCATCCCAGCGGATACGTATTTGGCAATAAAAAGAGACGACCATCTGATTGGGGGGTGTAAGATTTTGGACATAATCTGTCCTCAAACATATTAATAGATGTACTAAATAAACTATATATAATCTGTCCCTTACCTGCCGCCCGCTAATTTATTTAAAATAAATATTATAATTTATTGTTTATTCTGTTGATAAAAAAGATGATGCTTACTAGATATTTTAAACTTCATTGATGTACCTAAAGCGGTTTTAATTTTATGGCCTTAGTCCACGAACTTTTTGATAACCCCTCGTATATCAAATACTATTTCAACATTTTAGGTATTGTTATGGCATACCTTTTGTACTCAGTCATACTAAATGAATCTACCTGTATCATAACACACACATAAATTTAATCTTAAGTACTCACCAGCGTACAACAAATCACAAACACACACTGCCAAGGAAAGAAATTTCGGTTGCGAAAATTGCTTTTGTTTGTACATAGAGCAGGACAACCAGATCACAGCCACTAGACTCGATACTCCCGTCCATGCATTGATGAAGATTGCACTAACACTCTCCCTGGTCTTGTTGATGCAGGTACTGTTTACACTCATCTCGACCGCTCTCTGTTAGTAACTTTGTTAGTCTGATAATTATATTCTACTTATATAATAGAGAATCATACTTTGATGATCGATAAAATAATTGAGACTCGCTCATCTGTCAAGGAAATGGGTTTCAAAGAATGAAATTAGACATTAGAAGAGACTTAAACGGACTACATCTGTAATTTTCTGTTTCTGCTAAGCCATGCTAACGAGGGATCGTTTGCAAGATCATAAAATGATTAATTTTATAGAGTCCCTAAGGAGTATTTCATCTTAGGCACAAACTTTACATTGATTACAAGAAAAACCATTAAATCTAATGTATTTTTTCTATTCAGCTATTAAAGAGACGACTTATAAAATACCCTGGATATCCAGTCTCGTCCAGGAAGTTTCTGCATGAAATAAATCAGTCCTTATATATGAAAACCATTATGTACTATTTAAAATTATAGAACACTTTGCACTTTATGGGAATAGGAATTGTTAACAAGTGGATAGGTCATGTCCAAAAAAAAAAACCCTTTAGATAACTATCACAGTAAGTAATATTGCATAACATTTATTTCAAGGAATGAATACTGTCGTGACATTAGTTGTCACAAAAATATCCTTCAGAACTCCAAGGGCAGATGTTAATACAATCGAACTTTAAAGTCATACGAATCAATCAACTAAAACAGGATCAAACAATCTTCAAATAAATCCTTCCTGCCCGATTTCAAACAACAAGCCTTTTTTGTCTGAAAATTCTTTATTTCATGTTTTTACATTAAAACCTTAGAACCGCAGATCTTGGGACCTTATTACTAGAGAATCAAAGCATTTATTTAACGAGGCCGAGTCTAATTCAAGTGTGCATGACTTTGCGCAGCTTTTATATTTCATGCAGTCGTTTGTGCAACAGCTTTCCCAAATTTTTTATTTATAATACAAAATTAACATCTGTAATCCCTACTGGTCTGAAAATGGGATTAAACGACAATAATAAGGAAAAAACGCCAATATGGCTCTATCGACGTCACCGTTTTTGGATTTTGTAAGCAATGCATGACGCTGAAGAAGGACGCATGATTCGCTTGTATGTTCAAGACGTCAATGGATATCATACTAAAACGGATGACAGAACATCCAAGAAACATACTAGCAATCTAAACATTGCTATTTTTTTTACCGAAAAAATCATATGCGCCGATAATTCATCTGCACTGATACGTATTAATACGGTAATATGGCAATTGTAGAGGAATTGACTTTGAAAATTCAAACCTGGTTATTACCGTATAGGTGGATATTTTAGCGAGATGCAAATTTAGCGGTTTGTCCTTAAAAATGGGTATTTTTTTCTAGCGAGATGTAATTTTAGCGATTTAAAAAGCTCAGTATAGAAGTTATTACAAATAAAGCGTAATTAATATTTAGCGATATTCAATTTGAGCGATCTTGGGACCCTCGCTAATAATGCCCAAATAAAATCCACGCTAAAAATTCTGCTTATTCGGTAATTCCTAGACCATCCTAGATGGTGAACCTTTTTTGAAATTTGTTGACTTTTAACATTAACTTTCATCTACTTGAACGGAAAAGAAATCTCTAGGGCAAAAATTTGGCTCTTTTCCAACTAATTCTCATAGGGTCCAATAGTAAAATTTGACAACTTTTGAGATTGCTCCCTAAGAAATCGGGATGGAGAACATTCGATTTTTTAATTTTAAAACAATACAGTAAAAATTAATTATCAAAAAATTATCAAAATCCCTAGGGCAGAAATAATTAGACTCGGCCTCGTTAATTATAGTTTTTTTATTGATGGGAACTCCTTAAACCGCAAAGCAAACGGTTTATCCACTGCGACTTCGGTTTTGATTGTTTTGGACTCAACGGCGTTTGTTGATGTTATCGAAATGTAAAATTTTTGATTTTGCTTTTTTATATAATGCTATAACCCCCTTGGAGTTTTGGTCTGTTTAGCTATCTTTCGGAATTAGATTTTAACAGGACATCTTTTTATAAGTACACACTAGGAGAGTTTACTTATATATTATAAACATTTGCTTTTACCTCAAAAACTGCATATGTATTATTATCTTTGGATCTACGTGTACCTATGTCCTCTTCCGACATTAATTGCGCATATGCCTTAAAATTCAATAAAATTTTAATGTTTTAAGTACATGTTTAGATATATTCAAAAACCGGGTCAAATTAGGCTCTCGGCAAAACATCTAATTTAGAAAAATGTATATATAAGAATTGTTCTTTGGATATTAATTGACGTTTGTAGATGAAATAAAACTATTGATGAATCGACTTTTGTTGATACTTTGAAAAGTTCATATGTTTGGTGATTCGACTGCGGTTAAGATTAATTTGTACCACAGGCTTCATTTTGTCAATAACAATATCCGACATATATTTAATGCATAATATTTTTCTTAGAGCTTTTGGTATTTCATTGCACAGAGCTTTGCGTTAATTATATCCTCACGTAATTAGTTGCGGAGGGAAAATAGCATAGTTACACATGTATTCGTGTGTCCGTTGCAGATTGTAGGCAACGTTTGAAGAGAATCTTTGGACTATCAATTTTCAGCTTCAACATACTTATGTGACATTGTAAAAGGACGAACCCTATTCATTTTCAAATTAATTGGTTAAATATTTCTTTAATAACGCGTTTTACAACCTTCAAACCAAGACCAAGAATCCTTGTGTACGACTTGACAATACTCAATTCTGCCAAATTAACCTGGAAAGGTCGGGAAGCTTCAATACACACGCTACGGTCTGTTCTACCTTTCAATTTGTATATTGTCATATTATTGTGCGTACCTTGAGACAGTCTATCAATTATCTGTGAGATATACCTAAGAAGATAATTACTGAAACTTAGAGCATACGTGTTATGTTTCTAATACGAATAAGGGAATCTGCCCAATTACGTTTGCATGTCATGGCCCAACCCCGAAAATTTAATGCATTCTGTTAAAAATGGACCCCCCCCCCCACTTCCCAAAAAAAGTTGATTACAAGATGTGTTTGTGAAACACTATGCGCGCGGTGACAAAAGTTCGAAAAGGCTATTTTTGCATAAAGATCACAGTCAAGGTCACAATGTCGCTGACCATGGTGTCATTTGTAAGAATTTAATCAGTGGAGTAAGCGTACCAAATATGAAGGCTGTATCTCTTATGGTTGAAAAGATGTGGCGAATGTTCAATTTAAAGAGTTTTTTTTAAGCATATACATGTAGGTCAAGGTCATTATAGCCCCTGCAAACGAAGTTTGGGGCGGGGTGTATATAGGAATCATCTTGTCCGTCTGCCTGGGCAAATGTGTCCGGTCCATATCTTTATTACGGAGGAACATTAGAATCTACTACTCAACACAAAGATTACCCATGACCTAAGGATGTGTCATGATCATAACCTTGTACCAAGGTCATTTGAGGAAGTTCAAGGTCACTGGTAGAAAAATTACATAATTCGTGTCCGGTCCATATCTTTCTTATGGATAAACTTGGAAGGTTCTTATTTCACATAAAGATTCCTTCTGACCTAAGAATGTGTCATAACCTTGTACCAAGGTCATTTGGGGAAGTTCAAGGTCACTAGAAGAAAAATTTCATAATTTGTGTCCGGTCCATTTCTTTCTTATGGATAAACTTGGTAGGTTCTCATTTCACACAAAGATTCCTCCCGACCTAAGGGTGTGTCATGACCTTGGGTTAATGTCATTTGGGGAAGTTCAAGGTCATTGGAAGAAAAATTTCATAATTCGTGTCTGGTCCATATCTTTCTTATGTATAAACTTGGTAAGTTCTCATTTCACACAAAAATTGCTCATGACCTAAGGATGTGTCGTCATGACCTTGGGTCAAGGTCATTTGGGGATTTTCAAGGTCACTGGAAGAACATTTTTATAATTTTTGTCCGGTCCATATCTTTCTTTATTATGGAAAAACTTGAATCTACTACTTCACACATGCATTGTTTATGACCTGAGGTTGTGTCATGACTTTGAACCAAGGTCATTTATGCAAGTTCAAGGTCACTGAAAGAAAAAGTTCATAATTCGTGTCTAGTCTGTATATTTAGTTTATTTTTTTTTATTAGGGTGCGCCTTCGTTTCATTTATAAAAAATATAATAAGCAATTACATTTGCACTAAAAATGTTTAGCATTTCTCTCTTCTCTTAGATCCATAGAATATTCATGATTAAGCACAATTAATTCTGAAAAACCCAGCGGAGGGTATTTTGTCCCGTTTGGACAGTTCTAGTTGACCTTGGTGTCATTTGAAAGAGCTTAATTAGTGAAGTATGCATATGAAGTCTCTCTCATGCTTAAAAAAATTATGGCGAAGTTTAATTGACAACAGACAGACAAACATACAATCAGGACAAAATCAAGATGCGCCCCTGATCTATCGATTCGATCGCATAAAATATTAATTAGTGTTGCAGTACATTTCATTTTCTTTACCTTATTTTTAACTTAAGGATGACGTTTACTCAGATGCCAAAAAATTCCACTGATATGAACGAAAAACCACTATTGCATAATTGTTCGAAGTCCAGGGGACATAACTTGACCAAAACATAAACTGGACTTGATCATTCTACATATTCTGAATATTAAATTCAATTTGTATAACACATTTCATTTCAAATTGTGCGACCTGTATAAGAAAATGAACTGAGACAGGAATCAAGTCCAAGGGGCATTACTTTGTCCAAAATGGCCAGATCGTACCAAAAATTGAACCTAAATTTCTTAAGATTCTTGTTCTGTATACCAAATTTCATTTCAATATGTGCAACCTCTGCGAAGAAAATAAACAGAAACTAACGGTGGACCGACCGACAGCACCAAAGCAAAAATAAAAGATGGATAGTGTCCAAAATTAAGATAAGCTTTTGAAATCAAAATGAGTCGCCCGCGTGGCGCAGGGGTTAGAGAGTTGTATTTAGAGGAGTTGATCCTTACGTCGCGGGTTCTAATCCCACTGAGGGACGTGGAGACCGGTCTTTCGGATGAGACCGTATAAACCGAGTTCCCGTGTCACAGTAGGTGCTTCCAAGAAAATTATCCCTCCCTGTTCAATGCCGCCGAGTATACAGGTAGGACTAAATTTGCATCTATCTACAAGGAAGTGGTGGCGTCTCCATATGAATAAAAAAAATCTCGATTGGAACGTTAAACAACATACAAACAATCAATGTGATGCCCTTGGCGAGTTTAAAATTGGCAATCATGATAAGCTACTGCCATATATTTGAAGTACACCAAAGTGGGCACCGAGGCTGTCAGAGAAATTAAATTAATCTGCAGTATAATACATATTTACTGTCCAGTTGGTGTTACATGTACGAGGGCCGTTCAAAAATTACGCGGACAGTGCTATTATTTACTCTTACTGGCGTAATTTAGTTTCACAGAAATATGTATCTTAAAGATTCCAATAATTTTGGGCAAAATTTCTGTATTTTAAAAAAATTCTACTAAAATTATTGGTATGTTGATATCGCTGATGGAGAGGCACGGAGCACGACAAGAAATTTTAAAGCAAAAGCATGCGGAATCCAAAAATCAACTCATTTATTTTCTATAATTTGCGATATTTTTCCACAATTTTCTCAAATGTATCTCTAAATTGTTCTATTATTGTTTATTTGGATTTCTGACGTGATATTTGAAGTACTAGCAGAAATATAAAGATTTTTCTCTGATGCGATTCCCGTGAAAATGACGTCTCCAGAATTGACGGGGCGCCACACTTTTGTTAAATTATGTGTAATGCTCAAGATATCGCCAACATAGATCCAAAATATGCTCAATAAAACATGTAGTATATTAGGATTTTCGTGTCATTCGTCCACAAATAGCAAATTGAAATTTTAGACCGTTAGACCTCTGTAAAAAGGCTTTACGGGAGGACGGAAAGATTATCGACGAAAACTTTATCCGGACTGTAAAGAACATGATTGAGGGTCACTAATATCACATTATATCTCATAAAACCTCCAGTTTTTGGTTTTAAACAAAAAAAAATAGTCTCTATTTGTTTAATAGATTTTAAGCTTGACAAGAAATGGAGTTTGGATGTTGAGTAGATAAGGGCGTAAGTCCGTAATTTTTGAACGGCCCTCGTATTATGAAGGCTGTATTGGTTAACTTAAAAAATAAAAGGATTTGTTTTCTTTTCAACATATACATGTATTTGTCACTGTGAGTTAATCAACAAATCATGACCATTGTTAAAAATATACAAAAGGGGGATGCATGGAAGGATGGATATTTTTAATATTCTATTGTACATGTACGATGTAACATGTTTCAAATCTGTTATACATGAAAGTTTACATTTTCGAAATCAATCAGTATTACTGTATTTATATTGTGCGCTTATTTCTTACAGATTTTCAAGATGACAGACATTTGTTCAGCTGGGAAGGGAGGGGGAGTTTGGGAGTGCTATTTATGTAGTTCCCGAGGAAAGCGTCATTGTTTTGTGACACGTGCTCTCAAACCACCTCACCTTTGATGAAAGGACATATGTGTGCCCAGTATGTGAATATAGTCACTTCAACTACAACAACTTCAAGAAACATCACCGACTGCATTCCTTTGAAGGGATCTTCTTCTGTTTCCTTCCAACCCCAGCTGACGCCAGGGAGGAGAGCAAGGTAGCCTTCACCATGATCAGGTGCGCGATGTTTCTGATCTGGTTATTGCATTGTACGTCATTTCGTAGTATTTAATGACGCATCTAAAAGAAGAACAAGGGAGTAGCAGCATTCGATCAGTAGACATTATGTATCGAGGAGTGTGTTTTAATTAGTTCTTTCGTTAATTGATTGATGATATTAAGTGTTATGGGGAGACTTTATTCAGATTATCAACCAGTATATTACTGGTGTAGATTTTCAAGTTTACTGGTTAAATACCAGTTTAGAAGTATACTCACAATTACTAGGTTTTTAATTTGGTCTAAAAGAGTGAATTATTTATTACTGTATGAGATTTCTGGTGTAGAGGTTTTACTAGTTTTAGAAACTGTCAAACACCATGTATTTTGTGAATGTTGAACAGTATTAGTTAAGTTTTGTTCATGTGTCCAGTAAAATAAAATTATAAACTTTATTGAGTTTTGGAGTTTGAGAAGACAGTCCAGTTAGCGCACATTACAAGTTTGGCATCCACGGCGGTATCTGTAAAACCTATGGATCTATTGAATTCTGTACCTCCAGAAAAGTTTACAACTCAGCACATGTACCTGTATTAGGAATTAATAGTGGTTTTTTATCTGCTTTATAACACTGTTTATATGCATTATCTTGGTGTTTTATGTACAAGTTATTTTACTTGTTTACAAAGTAACTTTATTTCATGTGTTCCAAGACAAAAGTCGTGCGACATGAAGAAGTGAAGATATGGAATCTCCTGTGAGCAGACACAGAAAAGAGGATATGCTAGTGGGTAGAGAGTACAGTTCTGACACATCTGTCCGGTCTGAATAAGAAGAAACAAAACTTACAGACTGAAGCACCTGCTAAAAACACAATTATAAGCACCTACTCAAAGTCCTATTCCACAAACAGATGAAGTGTCCGAAATATTTGCTACTAATACAGGTAAATTACCTATTCCATGCAGATAATTCATGTTTTGTACATCTTATATGCAGTACCCTTTCAAAACACAATTACGATAATGTACTTGTAGCCTGCAAAAGTTCATTTCCTTAAGCCAGTTAAGCTGTACAAAAAAGTCTTCAACAACTGCACAGGTACTTCTTGATAGGACTCCCCCCCCCCCCTCCTCAGCTTACTTGACATTTCTTTTCACAAATTATTATACCTATTCATCATGTGTGCAATAGGAAAACATCGTAAAAATCCCAAACTAATCGCTCCACAAGAAGATACCGTACTATACATTATAAGAGAGAAAGGTTTGCCACTCCGGTTTGTTTACGTTGTGCATAGATAATGTATAACCTATTACGATAACACCAGAGAGAGATTGTTGGGCCAAAAACTCTCTCAGACGTTTTTCTAATAAGTAAAATATTTTCGATGCACTACCGTTGCGATTACCTAAGTGTTGATGTATTATGATCGGGCTCGGGATACTTTATGTTTTTTGTTAAGACGCCATGCTTGAATAAATGTTGTGTTCATCTAAGAAATGTTTCATAAATGATGACTAGCCCTGATAGGCATATCAACACTGTGGCAGCGGTGCAAACTTGTTGTTAGTGTTACCGGTCGTCCCCGAAAGTGATGCTCCGTGAACTATTGAGTTTTTATAGACAAACTTTGAATTTATTTTTCAACACGTGCTCTGTATAAACCGGCATATTGGATCCAGACTCGATTCTCAGTAGCCTGAAATTTTTATTCGGAATGGGTGAACAAGAACAAGCTGCAGGACCTGTACAGGTGTACAATTGTCCGTTCAGATTATCTCCCCAACTTGATTTATCCTCTGGAAATGTATCCGAGAACTACAAAAAGTGGAAAAGACAAGTTGAAGTTTATATGTCTGCGTCAGGAGGAATCGACAAAAGTAAAGAGGTACAAGTAGCAATTATTTTGAGTTGTGGTGGACCTCACGTAGTCGAGATATATGACCAGTTTCAGAGGAAAGACGAATCTCATAAGAATGACCCTGCTAAGTTATATGAAAAGCTACAGGCCTATTGTAATCCTCGTTCCAACGAAGTGTAAAGAGTCTCACAGATTCTGGAAGTTACCTTATCAGGAACCCTTTGATAAATTCCTTACAGAATTAGGAACACGTGCAGCGTCGTGTAATTTTCTTGAACAGGAGAGGATGATGCGTGACAAGATTGTATTTACAGCTACTGGTAAGCTACAAGAACTACTGTTACGAGAAGACAAATTGACTTTGAACAGAGCAATTCAAATATGTAGGGCTTTTGAACAGTCAAACATACATGTGAAAGAGCTGTGAAAAAACATCACTTCATCTAACAAAGTGAATAAACTATCCACAAACAAACGACAGAAAAACTTCAAAAAGCAGAAAGTGACACACAAACAGAAAAGTGATTCACAGCCTTCGAGCAAGGAGAAGAAAGAGTGTGATTTCTATGGTTATAAACATGAACATGGCAAATTAAATTGTCCGGCATGGGGCAAAAGATGCGACAAGTGCAACGGGAGAAGTTAGAAGACAGTTGGCTCCTCGCGTTGAAAAGTAAAGACATCACTGCGATAATGAACGTAAATGATTGTGACGTACGTTTTCAGTTGGACAGTGCAGCTGACGTAAATACCATTTGTCAGAAATATGTGAAGAAGGTACAGTGTCGTCCGTCAAACATTCGTCTTAACATGTGGAACAACACTCATATGAAACCCCTCGGTGAAGCTAATCTTGATGTAATCAATGTACGTTCCAACGTCGTCCAGAAACTTAGATTTGTAGTAGTGCAAAACAATCTTACCTGTCTACTTGGCAAGGACGCAATTCAAGACATGGGACTTGTGACCGTGAACAGTGAGAAGTTCATATCTAAAGTTGGTGTAGAACAGCCTCTCGGTGACTTGGGCATAGCAACACTGAAAGTTGACCCCAGTATTCAACCCAAAGTACTTCCGTGCAGGAAAATACCAACTGCTATCCAGGACTCAGTTAAGCAAGAAATTGACAGACTTGTTGATCGAGGTGTTTTGATACCAATTTCAGAACCAACATTGTGGGTCAGTCAGATGCCCGTGGCTATCAAGTCGAACGGAAAGTTGCGAGTTTTTATAGATCCACAACCTCTTTACACAGCTTTGATACGATAGTACTACCGATTACCTGTATTAGATGACGTACATCCAAAGCTAACGAATGTCAAGGTATTTAGCAAACTTGACGTTAAAGAAGCATTTTGGCACGTTCGCCTTGATGAGGAATCGAGCAAACTTACAACTATGATAACGCCATTCGGGGATACAGGTGGGCTCGTTTACCTTTCAGATTGAAAGTGTCTAGTGAAATCTTCCAGCAACGGTTAGACGAAGCATTATCAGGACTAGAAGGTGTGTTTAGCATTGTCGATAACATTATTATTGCAGGATGTGGTGACAGTGAAGAAGCAGCAAAACGTGACAATGAACTCAAGATGCAGAAAGTTTTCCAGAGATGTGAAGAGAGACATATTACACTAAACAAGGATAAGGAAGAATTCATGGACACAAAATTTCTAAAGATGGTGTCAAAGTTGATGAAAGTAAAGTAAAAGCTATCCTTGAAATGCCAGCACCGACTGATGTCTCAGGAATCAAACGCTTATGTGGAATGGTTCAAAATTCCTACCAGACTTGTCGAAGGTATTAGAACCGCTACGACTACTTACCCGTAAAGACCAAAAGTGGAACTGGGATAGCAAATGTGAGTCAGCATTTCAGACTTTGAAGCCTAAGATGACAGAAACTCCAGTTCTGGCTTATTTTAGTCCTTCAAAGGATGTCACACTGCAAGTTGACGGCAGCAAAGAAGGAATTGGTGCCGTACTGCTTCAAAATGGAAAGCCGGTCGAGTACGCATCAAGAGCTCTTATACAAGCAGAGAGAAAATGGGCTCAGATAGAGAAGGAAGCTTTATCCGTTCTCTATGGACTTGAACGTTTTGATCTGTACACTTATGGAAGGAAAGTTTTTATCCATAATGATCACAAACCACTATCTGCTATATTGCGCAAAAGCATTAGGACTAGCACCTAAAAGACTGCAAGACATTATGATGCGTTACTTCAGATATGATGTAGAATTTGTATTTGAGAAAGGAGGAAACCTTTTTATAGCGGATACGCTAAGCCGAGCTTTTCTCAGGACGACAGAAGGAAGTGTAGATGAGCGTCACAGGATTCTACATGTCTCGACGTTACAAGAAAACGACGTACCAGATACCAGAATTCAAGACTGCTAAAGATTCAGAGCTGCAAACATTGGCCGACACCATAGCCAATGGATGGCCTGACAGTAAACAAGATCTTCCAACGACTGTGCGTCATTACTTTGATTTTCGTGACACTCTAAGCTTTGAAGATGGACTCATCTTGAAAGGTGAAGCAATCGTCGTTCAAAGGCACTTAGATCAGAAATGAAGATGCGATTACACAAAGCACATCTAGGCTATGACATTATGAGTAGGAGAGCTCGTGGTGTTATTTTTTGGCCTGGGATGAAATCCGACATTAAACAGATTGCAGATTATTGTGGAATTTGTCAGGAAAGAAAACCGAGAAACTGTAAGGAACCTTTAATTCAGCATTCAACGTGTGAATTTCCCTGGCAGAAAATTGGAATAGATTTATTTGAGATACAAGGAAAACACTACATGGTCTCCGTAGACTACTTTTCCAGTTTTATTGAGGTAGATTACCTACCAACAACGACAAGCACAAGAGTGATTTCATTGCTTAAGAAACAGTTCTCTAGATTTGGCATACCAAATGTTATAATATCAGATGGTGGACCACAATTTAGATGTCAAGAATTTCAGGATTTTGTGAAGACCTGGAAGATCGATCACAAATTCTCATCTCCGATGCATCAGCAAGCAAACGGAAAGGCTGAATCTGCAGTGAAGATCATCAAAACACTGATGATAAAAGCACAGGAGGATAGAACAGACCCGTATGAAGCGTTACTTGAACAACGTTGTACTCCAAGGCAGGATACTGGTCTAAGTCCAGCACATACTCAACAGAGAGATACATGCTACACTCTTTATGAGATCTCGAGTGAGCAATGATTTTGGAATAGTGAAGTCCAAACACAGATCCAGACAGATTGCCGTGAAGAAATCTTACGACAAAAAAGCACGCAACTAACCTGAAGTCGATATTGGACAGTCCGTTTATTTCCAACACCGGGAAGGACAAAATTGGAAGCTTGGAAAAGTGATTCAAATACTTGGACAGAGAACATACGTTATTGCAGACCAACAAGGAGTCCAATATCGAAGGAACCGAATTCATATTAAACCAACTAAAATACAGACCCATATTCGTGATCAATCTCCAGTTCGTGATGAACCAATCAGCAAACGTGAACTCTGTGAATTTCGAAAACCGTTTAGTGGACTAAACGAGTGTATATCTAGCAAAACAGATACCGGTTATTACAGACTCGAACGAACAACATTGCGTGGCAAACTCGATTTCAGAAACTGTCGTCAACAAGCCTCGGAAGGATACTACACCAGATACCCGTGCAATGCCAATATCGCGTGAACCATCTTCAAGGATCCGTAGGAAACCAGCATACTTGAAAGACTATGTCCAAAATTGATTGAGATACTGTTTAATTCTATTTGATTATTTTGTTAGAAAGTTAATTAACAGTTAATGATCATTTATAGGGAAATGTTCAGTTTTGTTTATACAATGTACATCTTTCTTAGAAGGAGGGATGTTGGTGTATTATGATCGGGCTCGGATACTTGTAATTGTGTTGTTATGTTTAGACGCCATGCTTGAATAAATGTGTTCATCTAAGAAATGTTTCATCAATGACTAGCGCTGATAGGCATATCAACACTAAGGAAATTTTAACGTTCTGACTGGAATGCTATTTAAGGAGAAATTGTAAGATTCTTACAAGATGCAGAGTCAATACGAGAGCAAGGACTAAGACAAAAATATATGTGTAACGGTTGATTTTGCGCATATTTAAAGAACGCGAAGCGCGCACCATACTTTATTTACCGACAGTCTATTTATAGAGTTTCTGTCCTTGCGCCAGATATTTAATTTTATTTAGAGAATATATTATTAAAAACTTTATTAAAATTCTGTTTTAATATTAATTTAGTTGTTATCTAATTTTCAGTGCAGTGATTTGAATTTATAAAATTATTATTTTGTTGAGTAAATCTCTAAGATTTAAACTGGTTTATCAAGTAATTTATTTATACTCACTGTGCTGACGCCCCTGTGTTGAATGGAACGTGTTCGAGTTTGAGAGTGAAGCGTGTTACGGTAAGAATGGTGTTAATTTTGTGTTTTATTTAACTTGAATTATACTAAATATTATATCTTTTTATCGTATATATAATAAGTACCGGTATATTGTTTATTTTAATGTAGAGACCACACACGCAGTGTATCATAACTTTTCATGTATGAGTGACCGGGTGTGGCATCGCCATATTTTGGTGGTACGTGTTCAGTTGAATTTAATTTCATTTACTGATTAATTCCTTTATTTTTGTTTGTGTGTTCTATTGGTAATGTGTGTGTATATATTGTTTGTTTGAAGCTCATTGCCAATTTGATATTCAATTAAAAATAAAGAACCATAAAAAGAACTTGACTTTACTCTTTACATATGTAGAAACAGTGTGTATGGACATTTTAGATTGAAATGAAATGAATACATGTTTTAAACCAGAATTACCAGTGGGGGTACACACGTAAACAAAAAAAAGTGGCATACATTTCTTTCTTGTAATGTATAGTAAGTTTTTTGTGGAGCGATTATTTTGGGTTTTCTTAGGATGTTTACCTATTGCACACAAGATCATGAATAAATGTAAAAAAAAAAAAAATAGTTTGTAAACAAAAATGTTCATTAAGCCCTTGGGTTAAAAAGGGGGAGGGGATCCTGTCCACAGGTACCTGTGAAGATATGCAAATAAATGTGACACCTCAGTGCACCCACCATTTTCATAGAAAGTAAGTGCTAGGCCACCATTAATTTAACAAGGTACTCAGGGTCCAGTAGTTTCATGTTTAATGAGCTCTAGCAACACACTGCGAGGGTATTTACTTTATCGTATTACTGGTTACTTTGCAACACTCGACTGCCCATTGATTTCCTCAATAGTCCTTCATTGACCAGCACTACATGCATGCATTTTCAAGACCCACTTCACAGAATTCAGTCAGGGCATATAAGTGTTGGCACATAAGGACCAGTCAATTCAATGTCCATTGCACAAAATAATGGTTATGTGCATGTTATATCTCATAATGTCAGCTTTTACCAGTTTTTCATCAGCAAGTACTTTACCTGATGTTTTTACAGGTCATATTCCTTTCCTTACATACTAATAGCTTCAAATGTTGGTTTCCCTTTTAATTGTCCCCCGCTTGAAAAGTGGGGGAAATTAATTTGGGTCTGTTCATCATTCTGTCTGTCTGTAACGCTTTCGTTTCCACACCATATCTCAAGAACCCTTTTAGCTTTCGCAATGAAATTTTGCATAGCAACTCCTTATGGACTAAAGAAGAACCCTATTGATTTTTAGGTCAAAGGTCAGGGTCATAAATTTGCAAATTCTATCTGTTATAACACTTTCGTTTCCGCGCAATATCTCGAGAACCCTTAGAGCTTTTGCAATGACATTTTACATAACAACTCCCTGGGGCCTAAGGAAGACTCCTATTGATTTTGAGGTCAAAAAGTCAAAGTTCAAGGTCGTAAATTTATACATTCTGTCTGTGTGTAACACTATCCTTTCCGTGCGATATTTTAAGAGGATTTTAATCTTTTGCAATGTAATTTTATACCAAAACTCCCTAGGACCTCTCTCACCCCTCTCAAAGTGTCCTGTACCGTTTGTTTTCTGAGTATTTATTGTATTATGTCGCTATCTTTAGCAGTGTGATAAATATTCCATATAAAAAGAATCTTATGTACACATAATTAAGAAGAAGCAATCTAATTTTGATATCCATATTGACATATTTTAGGGCTTATTTGCTTCAGTATACATTTTTACATCTAATAATTCTACAAATTCAGTAAGGGGGAACCGACCCCCCCCCCCCCCCCCCCCCCCCCCCCCCGAACTGGCATGGTTTACTTTTTCCCTAAGCGGGGGACACAAATTCTCTTCAGAATGCTTTTTCTACAAGATGTGACTTTTTTTATCAATCAAAATATTGCTCCAATCAACATCAGCCTAAAACGTCCAAGTTATCAGTTTCCACCAAATGATGCTGAGCTCCATTGGAGATTCATGATGTGTCTTCAACTCCAAACATTTCTCAGTATCTCGGGCCGAGGTGGCATGATGTATTAACACCACAATTTTCAAAATCTAAAAGAAATAACAGCAGACCCGAGTTAGAAAGAAAACTTATTTTATGTGCAATAATCAACAATGCTTATGAATAACATTACCTTAAAAAAAATACAGGACTCGAATCAAGCATAAATAATTTGGAATGTAATTAAGAATACTTGTTCTTGTTTGTCTAGAATTATTGATCTTTTAAAATTTCACATTTGAATGCTGCATTTTAACGCTAGACTAAACTTTAATGAAATTCTGATTAATTGGAGTCTAATACACATGTATATATATTTAAACCCATGTTAATTTTAATTAATCACAAAACATTTACTCTTTTGAAATTAATTTGACATTTTAGGAACGTTCATCACTGCACAAGCAATTTTCATTCTCAAATGAAGAGGTGATTACGAAACTTGTCAAGCACGTTCATCCGATAATAATTATTAGTACAGAAAGAAAAGAAAAATAACAAGAACCCGTGTGCCTCATCACTGATCTGGATTTTTAAAACATGCCATCAACTTATCAGATTTCTTAATTATCTCCCTTGGAGAAGGGGGATTACCATTCATTTGAAAACAAGAGGTCCACGGGCCTTATGGGTCACCCGAGTATCATGTAACAACTTTCCACCATTTAAGTTTTTCGTGTTTTAAACCAAAGGCCATAAAATTCACATTTTTGAAAGAGGCACCATTGCTTATCATAACTATACACTTGGCTTACTTTCTTTAGTTACTTCATACCCAGAGGAAGATCAAAGTAACAAAGAATGCATTTCCACTTTATAATTAGTTGTGAATCCAACAGGAACCACTGACCCTGGGAGGCATTTATTTCAAAATTCTGGAAATTTTATCTTAAAATTTCTCTCATTATAAATGGTTGATTAATACCAAAGAGCAGATTTCAACGTATTAATTAATTTTCAGACAATGTAACCCCCTACCCCCACCCAAAGTACCCCTGGCCCAGGGGCCATGAAATTAAGCATTTAGGAAGAGGCACCTTTCATCGTCAGTAACATGTACTAAGATCATTAGAATAATACTCAGGAGCAAAGAAAAAGATTTTCAAAGAATTCATGCATGTATTTTCACTGCATAACTATTAGAGCCAAGCTCTAACACCAGAACCCCTGACCCAGGGGCCCTGAAATTCACAATTTTGGAAAAGACAGCCTTCCTCATAATAACTTTTTACATAGTTCACTGGTTTAATACCCTAGAGCAGAGGAGGTTTAAGAATCAATGTTTTTTTTCACTATAATCAATAGAGCCCCACTCTAACACCAAAATTCCTGACCCCGGTGTCATGAAATTTATAATTTTGGAAGAAGCAGCCTTATTTAATATAACTATGTACTTGGTTAGTTTAATACCTATGAGCAGAAAAAAAGATTTTCAAACAATTAATGTATTTTTTACCTGACAATGAATAGAACCTAAACCCAGAACCCCCAACCAAGGGCCCCTGAAATTCACAATTTTGGAAGAGGCAGCCTTATTAAACAACTATGTACTTGGTTAGTCTATTTATTGCCCAGGAACAGAGAAGATTTTCAAAGAAAAACATGTAATGCATTTTCACTAAATAATTAGTAGAGCCCTGTCCTAGCACCAGAACCCCTTACCCCGGGGCCTGGAAAATCAAAATTATGAAATAGACAGCATCATCTAACAGAAATATGTACATTGTATCTTTGTTCCCCTTCACTCGTAGATACTGTATGCCAAATTTGGTTGGCATTGGTTGAGTGGTTGAGCAGAGAAGACGCTGAAAATGTTCAAATGTTAACAAACAATGCCGGAAGAAAACGGATAGCAATAGGTCATCTGAGTGACTCTAAAAATTAAATTCCCTTCACCCAAGGATGCTTTGTGGCACGTTTGGTTGAAATTAGCCAATTGGTTCTGTAGAAGAAGTCGAAAATGTGACAAGTTTAAAGATAGACAGAGGGATAAAATGTGGTAAGAATAGTTAACTTGAGATTTCAGCTAAGTCGCGTTTAAAAGGTCAAATTTGAAATCGATCTTAGCATATCTTGGGAAATATACGGTATATAATGGAACTTTTGTTGTTTGATTACTTGAAATATGAGCAGAAAGTATTTACATTTAAAGCACAAGATTAATCAATATTTAATCGGCAAAAAGGGGTATCCGAGGAATATTACACGTCTGTAATCTATGTTGTTGAAAACTTCGTTTTGCCGGATTTAAAGGATCTAATGGCATTAAAAATTAACAAATTTGTGCACTAAGGAAACATTTATGCCATTCTATTTACATTGTTTATTTTAGGCATTCAATGTTATTTTTTATATTTAATAAAAAAAATTCAATTCAATTAAATGTACATTTAAACTAGAATAGAGCGTGTTTTATAAAATGCTAATTTTCAGTGAATGCAAATATTGCCAAGGCTTGACCTTTAATTTTAAAAAAAAATACCAGTTGCAGACAAACGTGGTCAATAATCTTCAAGTGACTGATAAAGATAAGCTAGATAATTAATCCCATGGGATAAATTGTACTTTTCCTTCATCCTTTTTTTCTTAATTTACAATCAGAACTTTCCCAGCATTGATAGAGGGGATAATAAAAGATTGAGTAAACCAACGTGTACAATCATGTAAGTGTAGCAGCATCGTCGCAAAACACGGCCAGAATGTACGATCATCTCACATTGTAGGAGAGAGCTATATGCAGACTCCAGACCGTGGCTTGAGACGATGGTGTAGCAGAGGTTTCTCCTGTAATCTGGGTACTACGTCATTAGTTTAGTAAATAACATCGCGTATCCACTTGCGTGAGAATTACAAAGATCCACTTTATACAATTTAAGAAATGTATTGATTGAAATATAAAGAGGGTCTATCAAGCAAGGTAAAATAAAGGCAACGTTCTCCAACTTCTCTTCACAAATTAAATGCTCCACACAAAGTTTCGCACAAAAAGATAACTGTTGATAAAGCATCCAAAAACAAGCTATTAGACCGAGTGTCCGGTACCATCAGCGCTGATGCTAAAAATCTTGGCCGCTCCTACTCTTGATTAGATATTGAACAGGAGGCAAGATTGATCGAACACATAAAATTAATGGCTAACTACGGCAAGAGTAATTTTAACAAAATTAACTGTGTGGTGTGATATATTTTTTTTATCCACATGGAATATTAATCCCAGTATTATTTTTTTCCAATTCAATATAGGGTCCGTCTTCTTGCAGTACATCTTGGTTACAAAGAAAAGGACAAACCATTTACATGTACTTTGAATTGGTATTATCCCTTTAAGTCCAGATGGCCAGAGCAGAAGACCATAAAAGCCAGGGGGTTAGCCATGACTCGTGCCAAGTCGGAATCTCAGGAAAACCTTGACAAATATTTTCATGAACTTGAAAAAATTCCAGAGCACAACTTTCAAAACAAACTTTAATTGTAATTATAATGTAGACGAAAACGGAATTTAATAAGACACCAAATGTTGTCCGTTCAAAAAATCTATACCCCTATTATAGTATCAGCTAGATAAATCTCCAGCTATAACAATTATTTGTGCGGACAATGCACTTGGTACAAAACCTCATATCTTTTATTCCAGTGTGCACGCATAAATCCTGATCTTCGGAATTGTTCCAAGGGGACCTCGGGTACCGTACGTGTCTCTGGTTGGTCCAAAACTGACATATTTCATATTAAAATAGTTCTTGAGTGGACATTTGATAGTTGGATATTTTACTTGAAAAATACGTTTATGGTTATCTAACATCCAAGCTGTAAGATAAAGGTGATGACTTTAACTTTTATATCGTCCATTTCCCAAACTTATGCAGCAATATACCTTTATCACCAGCACCTGTTTATATATCTCTGTTTATTTGTTCTTTGTATAAACAATTTCTGAAACGAGATAGTTAACACATACTTTGGTGCACTATAGGTAATAGTGATAGGTGATTTCTTTCCATTACAACCTGTGCCTGATCTTTTAAAGGGTAATTACGTTGAAATTCGTGTATCAAAACACCATGCATACACATACTCAAGTTTTGTGACTTTTATGTTATTAAGTCACCCTTTAATGATTAAGAGTGATCTGTCATTAGATCTAAATTCTAAATTTTTTTTGAAATTCATGGTTTATTACCGTAAAAACAAACTTAAGGTCAAGGTATGTTAAAGGAATTAAATTAGGGAGGGGCGGGGTTAAATGCCACCTGCATTAAAGTGAAAATTGAATAAGATCAATATTAACTTCTTTAAGTAATGAAACGTATAGTGACAACAAACAGCACCGAAGATCAACAGTCCATAAAACAAGACCAACAAGGAGTAGAGTAAACACGGACCTCCATGCCATGGGGAAGCAAGCATTTCCTGCTGATTGTTGTTTAACGTCCTTAGAATTTTCACTTATTTAGAGACGCCATCACTTGCCGGTAAACAGCTGCAAATTTTGTTCTGTCTGCGGTGCTCAGGGCAATTGAGCAGTTAGGGGTATTTTTCGTGTCAGGATCTGCGACACGGGACCTCGATTTATACGGTCTCATCAGAAGGACTGGTCTCCACGTCCCACAGTGGGAATCGAAACCGCGACGTAAAGATCAACTCCTTACTTCTTGACTTTAGAGAAGACACTGTAACCACTACGCAACGACTTAATCGAGATGAAGCATTAAGACAAGAGATGCAGGCTACTGATTTTACTTACAAAAGCTGGATATTTGAATGTGTCAGGGTCCATTTTTTTTCAGATAATTTAACATATGGAGATAAACAGTATTCAGCAAATACAATTTATCATTAAGTCTCATGCTGACTGATGTTTTTCATACTAATTCTTAGTATGAAGTTTATACATTGAATTGACGACGGATTTTTCCGTTATTTCCCGATCATAACAAGAAATACACGGGGTGCGTGAGCGATCGGCAGAGGATGCTCACTTCTGCATGGCACCTGATACCGCTTCTGATGTTTTGGAGGTACGTGTTTTTTTTTATCCTATTTTGTATTGTTTTATGGACTCCTTATTTTAAATACTGTTCGTTATCTCCATATGTTTCATTTAAGCTCGATAGTCAATCAAACAATACGTAAAAGAAGCAAAGCAAACGCGGTCTTCCAAAACACCAAACATTGATTTTCAGAGTTTCGCATGTTTTATAACGCGGAGTACGAAGTCCATAATTACATTCAGGTTCGAATCCACTGCTGGGCGGGAAGACCAGTCGGTCCTACAGATAAATACGTATATTAATGCCCCTTTCAAGAATTTTTAGGCACATGGAGATGCCATCAATTGTCAATGTACATGTATGACTGATAAATTATATACTGAAACTCAGGGCAATTGAGAAATAAGGCAACTCTTTTCTGCCAACACTTACTCTGACACGGGTTCTTGGTTTATAGGGTCTAATTCAAAGAACCGTTCTCCCCGTCCAGAAGTGGATTCGAGTCCGCGACGTAGGAATCCGCTCGATAATTTGTGTTTGGGCGACTGAGGGACATTGAAAACGGTCCTTAGGTTAGACTGTATAAACTGAGGCCCCATTTTCGCAAAAGGTGCTGTCACAATAAGATCCTTCATCTCTCCATCTAAGAGTTTAATAAGCACTGGTGGTGTTTTCGTATGAGTGAAAAATTTTCCAGAGGGACGTTAAACAACAAACAAGAGGCCCAGTGGTTCTTGAAAAGAAGATTTTCAAAGATTTTTCCTATATATTTCAATGTTATATATTTCTATGTAAAACTTGGATTCCCCGTTGTGGTCCCGCCCTACCCCCGGGGGTCATGATTTGAACAATTTAGAATCTACACTATCCCAGGATGCTTCCACATAAGTTTCAGCTTTTCTGGCCCAGTGGTTCTTAAGGAGAATATTTTCAAAGATTTTTCCTATATATTTCTATGTAAAAGTTTGATTCTCCATTGTGGCCCCGCCCTACCCCTGGGGTCATGATTTGAACTGTTTAGAATCTACACTATCCCAGGATGCTTCCACATAAGTTTCAGCTTTACTGGCCCAGTGGTTCTTGAGAATATTTTTTAATGACCCCACCCTATTTTTGTCTTTTCATGATTATCTCCCCTTGTGAGGGGACTTGGCCCTTTATTTTTACAATTTAAATTTCCCTTCACCCAAGGATGCTTTGTACCAAGTTTGGTCAAAATTGGCCCAGAGGTTCTTGAGAAGAAGTCGAAAATGTGAAAAGTTTACAGACGGACGACGGACAAAATTTGATCAGAAAAGCTCACTTGAGCCTTCGGCTTAGGTGAGCTAAAAACCAAACTTGTAAAATTTTCACTAAGTAAGAGAAAGGTAAAATAATTATTGTGGAACATATCTCTGTATCGTATAAAGTTATGCCAAGTTACTGAGACTTTAATAGTCAATGCAATATCACATATAATATTACATGTAACATCTTAACGTTTCCAGGTCAGCGCTGTCGAAAGATATGATTGAACATCAGTAGATGTTAGAAAGAAATGGAACGTTTCTAGCGGAACACAAGAAGCTGTAAACAGCTAAAAAGGAAAGGTGGGGAAGAAAGGCGGAATGGTATCAGCAGCTTCAGGTCTCATCGACACTGATTGAAGAAAGGTGAAACAAAGGATCAAATCTCCACTCCGCTTTCCACTCTGTTGATATTGTTATATTTTTTATCAAAATTATTTTACTCAAAGATTGAAAGAAAACTTACAATGGATTAACAAATAAGTACACTTTGAACGTGAATAGTGTAATAAAAAATCGAAGTCAAACTTCATCCATTGAATTGAGTTTAGGTCATAATGAATGTAATAAGAAAATTCTTTTCTACTATTTGGTCAATTGAACTCCAAAAGGAAAAACCTTGGATAAAGAATTTTCCTGAAAAAGAGTTTTCAGTAGACCAAAATAAGAGTTGCTTTCCGTTGGCTGCTATTTTGGTAGTGACCTGTAATTTTCCCTCTTTGTCCTACCAAATATAAGAGGGTGTAACAGAAATATTTGGGGGAAAATCTTGAAGGAATAACTTGTAAAGTATGAAATAATATAAAATGAAAATCTAACAAATGTATATTTTTAATGCTTCTCCCACACCCACAACTGCCAGTATTAAAAGTTAGAGTTGGTTGAATAATGAAAGAATATGAGCATGTTGAGGGAAATAACTTGTTAATTTGAGTTTACTGAAAACTATCTTTAGAGGAAGAGAGATAAGAGGTACAGTAAAAATAATGCAATTCGCAATCATGAAAATCCATTTCAAAATTTATGAAGAACGAGGGTGCTTTTGATTGGAATCGGCAGGAATATGGGCGTAAAGTGAAAATTTACCAATGTGTCACATGAAATTAAATTTCATTAATCGAATTTCTGTGAAATGGGAATGGAAAATATATATTTCGAAAGTGCGTTTTGATTTGTTAAAAAATAATTTGAAAATTGGCTAGATCAGACATTTGGTACAAAATGGTGCAGGTTGATTAGATTTTGAATTGTTCAAATCATGACCCCTGAGAGTTGTGTAAGACCATAATTTGGAATATAAGTTTTACATCGAACTAAATAGGCTGGAAAAAAAATCCTCAATAACTACCCAAAAAAACTAAAATTTGTGTTATAGCATCCTGGGGTTGTGTAGATTCCAAATTGTTAAAAAATGACCCCTGGGGGTAGGACGGGGCTACAATAGGGAACCCAAGTTTTAAATTGAAATATATGAGAAAATCTGTTAAAAAACTCTTCTTTGGAACTTTTCGGCCTAAAAAAGTTGAAACTTATGTTAAAGCTTCGTTTTCTAGTGTAGGTTTAAAATTGTCCAAATTATGATCCGTGGGGTAGGGTGGGGCCACAAAAAGGTAATACAAAGGGGAAATAAGAACAGGATGATCAAAGCTATTGAGGTGAGAAATGTGGTCCAAACGCCTCTTGGCTGGTAAGTGATGAGAATATAAAAAGAATTAAAGAATACTTTACACCTCATATTAAATGAAATTCTGAATACTTAAAACCCATTAATTCTTACAAGTCTTTGTATATCACCATAAACATCTATTTGTGAACTATGTTTGCTCATTGACTTAAGATACCTGCTAGTATGAATGAAATGCAAATATATACATGCGGTAAACGATTAGAAAAGATTACACAATACGGGTTGATATAAGCTTTGTTTAAATTTATAAGTAGCAGTAATTATTATAAATGTAAGTAACAGGTATTATTGATCGATGTTGCTTGAAATATTCATTATAAATATTACCTTCTTTGATGTTAAAGTTGATGGACATCTTAATTATCGATTGCAATAACGATTATTTCCTACTTGTGATGAATTCCACAACAGATGGCAATAACAATTTTCAACACTCAATCTTCTACTCTTAATAGTGCGCCCTTGTATTACCATGTCACCTCTGGGCTATGCACAACGAATACATTGAACATTTCGTCTTCGAATTTTAAAGTAGAATATACTAGTAAATGATAAGGTAAGATTTCTGTTAACGTATACACTATATTGTAAAGATGCATTTTTATATTAGATATTTTAAAAAAAGCTTTTATAATTATTTATTTTTTTTAATTTCTTACTAAAAAAAACTAAAGGTAGTGAGCAATTGACTCATTAAACGAACCCCTCCCTCCGGCCTTCCTTATGGTTATAATGGCAAAGTCAATGTTTTGATCTGTGAAACCCGAAATAAGTGTCATATCAAATAGTTAAATAGGAGGTGCACAATGGCATTATGTTATAAAGAATCTGTGAAAGTATCATTAAATTTTATTGAATGGTATGGGAGAAGTTGTATTGAATCATAAAGTAAAATAGGAGGTGTACATTGTAGCAAAATTTCTGTAAACGTTTCCTTAAATTTCATTCAGTGGTAAAAAATGAACTAATATAGGCCCTTGGCCTGCTGTTCATTCCATATTCATATTGTACTCTTTGTATATTATGAATAAAATACTTCTTAAACTAAAAATGAGTTGTGGATAAGAGATGGATACCACAAAGGGTAACAGATGGAAGGAATGACAGCTAGTGACATCCCGCACACTATATACCCTCCCACTTTTAAAGCAGGGGTATAATGAAAATTAAATTACATTAGAACTTTTAACAATGTAACACATACCGATGTACAAATAGAATTTCTGTATATATGAAATAAAAAACGAACATGATGGACGTTAGATTTTAGACATGCTGATGATACTTATACTATTATGTTAACTTGCTGCACTAATTTCTTATCAAAATTAGAAGATTCGAGTGGCGGATTTTACTGATGATGTACCTTCGTAAGGTTAGTGACTGATTGGTCAGATTGCCATCCAGACAGGTGAAAAGGAAATGATTGCAGTTATTTACGAATAATTCTCCTAATTCTTACTCTAGTTTCTCTGTATCAGGAACAGTATTGTGATAGACAGTACAAGCTTAACAAATATCTATCTTCCTGTTAAAGTTTACACAAATAATCCATAAACGCGTTCTTGACGTTAAGAATAACGCCCCGTTGTTTACTATGTTTACGTTTGCTTAACAACCTACGTCATAAAATCTCGAACCCAAACTAAAATGTGTACCGTTATAACACGTGAACGTGATCGAGAGGGTGATGACATAACTGTTTCCGGCCTGTTACATAACTGCTCCGGTGTGATTCAGCATTTTTTCAGGGTTTATAGCGATATTTTTTTTACATTTGTAACATAATAGGAAAACTTATCTTAAAATGTTATAAAATATTCCAAAACACCCTAATCCCCTTATTTTCGGAACTGTATAATATATGCTCCAGCTCTCGGATTAAGTAATCATAGACACAAAGAGATTCCTAGTTTTGTCCAATATCAGCAGTTTCTTGTATTGATCAGACAGAGTTCGTGGTGTGACCAGATGGGGGTACGTCCAGTCAAATCTCAAATGTGCATTAAAGGTCGTGTAATATTCGACTTAAAGCACTTATGTGATAAGTTATCATGATTGTGTTATTTCGACCGATTTTTTTTTACATGCGATATTAATGATAACTATAGTATTGTTTTAGATTTTGATTAGTGCAGAGGAGGTCTTACAAGGAGTTGTTGATAAAGATAACATTATTTTTGCTAATACAGGGAAAGATGTTTTTTTTTAATATATATTTTGTACTTGATCTACTAAATTAAAAGTGGATTGTGCTTCTAGATCTACTAGTTAAAGAGCAGAAGAGCTTTTGTGATAGTAAGGTGTCCGTTCGTCTGTCTGCAAACAGTTTATCGATATGCTACTGCTCCTACAGTTTTATTCTGATATCAACAAGTAGACTACACTAAGGTTATGAGTAAAGATACAATACTCATTTACAGTTACATTATTCTGTATATCTGTTTCTGACGTCAGTTTAGTCGCCAGGGTGGCGCAGTGGTTAGAGCGTCTGCTCAAGAGTCGCTGGTTCGAATCCCACTGGGGGACGTCGAGACGGTCCTTCGGATGAGACCTATAAACTGGCACGAAAGAGATCCCTCCCTGCTCAATGGCCCTTAGTGCCGAGTATGAGTCGACATTTGTATTCATTTGTAGCTCTTAACCGGCAAGTGGAGGCGTCTCCATATTCATTGAAAAATTCTCGAGACGTTAAACAACACACAATCAATCAACGGTTTTGCCATGGTTACTAAAAATAGAAAATGCATTTGATTATATTCAAAATGCTACTCCTCCTCCATTTTTGGTCTGCTTCAATAAAATAAAATAAAATGACTAATCAATTTTAATTTATTGCTGTTGCAAAGTTTTGAGTATAAGTTCTTTTCTCTTAAGCTAGTAGGGCTACAGTCTCTTCAGAGACTCCCAGTACAGGGGCGTAGTATCAGGGGGGGCCAGGCCCCCCCACTTTTTCTCTCGACATTACCTTTACTATAGAAAATGTTTACTGGAAGGAGGGTTGGCCCCCCCACATTTCAGCAAAGGGTAGTGTAATCAAAATTTACCCCCAAAACGATTGAATTGAAGGATTAGTTGGTCTTGCAAAAAGTTAGCCACTCCCCC
>PRKT01000146.1:360410-419302 GCA_003671525.1 Saccostrea glomerata
TTTTTTTTTGCTTGTCAACTTATTCAGGTAAGTAAAAAAAAATTTCTCAGGTTGGCCCCCCCACTTCCAAAAACGATGCTACGCGCCTGCAGTAAGAAACTTTTTGGTAATTCTACAAATGATAGACATTGGTAAATATCAAGATAGACACACAAGTTAAAAGAGAAGTATTTTACAGACACTGGGGCATAAATCAAGTCATATTCTGACAATTATCTGAGTTAAAGAGTAGACCAATGATATATACCGTTATTCCATCTTTGCTGGTAATCATCAATGATGGAATATTCTACATTGTACCTTATGAAGATAATATTTTATCCTCATCGGTGTCTCTGTTTCAATATTCAAGTTTGTGACACCAGTTTGACTTCAGTTAGTAAATAAAAGATCTTTGAAATACAACAATCAAATTTTCGTACATTAATAGACTTATTTTTATTACAAAAGCTTACATATAGATGCCACGCTACAAGTTGCAGGAACGTGTCGAGACTTTGTCATCACGAAAACTGATGACGTAATAAGCGAGAAATTTAAGGAACTCTCCCTACTAAACGAATACGTATAAAATCTCAATCTCTCTATTTTTAGAATATTTCTTACCTCTCATCTCCCCTTTTTTATACCCCCGCTCCGAATGAGAGGGGGGTATACTGTTTTACCCTTGTGTGTTTGTCTGTGTGTCCGTGTGTCTGTGTGTCCGTCCGAAACAAATTTTCGTCACAGTTTTCTCAGCAACTACTCATCGTAGATGCTTGAAATTTTAACACAATCTTCTCTGAGGCATGCCATATAGTGGGATACATTTTCACTCAAATCGGATATCAACTTCCTGTTTGTCTGTGCGTCTTTCCGTTTCATGCATCACAAATTTTCGTTGCAGTTTTCTCAGCAACTACTCATCGTAGATGCTTGAATTTTAATATAATCTTCTCTGAGGCATGCCATATGGTGGGATACATTTGCTCTCAAAACGCATATCAACTTCCTGTTTGTCTGTGGGTCTGTCCGTTTCATACATAACAATTTTCAAATTTTCGTCACAGTTTTCTCAGCAACTACTCATTGTAGGTGCTTGAAATTTTAACACAATCTTCTCTGAGGCATGCCATATGGTGGGATACATTTTCTCTCAAATCGGATATCAACTTCCTGTTTGTCTGTGGGTCTGTCCGTTTCATACATAACAAATTTTTGTCACAGTTTTCTCAGCAACTACTCATTATAGATGCTTGAAATTTTAACACAATCTTCTCTGAGGCATGCCATATGGTGGGATACATTTTCGCTCAATCTGTTGTCAACTTCCTGTTTGTCTCTGCGTATGTCCGTTTCATACATAACAAATTTTCGTCGCAGTATACTCGGCAACTACTCATCGTAGATGCTTGAAATTTTAACACAATCTTCTCTGAGGCATGCCATATGTCGGGATACATTTTCTCTCAAATCGGATATCAACTTCCTGTTTGTCTCTGCGTATGTCCGTTTCACACACAACAAATTTTCCTCGCAGTTTTCTCATTAGCCATTCATAGCGGATGCTTGAAATTTTATTACACCCTTTGTTGAGGCATGCCATATGGTGGGATAAGTTTTGATATGAATCTGATGTCAACTTCATATTTTTCTGTGCATCTGCCTGTAATTGAACTTGTGTTTATATATTAACATGATAGTGCTTATTTACATCAGAGCGGGGGTATTACTAGTGAGCATTGGCTCACAGATTTCTTGTTTTGTCTTTCCAGACCCGCTCAAGCCTATTTCTGATTTTCCTTACCTTCTAAACAGGGACAAAAAGTATTTTTAAAAATTCATTTATTGGACATTTTTCTTATTGTTACACTGTGCAACATATCTTTAGAACATTTCTTACCTTTCATATGTCGCCCGCATGGTGCGTGGTTAAAGCCTTTGCTCCAGAGTCGCAAAGTAAGGAGTTGATCATCCTTCGGATGAGACCGTATAAACCGAGGTAGCGTGTCGCAGTAGGTGCTGGCACGAAAAAGATTCCTCCCTGCTCAAACGCACTGAGTGCCGAGTATACTATAAAATTTGCAGCTCTCCACCAGCAAGTGCTGGCGTTTCCATATGAGTAAATAATTCTCGAGAGGGACGTGAAACAATATACAATCAATCATTACCTCTCATTTCTCCCTGTTCTCAGCTCTCCAGACCTTTTAAACCAGGAAAAAATTAAACGCACAAGATATTCTAACAATCACCTTAAATTATGCATCATTAAAGGTAATGAATGATGGTTATTCTTTTCCGCTGACTGATCCGTTTTGCATCGATTGTGTGCTGTGAATTGTATCAACCAAAAAAAAAAAGATTAAACCCGATAAGTGAATATTTTAGCCATGTTTTACGAAAAAAAAAATTTTATTTTTCAGTATAGATATTGAATGTAGAATCTTGAATATCGTACCTCTAATCACATATTTCGAATGACCCTTCTGCACTTTTTTGTATCTGTTTGAGGGAATGTCGCTATTCTCTTTATAGAAATAAACAGGCTTTCCTTAGCAATCCTTACTGTGGTCATTCTGGTAGTGTACTGACTCCGGACAGGAAATTAAAGAAACAACTTTGTAAATGCGTCCAATGATTTTATTTATGAGGATGATGAGATATGACGATGACAATGACGTGGAAATATGACTTGAAGTTGAAGTTGACATGGGAATGACGTTGAAATGACGATTTACAATTAGAAGTTTCCTCCGGTGAAATAAATATCAGTACAAAGAATGGATAGCATCATAGTAAACTAGCAAATGGCAAACTGGTAACAAATGCGGCATCAAGCCCTGCCGCGTTCTGCCATGATAACACGGGCTCTACACAAAAAATTACTGTGCCCCAAAATCGATGACGTCACATCACACTAATGACCCTAAAAAGTCTAGTTACCGAAATGGCCGTAACAATCCAGCCCCCTAATTGTGGAACAAATGTGACACAATTACAAAAATAGATAAATACATTATATCTATTAACCCAAAAAATTGTATAAAAATACAATGCAAGTTAAACAGGTTACACTGTACTCAATTCTCATCAAAAATGATATATGCACATGATAAACATGATACCTAGCAAATCCAATACATGATAAAGACGAATATTCATATATTCAGTCTCTTAGTAAACACATCTCTAACAGTCTCTTAGTCCATTTCTAGGATCATGCACAGTTTGTCGACAGGTCGCGTTAAAATGTTTGTCGCAGTTTTCACTTTGACCTGACGCACGAGTCCATTTCGGTCGGGAATCGTCTCATGCACTACTCCCATCGGCCAAGAGTTCCTTGGGGCGTTCGAATCCACAACTAACACAATATCACCGACTTGAAAGTTTCTCTTGATATCATGCCATTTTTGTCGTTCCTGGAGAAGTGGTAAGTACTCGCGTACCCAACGATGCCAGAACAAGTTGGCCATATATTGTATCTGTCTCCAACGGCGTCTGTGGTACAGATCTGTCTTATCGAAGACTCCTGGAGGAAGGTTAGGTTTCCTCTTCATCAAAAGCAAATGGTTTGGAGTAAGTGGCTCCAAGTCACCGTGTTGATCCGTGTTCTTTGTTATTGGTCGGTCGTTGATTGTATATTCAATTTCACACATTAGAGTATGAAGTCCTTCATCATCAAGTGTCTGCTCCTTTAGTACACTATTCATGGCTTTACGAATAGATCTAATTAACCTCTCCCAGGCTCCCCCGTAGTGTGATCCAGCTGGTGGGTTAAACTGCCAGTCTACGTTCTTTTGTAACATCGCAGATTGGATCTGTGCTTGGTTCCATTCTTGTATGGATTTTTTAAGTTCACGTTCGGCACCAACAAAGTTAGTTCCTTGTCAGAACGTTTTTTCTTTACTTGTCCTCTTCTTGCTATGAAACGACGTAGTGCATTTATGTAGGAATCTGTATCCAACGAAGCTGCTATCTCTAGATGCACTGCACGACTAGCTAAGCAAGTGAATATAACACCGTAGCGTTTCACACGACTCCGTTTCACTTTGACTTCAAATGGTCCGAAATAATCGACACCAACTCTGCTAAACGGTGGTTCGTCTGGGATAATACGATCCTTGGGCAAACTTGCCATCTTTTGCTCTCCGACCTTAGACCTCTGTCGTCTACAAGTAACACACTTTGATATGCCTTTCCGAATTGCAGATGGAGCATGGATAAGCCAGTAACGTCCTCGTAATTGTCTAACCATGTACTGTAAGCAGTTTTTATGGTGTCTTTATCATCTGACGACTCCAAAAGTCCTTTTAAATTATCACTAAGTGCTAACAGTACCTTGTAACATTTCTCTCTGTTGTTGAGCTTAGTCTCTACTCTCTAAAGTAAATTCAGCACCTTTTTCAGTCATCTTTTTCTTTCTTTCACTCCTTCTGGGCTGACCCTCCTGTGACTCACCCTCCTCTCCTTCCTTCATCTCATCTTCTAATTGTAAATATTTTGTACTGACTCCGGACAGGAAATTAAAGAAACAACTTTGTAAATGCGTCCAATGATTTTATTTATGAGGATGATGAGATATGACAATGACGTTGAAATATGACTTGAAGTTGAAGTTGACATGGGAATGACGTTGAAATGACGATTTACAATTAGAAGTTTCCTCCGGTGAAATAAATATCAGTACAAAGAATGGAAAGCATCATTAGTAAACTAGCAAATGGCAAACTGGTAACAAATGCGGCATCAAGCCCTGCCGCGTTCTGCCATGATAACACGGGCTCTACACAAAAAATTACTGTGCCCCAAAATCGATGACGTCACATCACACTAATGACTCTAAAAAGTCTAGTTACCGAAATGGCCGTAACAGGTAGTAATCAGACGATCCAATGGTACACCACAGTATTCACTTCGACGATCTACGGATCGATTCACTAATTTAGTATCACGATACCTGACCGCACTTTTTTTTATTTTTCAAAAATGTCCGGGCTTTACAATTCGAAATTTTTAGTCTGTATCATTAGACGTTTTAACAAACAGAAATAAAGTACAAACGTCTTGGTGATACAGAATTCAAAATGGCGTCAGACACGCCGGATTATTTTAGATTAACAAAACCCAATGGCAGTAAGTTGGGTATCTGGGACACCTTTGGGCTACCAGTGTATGAAAAAGACGACACACGAACAACAGATGAAAGAAAAGTGGTATGGAAGTGGTATGCAAGAAAAGTGATGCACGTTAGAAATACAATGGGAACATCAAAAAATATGCAGAAGCATATTGATAGACAACATCCTTCCGTTTCAACGGTTTCATCTCGTATCAAGACTGATACAGACAGTGAGCTAGATAAGGTGAAAGCCGAGGAAACGAGAAGAACAGGAAATGTATATAAGTAATGTGTATTTTATAACAATTTATTACACACTTATTAATAAATACAGGTTTTTTGGTATGCGATATGGCTGACGTCACAAAAGCCGTATCAGCCCTGCAGGGCTGATATGGATTTGCAGGGGTGATATAGGTTATTATCTTTGCAGGGCTGATACGGATCAATATCACACCATTAGTAAATTAAACAACAAGAATAGTACTTGTGATGATGCACAATTTTCGGTGGGTTCATATTCTCTTACTGTAGAATTACTTTTTTCCGCGTGGTATTAATTTACGCTATGTACGCGGTCACAAATTTTCCGCGGAAATTTGTCAAAGCATACTCTATGTAAATGCAAGGCATATAGTGACAGTGTAAGAAATCCGCGTACTTTTCTACCCGCGGATTAAACAGAAATTGAGATTCCGCGGAATTATGACCCTGTGGAAAAAAGTACGTCTACAGTAATTTTAACTTTTTGAAAATAAGGTTAATCTTAATTTACAAATACATGTAATAGATAATTTTCAAATTACGGATTGAGTGCACTGAAATAGAAATATTATTCTCTATATATACACTAATATCTAATATTACAATAATTTACCCAAGCCGTTCTACCACTATAGTGGACATGATTAATAGGATGTCGAAAGCATATCTCATCTTAATCGGTCAAATACAGTTTACTGTCATTCATTGTAAAACGGAAGACGGGAAGTTTTCTCTTCTAATTGATAAATCTCAGTGGGTAGTCTTGAAGAAAGGAATCCAGTTCTCCCCGCTGCCTACAATGATCAATCCCCCTGTCACTGTCAACCTGCTCAGTAAAACACTGTTATATCAAACACGCTTATAATTTTTCCCGGAATGTAAAATTTACCTTTCGATTTTAAAACTTATTAGACGGCTGAAATGTTGGTGACTTAGTAAGTTCATATGATCAAATAAGAGAAAATCTTGTAAGGATCGAATGCAAATGAGCAAATATGCATTGAGTATAGAATAAATTCCGGGGAAAATGTGTCCCGTCGTTCCCGCTTATGGTACGATTTTTCTCATATTTCTTGTATTTAAAGATTAATGAAATTTTCAAAGAATCAAGAAGACAATATCACTAAGTGATGGCATCAAAGAGATCAAATTTGATCATTTTATATTAAAGGCAAGGTCAGGTCAAGGTCATTACCTTTTCCCTGGGCATTACGAACAAGAGGCCCATAGGCCACATCGCTTACCTCAGAAGCTTTGACCATGCTATTCTTAACAAGATTTCCCTCTGGTAATACCTATTGTGACCCAATCATACCCTAAATAAGGACTTTAAGATCAAATTATAGACGATGTGGCTAACGCAGTGTATGCGAAAGCTTTTTGGGCAATTCGGCCCTGTATAATAAATGAATTCGAACACACAGAAGGGAACCAATTTTTGTCTGACCGAAAAATCTAAGAAAGCCATGGTCGTTTAACTTTCCAGTCAGAATTGATTTCTCTTTTAGCTTTTCTTCTACGTACTGGGGAACGCTCCAGCGTAATAATTTCGACGGTCCATCACGATCATGGACTTCATGCCGTTTTACATTGTCATCACGTTCATTAACGTATTTCGATTCGTGCGATATTTTTATATACTTATAAGAAACAATTGAAAGACCACTGATGACCCCGCGTCAAAATAGTAAAGCTCAAAACCGGATAAACTGATATATCCGACCGGAGGCACTTTTATGTCGGTCAGGTCCGATGTCTTTCGCCTAAATTGTATAATGACATGTTCCAGTGACTTGGCACACAAGTAGACTTAATTAAGATACAGAAATTAGTCATCAGTTTTTGATAAACAGTCTTGTCATGGCAACTAACCATAAATGGATTTTTTTTTAATTATAAACAACGCAGGGAAGAAAAGTTCTGAAATTTGAAAAAAAAACGTAGTGCAACAAAGCGAAACACCCCTTCTTGAAAAGCAAATTAATCCATCAAAAAAACAACATTTGACATTGATTGTGGTGCAAGTTAACAAACAAACACCTACAATTTCATGTCTACATCGCCTCCAATTCGTAAGGAAGAGATTATAAACATACATCTACAGTATTTATAATATTTTAGTTGACTATTACGGCTAGAAGGCCTCAGTGGGTTTCTATGATTTAAAAATAAAGTGCTTTCAATCGTCAATTGAAAATGTTTTGAATGCGATAACAAATCACTTATTACCTGGTAGTCCAGTTCTATCTTCAAAAAGCTATTAAAACGATTAACAAATAAAAATAAACAAAAGTTTACAGTGAAGTACATCTTCCTAAATCAGATTTGTGTTTTTGTTGGCTCTTTTATATTGTTTATTTTTATTTGGAGATAAAATGTTTAGTTTGAATACAAATAAAATGCCATGTATTATCTTTGCAGAAGCAATTTGTCTACCTTGTTGTACCGCAAGTGAAATATTTTGTCTTGGAAAATTTATATGGATATACATAAAAAAGATCTGGAACGACCCGTGTATTGTAATAAGCATGATAAAATTATAATCATTGGATTGTTGCGTAAGTGAACTGTAAGGATTTTTGAGAACCACAGTGCAGTATGAGAATTTGTACACAGTTGTTGGTAAGTAATATTGATCACATTGAAAAGTTTTCCGTGGAAATATTCTGAATTCTGGATTTTTCATTAAGTATTTTCATTATGTTCTGGGATAAAGGCGTAAAGTTGAATCAACAGCTGTGAATATTGATCGAGGAAGAAACTGATGAAGAATTATCAAATAAATGCATTTTTCGGCAGTATAGCACTATTTTCCCATTGTTGTCGGATTTTTTTTCCATATCTTAATACTAGACTATTTTGAATCAATCTTATTTACATATAAAGTACGAAATCATGTCCTTAGGAAAATGTTATGCTGCATGATTTCAACGAATCTATAAACCAATATAATAATGAAATTTGGAGTTTAAGTGAATGGGTCTGATATATGTAATAATGAGATGTGACGAACAGAAATTAATCTCAAAATTCCTTTAAACAAAACAAATAACATTAAAATATAGTAAATTAAATTATATTCGTACCTCAGAATTTTCGAATTTTTAAAAAAGTTTTGCATAATTCATTGTAATTTCCGGGATGGTTAACGCTGACTGGCGAAATTATAAATAAATAAAATTTGTGATTGCATGTAATGAAGAAAAAGTACAAATCAAATTGATGTTTTGGTTCTACACAACCACGTATGATAAAAATTATAAACTGAAGAGCTCTAAAAATCGTTAATTTTTGTTTATATCTCTCCTCTTTTAATACGTAGAGAAAAACTATAACTGTAACTTTTAATATTTTGATGAATGGTATCATTAAATAACTGAAACAAAAGCAATTACTGGAAAATAATTAATTATATTTACTGAAAGGAAGCTCGTTCCAAAGTCATTCAAAATTTAACATATATATATATATATATATGTATATCTGGACTTTCTCGGAAAATTGTACCTTTCCTATTCGTGTTCATGTGCAAACATGACCTGGGTGCTTTTTGCTTCTATCATATCACGACCACCAACGCGTTCTTATTTCATCACCACGTATTTATGTTGCTTCCTGGCTCCGTGTGTTTTATCATCACTAGATTTTCTTCTCCCCGAACAGATATATACGGACGCTGTATTCTTAACTGACATGTGATCTACTGATAACCTGTACTAAAGACTGTTTGACCTTAGCTGTCAGATTATCAGCAGTATGCGTATATCCCTTTATTCCTGTTTCATTTCCAGAAAGTCGCGCAATCCAAGCAGTTGAGGTTCCATTAACTTTTTAACGTCAAGTGAAGTAAATGCAGGAACTATAGATATTGATATACAAAAAAAGTGTCAGAAAGACACATGAAATAGTAAATAACTTTTCCAGAAATACGTATTTGTTTGTAATTTAACCAATACCATTATATTGCACATTTATTTTCGTCAGCTTTTCTTGCAAGTCGACAGTCGATGGAGTTTCTCTGTAGTGCCCTTCAACTTCCTAATCCCACATGTGCTCTTCCTGATTCTTATAATGATGTTTAATATCATTTTGCTTATCAAATGGACAAATTAAAACATGTTCATAATTAATCAATCACAGATACTGGATCTCGATTATTTCTGTTTTCATAAAAATTTCCATCATAGTTGGGGTATTAATCTGTTAATGTTTATGTATATTAAAATTTGTTTGCTCCGCACATTTTACTGATCATGGATTGACAATACTTGTGAGTTTGTTTGGCTTTCTCACATTTTTGTCTGAATTTTCTGAAAAATAGTTTTAATTTTTTTTTATTAATACGCAAACAATTTTCCACTTTCACTTTCTTAGATAAAGTATGTTTATAAGCATTCTTTTTTTAATATTTCGGTAATATGTCGGTGTAACATATTTGAAGGAGAAAATATTATCAAATGGTTCGTACCGTATTTGTGGTCACACAAATGTTCACACTCTCACTTCCATTCCTTTGAAATTGGAAAATAAGTAAGAAATATTTACGACTCATTGTCTTTATTTTCTTCTCTTATATGAATGCTAAAGCCCTGATGCTCCTCTTAGATCAAATACTTCGCTTTCGTTAAAAAAATTGAAGGAAATTGATTACGGGAAAATTTATTCTGCCTTTTAAGACCGATCGATCTAACAGAATGGTTGAGCCTTGTAATTCCAACAATAAAAAGATCTTTATAAAATGAACAGTTTTCTGGTTAAATTTCATTTAACCTCATCAAGTATTTATAAAGCTCGAATGAGAGGAAACTTATCAATCTCATCCATCTTATATTCCAAATACACAAAGGTACATACCGTGTATGTGTGTTTAAATTAGACAGAAATTCTTGCTAAAGAAAGAAAAGCGTGTTCGACTTTTTTTCTGGGCTTACAGCCTTGCCATTTGTCTGCCAAAAAAGATTGATTAAAGTCCCTGAAAGAATTAATCGTAAAATTAAATACTGCAAAATCCATTAAATAATAATTTAATTGTTATCTACATATATATGTCAAGTATTTTTTGCATGCCCCTCACATTTAATAGCTTGTCTTAATCGGTTATGACTTGAATGTAATATTGAGGCAATAACGTAATATATATGTTTATGCCCCTAAGAAGGGCTCAGGCATATTGCTTTGCTGCTGTTTATCGGTCCACCATCAGTTTGCGTTTATTTTCTTCGCAGAGGTTGCACATAGTGAAATGAAAATTAATATACAGATGTATTTTAAGTATATCTAGGTCAGTTTCTGTTTTGGGTGTGATCGAGTCATCTTGGACAGAGTTGTGCCCCTTGGGCTTGGAAAAATTCCAATTTTTTGCAGTTATCGGTCATGTTCTTTGCATATATAGGTTGCATATACTGAAATGAAATTTGGTATACAGATTTCTCATAAGAATATCTACATATCTGTCAAGTCTTATTTTGGGTACAATCGAGCCATTTTGGATAAGGTTATGCCCCAATAATTTGGGGGAGGGGGATTAGTATTGCACAAACATTTCTAGTTGAGTTACTGTTTTAATTCGGTCACCTCAGTCACTTACATTGACCATTTTATTCTAACAAGTTCAAGGTCATTGTTATAAAAGGTTCTGTTCACTCAAAGAAAACACGGTTTTCTATCATATTGACCACTTTCGTTTGTTTTTACTTTTTATTACAAAACATCCTTACTTAAAAATAAAATTAAAATATTTCTTTTGTTAGTTTATAATAATTGTTAAACATTCTTTTGAGAAAATTTTTCAATCATATGGACACACCACCATACACTTGCCGGTGGAGAGTTGTGCATTTTGGCTTGTGGTCGGAAGTCAGGGCCATTGAGCAGTGAGGAATTCTTTTTTTCATGTCTGAAGTCTGAACCTAAGGAACAATACATCTGGTCAAGGTCACATCGAAAGTCGCTTAATCAATTTTTTTTTTATTGTAATGCAGTAGAAAATACAGACATGCTTATAAGCATGACTAAAATAAAGAACTAGATTATTTGACCCAGTTTTCACAAGATTACACAGCGTTTATTTGTTTTTTTAACGTCGCGCTCTGGAGTTTTTAACTCATATGTAGAGACCGCCACTTGCAAATTTTGACTTGTATCTCGGCATTCGGGTCATTGAGCAGTGGGGATTTTTTTCTCGTAAGCACCTACTGGAACACGGGACCTCGGTTTATATAAACTTTCTTTCCGGAGGACAGGTCTCCATGTCCCAAAAATGGCAAATGGGATTCGAACTTGCGACGTAAGGATCAGCCTCTTACACCGTGAGTCGCGGAGCTGCTCTTAACACTGTGCCACGTGGGCGACTGTAGAATTCTATATAGAGTTATGGATCTATATCTTGACACTTTAAACATGTGTTAGAGACATCATATTTGAAAGATTTCTCAAATAAATTCCTTGCAATTTTTAAATGAGAGAAACTTCTGGTCAATGAGAAAATCGATTGTAGATTGATATTCCTCTTATGTAACTCACAATATTGTTAAAGGAACATCCAACTACGTGTATATGTGTTTGAGTGTTAGCGAAGCGAGCAAATAGTTCATTACATTTAAGTGTTGTCAAGCTTGAACTCAATACGAAGATTCTTATTAGAACAATGTTATGCAAATAATAAATGTGTGCAATAGGTATAATTAAGTTGCCATTATTTCTTTAAGACGCAATGTTGATATTCAAATATTCAAGATGTGATTGAGAAACAAATACTCAAGATAAAAGCGATACAAGACTTTGTAATAATGAAAGGGAGGCACTTATAGCGTTATTAGTGAAATCCCAGCTGTTTAGTGACATACATTTCGAAATGAGAGATGCGCATGCAGTCTTTATGATGTAATTTTTGGAAAGAATGTTAATTTATAAACTGCTTAATCATCTAAGAGTTATGTGTTTGTTGCAGACATTTTTCCTGACTTCAATCAGCGATGGTCAACATTAGAGGTAAATCTGTATGTATAACAAAATTAATTTAACTTTATTGTTTCTTATCATTTGTACAATATTCTCTGAAGCAAAATGTTTGTAATGTGTGATTATACTTGTGAGTTATTATTCTACACAAGTTTTATTTCTCGTCACCTGGACCAATTATTACTCATTTGTACCAAGAAGGCGAGCTACTCAAGTCGTTCGGCATTTAATTGGCAGGATAGAGAAGTAAGCCCCTCCTCCTTCCTCCCATTCTATTTCTTTTACCGGGTTCGGACTCAAAGATATAGAACTTGGTGCTAAAAACTTGTTATGCATGGTCTTCGGGAAAGTACACTCTATGTGTGATAACAGTACTTTTGAATGAAACATATGAAGATAATTAACAGTATTCAAAATCAAAAGTTCATAAAAACAACAAAATTGGAGCAGAGCAAACACAGACCTCCAAACATCGGAGGTGGGATCAGGTGCCATGGAGGACTCAGCATCCCCTTCCGACCGGACACACCCGCCGTGTATGTTCCTTGTCATGATCGGAAAAATTCGTGGTCAATTCAGAGTATAAATTATGGACTACAACTAACAATTAGTATGTAAAACGTCAGTCAGCATTTGACTCAATGATAAATTGTATTTGCTGACAAGGTCATTGTATTGACCATAGAACTTACGAAATGATGACATTAAATGAGGCTACTGATATTCTTGTTTCATCAACTTGTTTGTCAATAATTTACTTCGTTTTAGAAATTGTTCGTACGTAAAGCATGCTCTTGCGTATCGAATCGACTGAGATATATTAAATCTGCATGCAGATGATAAAGGTATATTGCAAGTTAACGATAGAAAAGTTAGTCATCACGTTTATCATATAGCATGGTTGTTATATTACCATTACCGACTTTGTCAAGAAAAATATTCAAATATGAAACAGATTTGTAAGACTCTATCATGGTATCTTTTATCTCAACCTCACCAGGATATATCGTATCGACATAAGAATGGAAATTACCATTGTTAATTGATAATACGTCGTCAATATATCTAAATGTCGAGTTGAAGGCCACAGCAAGTGTTTTCTTTTCTTTTCGCGCATAAGATTTTGCCTAAATTTTGCTTCATATGAATATATGAAAGGTCTTCTAAAACCGAGGCGCAATTGAATTAATTCCCAATATATTGTATAGGTGCAATTTTTCACAATATTTGATGAAAATCATGAATGTTTTGGTAATCTCCTACACATACACAAAACAAAGATTGGGTTTATTACTTTCTCTTTCAATTGAATACACTCTGAAATTCTTTTTTGAGGGCTCATGGGGTATCACAATATAAAACATCAGATGAGACATTTCTATGTCTATTCATCCAAAGCAATGTAAACAAATTGACCTTCTCAGATAAGGATTGCAGAACCAAATACAGGCAGTGGGTGGTGTTGGTTATGTAATAGTGATATACAAAATTAATGCTTAATTATGTTAATGGGAAATATATTCAGAAGAAAATGTGTTAATTGTAGTACATAAATAATAAAGTAAAAAAAAGAGGATATATTAAACATTCCCTGTGATTAATATATATTGAATCAGTATATATGCAAATGAGAGAGTTATTTTAAATTATCATTTGAATGAAAGGTGTTTGATTGAAATGAAGATAGAAAAAAGATTTATCTAAATAAAAGGCTGTTGTTGTGTATGTATAAGCAATATCGAAATAAGACCTATTTATTAAGCATTTCATCTGTTGAAGTCGTTTAGAAGTTGCTCAGGTATGGTATATTTGTCTTGACGACGGGTATGAGAGTTTGCATAACCAGCCTTTTATTGAATTAGATATAAATCATTGCAAAAAGAAAATACAATTATATGATTAATTGTGCCTTCATAAACTTGTAACAGCGTCATTTTACTTATAACGTTAAATGTTATATCGCCAATGTGCGTGTACCAACATATAAATGGTGCCTGTTTTGGAGGGTAACAGTTGAAATTGACACCCCAAGGAAAACCATTGTCAACCGACGCGTCAGCGGAGGTTGACAATGGTTTTCCGAGGGGTGGCAATTTCAACTGTTACCCTCCAAAACAGGCACCATTTATTTTATTATACTGATATAAATGGTGCCTGTTTTGGAGGGTAACAGTTGAAATTGACACCCCAAGGAAAACCATTGTCAACCGACGCGTCAACGGAGGTTGACAATGGTTTTCCGAGGGGTGGCAATTTCAACTGTTACCCTCCAAAACAGGCACCATTTATTTTATTATACTGAATGTCTTCTTAAATAATTAAGTCAGTAAAAAAAATCGTCGATCATCTTTACGTTCACGTTTAGAAAGCTTTCAAACTCCTCGCTACTTCTAAAAAGATTTACTGACCTTTTTATTGTTTGTTTGATACTCTAAGGGTCTTTTATCATATAAAGTATCGTTATTTCTGCACTCGCAAGCATGTTTCGTCTGTCGTTTGTTGTTTTCAAGTAAACTACATCGGACGCAAGCTTTTATTGACGTCAAGTTTTTTCCAGTTCTTTCAAACGCGCAACTGACGTTTTGAGAATTCTACGGTGAACCGTACGCGCATAATATCCACGCATGTGGCATTACCGTTGTGTTACCCGTTGTCACATGCGTTGCTAAGGCTGAGGGTAATAGAACGGATTGTTAACTGCGTCTAAACCAATCAGATTTTAGTATTTAACATGAAAGTATAATAATAGAAACAACTTATAGGAGCAAAGAATTTCTTGGCAGAAAATGTAATTATCATGATAAAGTTCAAAGACTTCTTTTTACGCATTTAAAAGATTCATGAACGTTAATGCTAGTATTTATTGAAACCAGAAGAATGTATGATTCACAGAGCTTTAGGTATAACGTTCCTTCTTTTTTTATTTTAGAAAAATGCAATAAAAGAAATCAAGCAAAATTGTTTGCTTAATTCTAGATTTCATAAATTAAATATTCCTTTAGATCAGTAGCATAAACAGTCTCTCACAGACTCGGTAAAGTTTTTCTATTTATGATTTTTTCCACGTACATGTATATGCCTTGTATTTGAGTTTAAAAAAGCTTAAAAAGCAAATCAAAATGCACAATTTAGGACAAACATTTTCCTGTAAGTAGTGTACTTTTGCTTTTCTCTAACTTTTATTATGATAACATAAAACAAAAAAATGTAACTGTTTGAGATATTGAAGAAATATTCACTCCTACAAAAGAAATGCCAACTTACATTCGTACATGTATCTATCAGAGTAATATTATGAATATCTAACTAGAATGATATGATAAATGGTTATAAATTCATGGAACAAACTAAGACCTAATATTACGATCGATCTAAAAAATAAACAAATAATTAAATATGTGGAGAGGACATAAAGACGGAAATTTCAGGGGTGGGATCAGGTTCCTAGGAGAAATAAGAATCCCTGTTGACCGGCTACACCCGCCGTTAGTCCTACATATTGATCAAGTAGCCGGAACATTATGTAATCAAATTATAAACAAAGACCTATCAATTGATATAAAACAAGTCAGCCACAATACATGTACGGACTAATGATAGGTGATATTTGCTAATAATGTGATTATAACAATTAATCAAATATATTTCTAATTGCCGACTTAAACGAGGTTGTTGATATCCCTGTAACATCAACTTTTCTGTCAGTAGTGATTCAAATTTTTTTTATCATTTCAGATATTTTTATTAATTGTTAACAGTAGCAATTTAACTTAGTAATGCAATATTATAAAATAGTTGAATTTCGTACAATTCCATTTTGACTCCAACATCATTTCAGCATCATGTACAAAGTTTAACTGAGATGATAGGAATTGCCTTTGGGCCCCTTGAATGTAACTTTTTTAATGGATTTACAAAATATACAAAAAGGATTGTAAAGTCAAAAATCCATTATGTTTTCAGCTTTAATGATTGAGTTCTTCATATTTTACATTTTTGGTCTCTGATCATTTTGGATTGCTGTTAATTATAGGAACATTTCCTGCGGCTTTTTCTTAAAATTTTCTCTATAACTATGTTCGATTATCGATATAACAGGTATCAGAAATTAAAATGACGGCAGTCGTTGAAATTAATTTTGAGATTTAATCATTGGTAAGCTTTGACGTGCATTGAAAAAAAACAATCATTTTAATCCGAAAACTTTGATTTATTTTTTTTTTTACCTTTTTTGTTTAAGTTTAATACAACATGAAACTGAATTATTCTGATCTGACTCTAGTTTCCATAACAAATATTTTGTTATTCAATAAGTAAACCTAGGAACATTCATTCTGATTTCTAATTTTATTGCAAACGAACAACATGGGCAACCCTAGTACAGTAATAAAAAAACTATTGTAAACAATCTGTGTTGCAGATTAGAGGGGTTAAGTAATGGGAGTTTTGTAATGTAATTACATTTAAATACACGAATACATAATTATGTGCAATACATTCTAGAAAACTTCAATCAACAAAAAAAACGTTTATTGTAACTTTGAGAGTGTATTGAACCTCGTGTTAAATAATTAATCAGTCTTTTACACAGATTGATGAAATGATATATGTTGTATGGTCCACCTAAGATATAGTGTTGTAAAATGAACAAATTTCAAGTACAAAGACGAAAGTAATCCCCAGATTTAACCAAAATCAATACATTGTCAATAATGTGTCATTATTGAATTTCTTTACCTCTCAATCTCCACAACCAGTAAGATCAGTCATGTATAATTAAAGAATTATCCTGTAATATATCTTTATATATGACACAGAATAAATATAATCACATGTATTATTCAATGCACTAGAATTTCATGCGCATCAAAAGCAGCAATGAAACTGGTCAAGGTCACATCAAAGTTCGCTTGATCTATTTTATTTTATGGCATTTCAGATGAATCTATAGCTATGTTTATCATGCAGTATATGAAATTGAAATACTATAAGTACTGCGCTCACTTAATGATACCCCCGCTTTCCATATGATTATAATGGCAAAGTTCATGTTTTGCTCTTGGAGACCGTGAAATAAGTGTCAGATCAACCATGTAAAATAGAAGGTGCACAATGGCATTATGTTATATAGAATCTGTGAAAGTATCATTCAAGTTTATTCAGTAATATAGGAGGAGTCGTGGACAGGCGATAGGTCCAATGCGGCACAGACGGACTTTCCGGTTGAGATACACCCTCCCAGATTACGGGAGGTCAACATTACCGCTACATCGCCAAAAGTTTGAACTCATTACCACTACATTAATTCAATTTTTCAACCGATCATTACCGCTACATATTGAATCAGACAGGCATGGAACGGAATACGAGTTCCAACCCCCCCCCCCCCCCCCCCCCCCCCCCCCCTCCCTCCCCAAAAAAATCACTCACTATGTGATGAAGCACAATTTTGATTTGGATTCTAATCAGAAAAATGTGAACACGGTTGGTTTTATGTTTGAACAGTGTTTGATTTTATTTTTGAAATTTTCAGTGTTTCATGAAATGAGATAAATAAAAAATGAAAGAACACTTTTATCTTCCCGTGTTGAGCAGGGGATACACGACTTTATGCTTGCATGTATACATATGTTTTACTTAAAACCAATCTGTTCGCACATAAGCAGCCAGCTTACGAAAGAGGCAATGTAGCGGTAATGTATACTTTAATATGTAGCGGTAATGACTATGTAGCGGTAATGAACATTTCGAAAATGTAGCGGTAATGATACGCAGGTGGTAAAATGAGAAAGAAGTGGGTTATAAACTCATCTGTAACTGTTGAAAAAAACGAGACAGAAAACATTTATGTAAATTCCGCCTTACATATATTGATCCTTTGATTTAGTTCCTGAAACTGAACTAAAAACATATACTATTTGTCTAATACTTCTGGCAAAAAGTCCGCCTTTGCATTTCGTCGAACTTGGTTACATCCGAAATTAAAAATTAATTGTTCAAACAACATTAACCTTGCATATGATATTGCCATAATGTATACATAAAGGGAAAGTTATGTAGGTAAGGGGTGAATCGATTGGAAATGAAGAGTTCGAAAATTTCCAATACCCTATATTTTAGCTGATTTTGTGATGAAATTAGGAAACTTTTATTTGATGTCTAGAATTAGTTGAACAAAACCTTTTAAATGGACAATTGTGAAGCGTTTTGTCCTCAAGACTTTTCATATAAAGATCTATTAGTTGGCTGTTTAAATTTAATCACATAATGATTACTAATTTTAAATCCTTTCGTAGACGACTTTTTACGAAAGAACAGATAAAAAAAAAAGATAATCAGGTGTTATGTAATTCTATTTGTCCCTTGTTTCAACAAATTGAAATATTCCTCAATATTAATACATACAGACCCCCGATTACCGAAATAATTCTTCATCATTATACCCCCTGCTTGAAAAGTGGGAGGGTATACTGTAATCGGTTTGTACGTCCGTCTGTCTGTATACACATATTTTGGGTTTCCCGGCCACAGCAAAACATGCAACTTTGCCATCATACTCATATGGGAGGCGGGGGGTATCATTTAGTGAGCTCATTGCTCACAGTGCCTCCAGTTTGAGTCTCCCAGCATTAAGGTTTTGTACTATGCACCAGTGTTTGTGCCATTAACCTTTCTTCTTAAGAAGTATGTTACTTACTCAAAACGTGTAGTTATGCATGGGTGTGATATTTATTGTTATCGAGAATATTTAGCGGTGTTTTTATTTTCAAGACAAGTTGATTTACATATAACGACAGAATCTGTAATAGTACGAGAGGAAAAAAAAGCTATTTCTTAGCATTTTGTAAATTGATTGACATATGCAAGATCTGTCCATAGTACACATGAACGCGTGAGGAAAACAGGGAGTTATAAGATTGGTTTCTTGTGCACTACTCCTCTGTGTACAGCCGTCAGGCAATGGGTAGTCAGAGCAGTAATGGGGAACTTTAAATGTGCGCTATTTGACCCTCCACTTGTAATTATTATTGATTCAGTTTAATGGATGGATTCGCTGCTAGTATATATGATATAATGCTGCTTAATGGTTATATATATATTCATTACAAGGTTTATATGACTGAATTGAAAGGAAACCCTATAAAAAAAGTTTGAGCTCAAAATATTTATTATTCTTCCTAGCGGCGGCGGTGTCTTCATTGAAGTCCTGTGTTTATTCGATATGCAGTGTGCATTGTTGATGAAAAGGAGAGTTTAATCCAAGGAGACAGGGAGGACCCGCATCTTGACAGAAGGTATGTGAATTATCGCCAATTATTTCATTCAATATCTGGATAATGTCATTCAGACTTTATGATTGTTTTGATTGAAATATTTCCCATTTGGATTTTAATTTAAAATCTTTCTCTTAAAAGGTTTAAGTTAATGTTCGGCTTGTATATTTCAGTAAAGATTCTGCGAAGATTGTGTATTTTGTTTTTTGCTTCATTTTTCCAACTTCTTACAAAATAAAGATTGTTTATATTTAAGGAGAGAAAAAATTAATTAATTTTTTTAATGTTCAAAGTTTGATTTCTAATGTAGAGTGTCTTAGAACATGCATAAATAGTTTGGTATGAACGTATAAAGTGCAGAGAAAATAGTTCCCAAGGGGAACAGAAACAACAGTCTTGTGACAATCATGATAATCTGTACATTGATTTTAGTCTATGTTCTATGTCACGGCGTCTTAAATGATTGCAATTAAGCGGTACTGTGTTGCAATTAAGCGTTACTGTGAACTTCCGAAAGTGACATGAACATTTGTTTTTGTAAATCTACTGAAGAGATCTTTTCTAAAATTCGTAAAATATCATGTGATTATTTACTTAAAAATCAAAATGTGCACTTTATTAAATGGGGAATTTGGGCTTTAATATAAAAAATTCCAAATATCACTGTTTGTTAATAAAACAGTTCTCAAAAGTTGGATACGTCTATATTTCGGGATAAGAAAAAAATTCAAAAGCTTTTGTACCATGCAAAAGACACATTAAATATCAAGTTCCCAAGTGTACCTCTTGCATTCAAAAGATATTAGGCCTTAAAAGATAAACAATCTTTTCAAGTGCCATAAAAATTATGCACATCCATTTAAAGATTCATTGCGGAGGTGATTTTACATAATATTGTATTCAATTGGAAGACAGTGTTGTAATTTTCTTTAATGTAAATTTAAATGATAGTTCTTCAACTATTCAACTTTTATTTCATTTCTTGAGACGATTGTATTATTTTGTCAGTCGTACTTACTGAATGTTATTCTAATGACAATGGAAATTAACTATTAAATACATGTATTTTTAGGGTCGATTCAATAGAAATCAGTTTTTAAGAAACCTGTTTTACCATATGATGTAACAATTTTGCATTTTAATACGTTTGTAATCATGTATGTAAAATAGATTAATTTTGGAATTCAATATTAACCTGATTTTTTCTCATTCCCATTTGAATTTTTAAAGGTTTCAAGCTTTTAAATCAATGTATCTTGGCTTTTCAAAAATTATTGATTGTTTGCCTTTAAATAGCAATTGCTTAAAGAGTCTTAAGATCTTTACAGAAAGTGAACTTAAATATGGATAATGTTATGACTGTTCTTTTGATAGCCGTGTCTTTATATTATCCGCGTTGTAAGCAAAATGAATCGAAATACTAGTCTCATAATTCAAATTCTATGAGATTCAAATTTACACTTTTGTCTTGGTGGACATTGCAACGGTAAGTTATTTTGTAATCCAACTTTTTAAGCTTTCCTTGACTGCAGGAAAGTTATTGGTTTAAGGATCTTACGTCTTTGTATGAAAACGGTTAATATGACGTTTTCTCTTTAGATAAAGCAGTTGATGTCTGTATTTCGAAATAAGTAAATTATTTTTTATTATACTTATATCTATGTTTAGAAGAACACATGTGTATCATCATTCTGATATTGATGAAGCTGAAGAAGTAATCAGACCTTTGTTTTATATTACAACAAAGATATTGACAATGTGTATTTGTAAAATAAACTGATTTTTCCTTAAGATATGGAGTTTATGTTGACGATCGTCGGACTAGGGGGCCTCACGAATCTTCTTGTTCGACCTGTACAGAGCGACATTAATAAGTTCAGCAATGCACGGTAGACCTTTCTCTCCTCATTTTTTGTCTTTATGCATCGTCTATTTTGATACATTGTCTATTCTTCATCGTCATGGTATGTAGTTATTTTTCTGAGTTCTGTTTTTCCAGGTACTTTGCCATCTATTTTCTTCTTTGCATGGTCACTCTGGGTTATGCCGAAAATGCAAGGTATTATGTTATATCTTTTCTTGAACATTTCGTGAAGTTGTTTTGTTTCTAAGTTTTATTAAGCTACACAATTGTATTTTCCAATCTTATAAGCATGCTTATCACCACAAAATAAATTTACATTTAAACAAAGTTGCAGCATTACAAGAATTGCATTAATAGTGTTAAAAATTCGAGCTTCTGTTTATTTATCATCACATTATTTAAAACAAGGTTTGGAGAACACCAAAGTTGAAAGTTTATATATTTTTTTTGGTATTTGCATGTCTTCTTTTCATTTTAAATCAATTTTTATTTTATTTTTTTTTCATTTATGAAATCATCATCGAAAGTTAGAAAATAATTGGAATTTCTTTTACACAGCGGAAAGTAAGTAGATTTAAATCATACACCAAATGCTTTTTATTTATTTATTTATTTGTATTACGTCCATTTAAACCTATCTTCACGATAATGGAACTCAAGCCTTGGATTATTTTAGCTTGCTTTACTGTTTACGATATCTTTCCTTTGGTATATAGATTATATACACTGTACTTCTGTAAATCAAACTTGTATTTTTTTTTATTTATAAGCAACTTTACCTAAAAAAAATTGTTGATTTAAACAACCATACCACGGAAAATTTCTCAACCTGTATTCCCTGAAGGATTTAATTAAATCAAATCTGTATACGTATTAATTATTCATAAAACATCGTATATTTTTGTCAATAACTTGCCATCGGATGTTATCCGCTGAACATTGCTATTGTTGGCTCATTTTTATGACTATTTCCTTACACGCAATACCCTATCCAAAATCTTATGAAATTATAAAGATTATATATATTCTTTATTTAACCATGGGAAACTGCTATATTAGAAATATTAATAATCCGTTTCTTCTTATACAAAACCTGATACTTTTTTATGAAGAATTTTTAATTAAAGAAACTATATTTGAAACTGGCGTACTATATCTTATTCGATCACTCGAATTATTCACAGTAACGAAGGCAAATTTATTCTCCTGGTGTTTCCTATACATTAAATTCTCGGCTTCTTAGTGTTATTGCTTATTAATAAATATTATTATGGCATGTATGTGACCTCAGATTCACTTAAATGCGCTCACGAGGGAAGATAGGAAAGTGTTAGCAAAATAACTTATCATAACAATCAACACGAAATGAGCAAACAATAAGCACTATTGTTCCATATGTCTACAACTTCAACAAATGCTTTTATTGGAAGACACGAGTTCTTCAGCATGTTCAATACTGTTTGCAATTTTACACGCTTATTCCTGTGAAGTGTCATTTTTATATTTCAAGTGTTTACCATACCTTTTTTTCACAATATTTTTATTCTTTCGTTGATTCGAAAAATGCCGTTGAATTTAAATAAAAAGACATAACAAAGCTGTCTATTTGTTTCATATTTGGATACTTTACTAGAAAAATACATAAAATGCGGCCTTATAACACAACTTTATGAAATAGTGAGCATTTCAAATTTTCTACGTCAACTTCCGTTATTATGTAGCAAAATAGAAAGTATAGTCTTATAATATTCACCTTCATATAGAGTTTGTTTCCAAATTGATTTTATATTCAAGAGTATGCTCTATGTATGAACAATTTCTAAAAACGAGGTAAGCTATTGACAAATAAGAATGATACCATGATTTTCACAGGCCCGTTCAAAGTCAACATTTCGTTAATTCTATAGTCTGCACATGAATAGATACAGTCTATCGTAAAATTGAATATAGACTGAACAGTGCGACATTTAACTCCGCGGACACGACATAGTCCTGACTTTTTACTACCATTTCTAATTGAAATGTCCAAAAAAATTTTACAGTACCTGGTGGGATTTCTTAGCAGTATCACATATTCTCATGTTGAACTCATAGACATCTCTACTTTAAAAGATATGAAGTCCTAAATATCAGAATCCCATGGGAGAATGGTGGGATTTTCAGTCCCATCAACTATCCCACCATTCTCCCATGGGAGAAAAAATCTCAGATGGGATTTTTTCTCCCATTAGGATTTTTTCTCCCACAAAATTGTTCAAATGGCTTTATTTTAAGTTGTTAGGTCATTTATTTTACTCTGTATTGTCAATAGATTTTGATTATGACAGAGCACATGGCGGCTTTGACCAATCCGAGAGGATGCTTATTCATTCATGGTATCCGATCCTACATGTACGTTCGAAACTAAGGACATTTAAATTGTCATGATTTTTTACTGAGCTTGAAATTCTATCCAAGAACACCAGAGTAAGAAATTTAAAATGACATGTTTTGAAAGGAATCAATTTTGCTCAAACATATCAATTTGGTTAAAACATAATTATGTCATTTTTTCTGTTAACACTTGTGAAGTCGCGAACAGCTTATGCATTTCGACGTTTTGTGCTTAAATTATAAGTAGCTACAAGAAAGGTTAGTATTAATTATAAGAAGTCAGTCCAGGAACAAGCTACATATGAGTAACTTCAAAGGAAATATCTTAGAATCTGTCCAATAATGAACCTCTGTATAAAAATTAAGATTTTTTTAAATTATAAAAATAAGCAAGACTCCACTGTTTGTTCCTTATACTTTTCGTAATGAATAGAATGATTATGAATGGAACTAGCAGTTGGTATTAAGTATAATTAAAAGCAGAAATAAACTTTCTGATAAAAATTTATGTATTTGTACATGCTTGCAATTATTTTTTCTTAATTTTACAACCTCTGTATATTTTCTGTGTTTGACTTTCGAATATTTCTAAAATTATACGTAAAAAATGATTTTAATTACACTTTATTATTCCGTTTTATGTATAATCTTATCAAAAATAATTATTTTGAGTAAAAGCTATATTTTCTTTTTGTTGTAGGGAAAAGATATTGCAAGAGATATTTATAGATTATGATGGAAAAATTCCACCTAATTACGACAATGGTAATTATGGATTTATTGGCAAATTGAGATTAACCTGATGTTTGATTTTGGTCCAACTTTTGTTTGTACAAATATGGTTTTCCTATCTTTGTTTAGCGGAATGAAAACTTTCTTATTGCGACAATGCAAGGAAATTAAGTAACTGGTCTGTACATACACTCCTAACAAAATTGTGGTTAAGTTCCATTCATTTGGGGGTATGAAAACGAAGACAACGTTACGAAATCTTCTTACCAATATTATGGACATGTCATTAATCATAACATTTGACATTTAGTATCAGCTTTGCCACATTCGTCGAGACATCCCCTGAAAGGTCAGTTCATTGAAGGTCAAAAGTTATAAACGTCACGAGTCCTTGAAGTGTTATGAACATGATATGTAGAGTACTAGAGTGCAATTCACATGTGGGACTCAGATGTGTTCCAGAGGGGTATGGTGACGGGAAGAGTATGTTTAGGTATTTGAGAGTGCAGAAAGGCAATGAAACTAAACCCGAGAGATGGACAGGATAGTACTTTAGTTTAATCAACTGAATTTCTAACATTTTTAGGGGCAGTTGCTATAGTTGACCAATAGTTTGAAATGATGTCTAAACATATTTATACTACATGTAACAAAAATTAGTATTATAGTACATTTTAGTAGTAAACTAGGAAAGAGAAGCAAGAATATTGCTTCCACAGACAAACATTTCAGGAAAGTAATTGGGTCCCTAATCCTAAGCATCCGACAATCGACATAACATTTAATGACTATAGTTTGTTATAATCATATTCTTAGCCGCATGATATAAACAAACTCTGTTTAATAAATGTGGTATTTTCTTGTTTTTTTTTTAAACACACAATCTGTTTTTTATTTGTAGATATTCCTGCTAATTCCTCTGTACAGATTTACATCATCAGTGTAGACACGATCAATGAAGCCACAATGGTATGTTAAACTTTAAAATCACTTACTGCTATTTAGATTGGGATTGGATATCTTGATAGAAGAAAAATTATTATGAGGCCCTAAATTTTAACTTTTCGTTAAACTAAAGACAAACTTGTGGGGCTCCACAAACCAATACATTAAAGAAACTGTAATCCAAACAAAATTGAAGTAAACGAGCGGGAATCGTCCAAAAAACTTCTATAAACAATATAGATATGTGAAGAAGGCACAAAGCACGAACCTCTGGAAATGTCAGAGGTGGATAAGGTGTGTAGGGGAAGTCAAGCATCGACTGTTGACTGGACACACCCACTGTGACTGTTGACTGGACACACCCGCTGTGACTGTTGACTGGACACACCCGCTGTGACTGTTGACTGGACACACCCGCTGTAAGTCCTATGTATTGGTCATGTAGACGAAATTTCAGATAAAAGAATTGTTTTGAAACGACATAATGGTAGTTTATATTTCCTAAAGGACACAATAACGACCATAAACAATGTTGTTAAAATCTCTGTAATATTAACGCATCTACTTCGCTTTAAAATCTTTTGAGTAACAAAGAATTAAGTTGAGGGACATAAATACCACAAGCAGGTTATAGTGGGATATAATTACATAATTATACAAGCTTAAGGACAGTTGATATGATAGAAAAAGCTGAAGTCTTGTTTGTCATCTTTATTTGTTAATTGGCCTTTATCATCTCTAATTAGTATAACTTCATAATATGAAACAGATGTGGCAGACTTTATGGTGTCTTTGATCTGATGTTCACTGGGATATATCAAGTCGGCATATGAGTAAAATAAACTTTTATTAATTAATAAAACATTGTCAATAATATTTGAATGTGAATTAGAGGCCTGATCAAGTGTTTTCCTCTTCTCAAGTATGTTTTAAATAAATTCTGCTGCGCAGGAATAAAAATACAGGTTTATATAATATAAGACACATTTAGAACACATCGGAATCCGCAGTTCGTTGGAAAACCTGGTCTCTGAAAACTACATCGTAAATGTCGTCAATGAAGAAGTGAGTTATTTCGAAGTGTTTAAAAATAAAGAGAAAGACATTTCAACAATATGAGCTTTAGTATCTGTGCTGAAAAATATTTTCGTTTACATAAAACAAAGCATAATTTTCTAATTTTCCAAATGACTGTGTTTCATGTTTAGAATTTACTTTGAAAAAAAACATTTCATAGCAGAGTAATGACAATGTTTTTTTCTTGATAACCATCTTTTCTATCGTCATTTTCCTAATATCAAATTTTATGTACATAGCAGTAAAGCATTACCACAGTCATGCACATTTATTGTATAGAGATGTATGTCTTCATATTGATTCGATATGTACAATATACGATCAATTTCTAAAACGGTGCAACCTGTTGACAAATTAGTAGATGACACAAGTACACGTATCTCAGTAATCTCTTTTAAAGACATTTTGCAAAATATCTGATCGATTTTATGACCTAGGAAACAAATGCAGTCTATCATTAAGTTGAATGTTGACTGACTTTTTTCAAACAAGTCGTTACGCCATCAATTTTACACATTTACCCGATCATAACAAAGAACACAAGGCAGTTGTAACATGTCGACACGGGAGAGTCATACTTGTCCATGACACGTGATCCAATGCTTGGAATGAATGTTGGAGTGTATCAACGTAGCCTATACTCCCTACATAAACCAATGTAAACTTTGTTTACCATTTTGTAGGATTTTTCCATGAGCTTCTTCTTGAGACAAAGATGGATTGATAACCGTATGAATTACACTCCAGCGTTTAACATGACACGTCTAGAGTTAGACAACAGACGAATGGCGGACGTCTGGGTTCCCGATCTCTATTTCGTGAATGAGAAGAAAGCAGACGTCCATGATGTCACTGTCCCTAATAAATTGATGCATGTCTATCCAAATGGCCTTATCGTATACAGTATGAGGTAAAGAGTAATCGTAATCAAAGTTGACATTTGTGTTGTGGATAAACAGGTCTCTGGTATGCTGTTTGTAAGGACATCTGAAAGTTCAGCTGATGTCGATAACGACCCAGAATGATGCTGATTAGTATTTTTATAATCTATGTTATAATACTACTTTTTACAACTATTAAGTAGCTACCTCTTTAAAAGTTGTTTCTTATTACATGAGTAGAAAAAATGAAAACAAACCGTATAAGTAGAGTTTTAGCGAGGATTTAATTTTGGCATTATTAGCGAGGGTGGTGAGATCGCTAAAATTTTATTGCGTATTATTTGCATTAGCTTCTTTCGTTAGCATTTTAAAATCGCTAAATTTACTTCTCGCTAAAAAAAAATACAAGATTTTAGGTAGAAATCGCTAAATTTGCGTCTCGCTAAAACTTCCACTTGTACATGTACGGTATATCATGCATAATTATGTATAAAAGTTTATACATATTATAATTTCTTCATTAAAATAAATCTTCTGTTCTAAAATTAATATGTTGATTCTGATCTCAATCTCTTTGAAGTTTTTAAATAACCATTATCGTTTTTTGCGTGTTCCCTTGTGCACTATAATCGGAATCCAAATGGCCATTTCGATTCGTTTTAAAAGCTAAGGTCACCACTGATGTTCATATACATATTAGGTTTTTAAAGCTGCAAGACCTCTTAATTCACAGATTTATTTCTTGTTTTCGCCAGAAAAGTGTGATATTTGGTTGTGTTAACATGCACTAAAAGCTTTTACAAAATCTTATAACCATTGCATTCCAGGATTGGCTAGATAAACCCAGAGTAAAATACTTTGTTGGATTTCTATTGAAAATACACTTTTCCCACCGTCCCTTGGGACATTGTAATCTTTCTATCATAAATGCTCGGGTCCTTCTTTCAGGAATTCTACGCCATCTGCTGATAAAAATAATATAGGAACTAGTTAATGGCCGTTCTAGACTTGTAGACCCTTTCAATCATAATTATACTATAGTATGTAATTTATCATTGCAGAGTTACGGCAGTGTTTTCTTGTACTATGGATCTGCAGAAATATCCCCTAGACGATCAAAAATGTGCGATAGTTATGGAAAGCTGTAAGAACGATTGACAATCAATACCATTTTTACTGAGACTGAATAGCATTTTCGTCAAAGAAGAAGTACAGAATTCCTTATTGCAAAAGCTAAGATTAAAAACATACACGAAAAACACTTAAATATTTTTTATATGAACAACAAATACTTGGTTGCTGGATTTATAAATCAAACAAAACTTACAAGCCAAACACATTGTACATGCCTTGCTTCTAGTAGAACTGAAACAACGATTACACTTTTTTTAAAAAAAAGTTTCTTTTCAGAAACACACTTGTTAAATGATTTCGCTTTTCAGATGGATACAGTACAGAGACGCTATATATGCGATGGCACGAGACTCCTGTTGAAACTTCAGACAATCTTCAGCTTCCTCAGTTTGAAATGCGGAATATAATGCAGTCAAGGTGTGACGTCACTTACGCTGGAGGTGAGAATATATACAAATAAAGATCAACTATTATTGATTAAAGAGAGATCTCGTGCTTCGTGTTTTTGGTTTATTATGTTTAAGTTATCTTTGCAGAGTTACGATTAAAATGTATCAAATTGTATGATTATACACAAAGTTGATATTCTAAAACATTACAACATGTATATACACGACATTTGTAACATATACGATGATTAATGAGTTTTATACAGTAAAATCAATACTTTGAAGGAAGTACATTTTGGTCTACACGACGTCTTCATTTAAATAAAATGGATTTAATCTTTTGATCTACAAGGACGAATCAATAATCATTTACGGATGTTAATTTTCCTTTTTACTTAACTGTTTGCTCGGAAGTGCTTTTTTTGGTTGAATTTGTGTCTAAGATGTTTAGAAATTTTAAAATACATTGAAAAAGTAAATGGCAAAATTAAATTAAATTCAAAAACGTTTAAATGTTTTTGAAAAGCCATGAAGAGGTGAAGGTAACCAATTTATTGTCACAACTATTGTCATATGGGTCACATAAGAAATTTACAAGCATAGGTAATGTAATAACTGATGCATATTAAAATTTTTAAATTATTTTCAAAAGAAACAAAGAAGTCTTCCGTCATCAAGAGAGAGTTATCTGTATTATAATAAGTTTTATAAACCTAACAGAAATAAGATGTTGTAAGGAAACTTTTCACTCAGTGTATCAGGTAATTTAATCTAATGGAATTGTATAGATTTTTTTCTTGAAACGAAATGTTGCAGGCAGGAATGGCTGATGAACAGACTTAAATACCCAAGTCAATATTCCCTCCCATTAGAGAAAGCGGGGAACAAAATTTACCAAAATATTTTTTAGATCTGAAAAGGGGAAAAACTGTTAAAAATGAAAAAAATTGTTAGAAAAGATTGACATAACTTAATTGATATTAGGTTCTTTCGAATAAATTGTTTTTTTTTTTCAAATACACTTCTAAATTTCTTTACAGTCACATATGCTTGTTTAAAGATGGAGTTACATCTTCACCGAACTTTAGGATACTACATCATTCAAGTTTATGTGCCTAGTTGCCTCATTGTGATATTATCCTGGGTGTCATTCTGGTTGAATGTGGAATCAACACCAGCCCGAATTTCCTTAGGGTTGTTAACAGTGTTAACTATGACGACACAAAGCTCCGGCGCTAAGGCATCATTGCCTCGTGTCTCTTATGTGAAGGCCATTGACATATGGATGTCAACGTGTTTGATATTTGTGTTTGCTGCTTTAATTGAATTTGCGTATGTGAATGTGTTAGCAAGAGTTGAACAACGAAGAGGAAAATCTGTAACGTCAAATATGAACGAAGCTAAGGAGGAAGAAGTAAGTTCAAATATGTCAGGGTGTATTGTTAATCATGTTCAAATCAGATGGACCTAAATAAATCAGATTCGTTCAAAGATGTAAAATGTTAATAGCATAGATAATCTTTATTTTCAGGAAGAAGAAAAGGAAAAGAAAAGGTGTTGGTGTTTTAGGAATCTCGAAGACAGAGAACGAGCACGATTGGTTGACAAAATATCACGTGTTGTTTTTCCTGCTGTTTTTATATTATTTAATATCATTTACTGGATATTGTATGTGTTTTGGGAACCAGAGACCGTAGATTAAACGAACAAATGTTTTTATTTAATTACAATTGCCATTGTATATTTACAAACCTCTTTATTGACCAATCTGCACGTTTTTTGTGAAATGTAAAGATTTTATCCACTCTTGTCTCTTAAAACTATAACCTGTGGTAAATTTCATAATATCTAAAAGAAGGGACTTTTATTGCATGTTTTGAAAATGAAATTTTTCCATTGAATCATTGTTCAAGTGGTCATCAAGTGAACACTGAGAAGTGTTTGGAAATTGTACTTTTATCATCTCCCTAGCTGTTTAAAGCAGTAGTTTTATGGTGTAGCTCAGGGTACAAATTAACCTTCATTGCAGCACATTGTTAGGCTTTGGGTTACACTAAATTTGACTTCAGAATATTCTACATGTCTACTTGATCAATACATAGGGCTAATTGTCGGTGTGTCCCGTCAACAGATTATGATTACTTTAAAGCACCTGAACTCACTTCCAGGATTATCAGGGGCCCTTGTTGTATACCCTGTTCACGGTATTGTATTGTTTGTAGGTATTTTAAGACCGATCACTGTTTGATATCTTTACTTTTTTCTCATGTGTAAAATAATACTGTATAACAAAATTTGTTCATTATTGAAACCTTTCTAATTTTATTACATGTGCATTTCTAGATTACAACTCCCAGCCTCCGTGTAGAAACATACATGATCTAGGTAACACAGAACAGAAAAAGACAAATTCCGAAAATACATGTTTTTAAAATAATACATGCAAGAGATATTTTCACATTTGTTCTGAAAATAAAGTAGATATGGTAGTAATAATTAAATGCATTCAATAGAGAGTTATTCAATTCATTTTCTCCTGATTTCAAAAATATTTTCATTTTTTTTTTTACCTAACAAAAAAATCTTTTAATAGTTTTTAAAAAATACTTTCATTTAGTATAAACTGATAAAACTCTATACTTACTAGTGAATACTTGTAACTAATATTTTTACTATTATAAAAACGTAAACTTTTCTGAAAATTGTAAAACTATTATTTTAATTCATTATGCATGTACATGTAGTCCAAATGTTGACACTCTAGTTTTTTTTTGGGATGTTTTCCGGGGGTTTCATGGCCTGTTCACAAATCTTATTATATTTATTTTATTTGTTTATTTACTTTACTTGTTTTAAGGAAAAATTTTTCATTGAAACGACCAAATATCAAATTGCATTTCCAATATACAATATAATGTTTCATTGATGGAACAATTTTTTTCGAAAAACTTATTAACGAAAATTCGTATAACATAAATTGTTGTCATAAAATCATAGATAAATGTGCGAAGTCTTGAATACTTTATACATCTAGCAGTGCGATGAATCGTTAAATTCACTAATCCCCAATTTCATTACAAATACTAGGTTCTGTTTCCTCTTGAAATATCAAACCATTTTCCTGTTTGTTGTTCTGATTTTCGTCGATTTGTCTTTAAGTTGATTGTGTTTACACTAAATGAATTAGTCATTCCATAAACAAATTAATGGAGGATACACTGTTACTCTAAAGCAAGAGAGATTTGCCAAACAGAACAAGATGTTTAATGCGGGAATAAAAACAGAATTCTTGCAGACATAAAAAATAATATAACAACTACCGGTAGCTCTGTGAAAAGTTCAATGGATTTGTCCGGTAAAAAATAAGAAGTCCTTGTGTGCTAGTGATCATCGACGGCTGTTTTTTTTTTTCAATAAAAATAGAACTCGTAATTAAATTACTTACCTCCTATCGATCATTTGCAAAATGATTTTGTTAAAAACATTTCGATTGTACACACAAGTACTCTGAAAATGATAATTTATTAAAAAGATGCTTGAGTTTCTGATTGACAACAAGAAATATGTGAGCCATTGCTCACTAGTAATACCCCCACTCTGATGTAAATATAAGCGCTATCATGTTAATACATGCAGATGCATAGAAAAATATGAAATTGACATCAGATTCATATCAAAATTAATCCCACTATATGGCATGCCTCAACAAAGAGTGTAATAAAATTTCAAGCATCTGCTATGAATAGCTAATGAGAAAACTGCGACATAGATTTGTTATGTATGAAACAGAAAGACACACAGACAAACAGGAAGTTGATATCGGATTTGAACAGAAATGTATCCCACCATATGGCATGCCTCAGAGAAGATTATATTAAAATTTCAAGCGTCTACGATGAGTAGTTGCTGAGAAAACTGCGACGAAAATTTGTTATGTATGAAACGGACAGACGCACAGACAAACAGGAAGTTGACATCGGATTTGAGCAAAAATGTATCCCACCATATGGCATGCCTCAGAGAAGATTGTGTTAAAATTTCAAGCATCTACCATGAGTAGTTGCTGAGAAAACTGCGACGAAAATTTGTTTCGGACGGACACACAGACACACACTCAGACAGACACACAAGGGTAAAACAGTATACCCCCCTCTCCTTCGGAGTGAGGGTATTATAACTATATATGTGGTTTTTGGAGACCAGGTCTTCCAACAATATACTAGTATACGAATTCCCATGAGTTCCAATTGCTCTTCGTTATTAGCAAATCTTGTTAACTTTGTTTGTTGGTTTTTTTTATTCATGCATGTGAAGTAGACTTTGTCTAAAATCGTATGGGAAAAAAGAAAATTTTTTTTCAAAACACTTGTTGTGACATTTAACTCGACATTTAGTTACAAGTCTATCGAAAATGTATATATTGTCAATTTACAATGATTGTTTCCATAAAATTCTTATGTCGATACAGAATATCCTGGTAAGCATGAAATAAAAGACATCACAGAATCTGACAAATCTGTATCTTATTTAGATATTTTACTTAAAAACGACGTTAATCGTACAACCACGTTTTATGATAAACGTGGTGAAATTGACTTTTCGATCGTCAACTTCCCTTACTTATGCAGAAATATACCTTCCATCACCATTCATTCATTCATTTATTCTCTCAAAAAAAACATATACACGGTACATCACCTGCATGCGGGGTTTACATGCATTTCTCAGTTGATTCGAAACGAAAAACATGTTCTTTGTATGAACAATTTTTTTAACGCTCATATATAACGATTTCTGTGATCCATCGTAATAAATTTTACGCTGTATCATGAAATCATGCAATGGTTCACCCAAAAATGAAAGTTAAAAATAATTATTATCTTTGTTTAATAATTATTGTAAGCATGTAACCCATCTGTGTGTTTTAATCTACTTAACATTGCGGAGTTATTGAATTCATAAGACAAAATTAATTTTCATGTGCTGCGTATAGTTCAAGAGTTACTCCAAGATTTACCCGCATCTTCCAAATCCAAATTGCTTTAGAAGATGGCTTTGAACAAGTGCATCCTCATCCTCCACAGCAAAGAAATCCTTTAAATCCCAGACCTGTAAAACTAATATTCCTATATATTCATATTGCATTCATATGATTTCAGCACTCAGAATTATCTTTAAAAGGACATACGCAACGTACCTTACCTACTGATAATTTTTCAAGATATTCTAAATTTAAACTTACAATATCATTAAATGTTCTTAGACAAAAAATCAGCATGCGTTACCAGGGGTTTTAAAAAGATATCAAATTGTGAAAAATTTGCATTGCACAAAAATTACAAAACATTAAATCCAGATTTTTTTTCATCAAAAATTGTTTTAGAAGAGGTGTACAAATCCATATATAGACATTAAAAGTATTGCACACGGGTCCTTCATTTAGTGGAACTCTTCAACTCCAGGGCAGAACCCAATAAAGTTCAAACTACATTAATAATTGCGTTTCACCTTAAATTAAAAAAAATTAGTTTTCGCGTCATATCATTAATTGAAAATAATCATTATCAGTCATCAGAAAAAATATTACAATATTTCTAATTATATCGGATTCCATAATTTTAAAGATTCTTTCAGGCTATATTAAAATTTCTAATATCTGACTACTGTTCTTATGGGCAATATACCGAATAGTTTCATACATACTCTGATAGAGAATATCAGTCCATTTAGAGAAAGAGTTTACACTATATGGATAAAATGTTTCATTTGAAGAGCAAATAGAAATTTAAATTGGTCTGATTTTTCAATTGATCACACTATAACTTCATTCATGTGAAAGGTGGAGTTTCGATAAGGCCGCTCTGCGGCCAACTTTTTATAAAAATAAATATCAATATTTTTTTCCAAATCAGTTTATAATTCAAGATAAATATGTTAACTTTTGTTATAAATATTTCAAAAGTTGATGTGTTTTATATTTATGCTGCAGTTAAGCCGTATTTAGATGTATCTTCTACGCGTTAACGTTAGACCTATGAGAAAATACGAGAGGGTGGCAATCATTAATCGATGTTAAAAGTAGGACACTCATTAATTTTGCACAGTAACTACACATACAATATACATTATTGCCTTAAAATTTGTTGAGTGTCGCGTGTGCACTTCATATCAAAAAAAGTCAAAATTGCACTAAAAATGTGTATCTAAATATAGAGGCACTCGGTCACTTGATCTGATCAAGTAGCCAAATGTTTTCATTGATGCAGATTTTCAAAAATATAAACGATATAAAGCTTTAACATATCTCATCCTTACATGTATTTTGATACGAAATTCATCACCTTTATATGATATTTACGTCTTTTTTCTAAAGTCATACAACGGTGAAAAAATTACTTTAGTTCTTATTTAAATTATCTTAGAAATAATTGTGCATTCTAAATCTTAACATTTTTTGGTTCTGAATATGTTTAATATTTGTATTATTATTATTCGCTCAAAATCTTGACAAGTATTGTTTTAAAGACAGTCCTTATCATTTAGATATTCCTGTCTATCAAACGAGATTCTGCTCATAGTTTATTCATTTCTTATGTTTCATGGTTATATCCTGAAGAAAGTTATTTAAGCCTTTTTTTAGAATGGAATTCCTCGCTCCAACCTGCTAGAGAGGCGCCCATATATACCTCCGTGTGGGTGAAACAGGGAAAATGTATTTGTTTTTACGTCTGAATGTTGAGGTGAATATTTTCCGCGGAACTTAGGATCCAACACATATCTTTGGCGTTTACACATGCATTTTGAACTGCGGCTCTAGTTTAGCAAACTAGATTCTAGGGGGAACCTCCTTTGCGGTCAGCCCTGGGGAGTTGCAGATACCCATCTTGTCGTAGACACACTGAAACTCTCTAAATGAGGTGTGAATGGAGCTGTTGAAGCATGATGAGTATCTATGGAGAGTTGTGATTGCCTCAGCTGTGCTGAGAATGCAACCCAGACTTGAATGTGTGCAAATACCTCTAACTCAAAATATGGATAATTCTGAATCTAAAAAATTGTTGTCTTCGTCATAGATAAGTTCGCAAGAAAAGCAGAAAGGTTAAGAATATGAAGAACCAAAGTCTATTCAATTATATTTCACAGAAACTTCAAGGGTCTGGTTCTTCTCTGAACATAGAGTCAGACATAATATGCAATTTATGTCGAACTGTTTTTACAATCTTTATATGAAAGGGAAACAGTCAATGCATTATGTTTTTTTTTAGAATTGTCAATACATATAATTATTAACCATGATATATAAAAAGACGTTTGTCTCTGAGAATATTATTACTATAAAATGCATGGTATGGTGTATATTTTTAATAATGGAACCATAATTAATTTTATACAGTATTTAAATAAATTTTATTTAATTTTTAAATTCCAAATAAATATTTTTGTATAATTTGAAGAATATATTAATGCAGATTTTTAATATTATTTTCTTTTAAATTTAAGTATTTCTTAAAAGTAAAATCGATGAGTTATAATTATTTATGTTAAACACTGAATATTCCTGTATAATATGAAATCATTATAATTCATGACTTCTACTTATCTTTGTCCACTTTTCTTTTGTATTTTCCCCAATATGGACAAGACTTATACTACATGAATTTAAAAAATATGCACAAAATATCTATTTGATTTGATTTTCAACCTTCTGTATTTAATACTTTAAGTTAATCCCACTTTCTAAACAAAAATTATTGTACAATAAATGAGACAAACTCGTACCATATATGAAGCATTCACACATTCATTACAAAACAATTTTCAGTATTATTTGGCTTTAAAAAATATATCTAATGTTTCCTGTGGTATTTTTAGTTTTAAATCTCAATCCTTCGCTATTAAAAACATCCATTCCAGAAATAAGGAAAGGGGGTATACTTGAATTTTTAAGTATCACGTGATCGGAAAATGCGTAGTATAAATTATTTTCATATTTTCTGAAAGATAAGAGGTTTAATTACAAAAACGACCTTAACGAAACTCCCCCTTTAAGTAATTAAAAATACTAGTACATGTAAATGATCTCGAACCAAGTTTCATGCTACAATGTAAGTAAATAAATATATATATATAATTTTCTATGGTAAGAAAGATAACCCAAGAATACGCCTAAAAGTAGTGATTCTAAAATTCCATCATGGGCAATGTCAACATGGACATGGGTCTCTAAAAACAGGTGGGAACAAACGCCACGGGGATAGAAACCCCGGTCGCCTGTTCACACCCACCTGTACTCCTTGTCATCTAAAAATCACTGTAAGTTTATGAACGTTAAACCATTGTTGGGCCAAAGGTGATCTTGTGTATCCTGGTGTAGCATTGTGTAGTAAAGCAAAGCATATACTTTGTGTCAACATTGGCCCAATATGTTGGACCAACAAAGGGTGATGGTCGATGAGCAAATTTTCAATGGACCAACGTTCAGTTGCCAACATTGGCCGCCTATATAGATGCTATCTGGGTTATAGGGGGAAAAACCTTTAAGAATCTCAATAACAGCAAAGTTATGATATGTGATATTTATATGGAATCATTCGTTGGTTGTGTAGATTCAGTTTTGTTGATATTGCTAGTATGGCCTCTATAATGGAATGGGGGCACAATGTACGTTCAAAGTCTAACATAGGAATAGATTTCTAAATATCTATCGAGAAAACAGAACGTTTAAAAAAAATTTACTGTTAAAGGACGTATCTTACTCAGGATAGCGTTTTAGCCCTATATGGCCTCTTGTATTTTGTTTTTCCCTCGTATCATGTAAATGTTGCATTTAGTAGGTTAAGTTAATGTAAACTTTTCATAACATAATAAAAATGTAAATGTTCATTTGCCTCCACATAGTAAATTCAAAATTTACAACAGGATACGTGTGCGTGATCTATATGGATATACCGAACAGTATTCGAGTTCAATAGTCTATGAAACATTAGCATATCTTTTGAAGTAAAGATTCATAAGTTTGACAGGCAGCAACTTTTACAATGATATATATGGAGATAGCGGACAGTATTCGAGCTGAAAAATCCATTTAGCAATACAAAATAGAAGTGGGGCAATCACGGACCTCCAACAAATCAGAGATGGGATCAGGTGCCATGTAGGAGTAAGCATTCCCTGTCGACCGGTCACACCAACTGTGTGCTGTTTGTCATGATCAGGGAAAAAACGGAAAAATCCGTCGACAACTCAGTGCGTACACAATGACGTAACAATCATTATGAAAAAGGCAGTCGCTATTTTACTTAATGATAGATTGTATTTGCTGACAAGGTCACCTGAAACTTTTTATTCTTCCCAAAAACTTGAGTGTCATTTTGCATGGGGAAAAGGTTACTCTATTAGAGAGACGACAAATGGAAGTAGCTCTGAAGACACTGATGCAGAATGACTCCAACAAAACAGGTATTATCATTATCAGATTTTTCAGTAGAATGAGTGCAAAAAAAAAATATCATTCTTGCTTCATTGTCTTATACATGTTAGAAAATTGAATATTGATTCTTACATTACAATGGAATTAAATTCTTACCACTATCTCATTAGTGGATTTTGCTGTTAATTGCTTTACAGGCTTTATTTTAAAGTGTTATATTAATTGGTTTTTGTAGAATTTCATGGGCTCCTGAATTGAAACCTTCAACATCTGCATGTGTAAAACTGAAAAGTCAGTAGAAACCATACTTCAGGAAAAGAAGAGGGAAGTGGCGAAAATTGACAAAAGGTTAACGTGAACCTACTGGTCCCATTGAGTGAACCAAAGCCATGTGGAATCAGAGGTTCAAGATGCTCAAATTGTCATCGGATTGGGGTCAAAGCTATAGGTAACTCCGGGAAAAAAAGCTTGCCCTTATGAGAAATCGCTTACTATTTCAAATGTGGACAGGAAAAGATTTCATACATGTAATGACTTTAGACAAGAGAAGGGACAAGTGGAACAGAAACTGAAACTTCTTAAGAGAGAAATTAAAGATCTTGAATCCGAAAACTCCGTGGTATCGTCCTATCAACAGAAGACCAATTCCTTTGCTTCTGTGATGCGAGAACGACTTAGAAAGTAGAATCCCTCAAAATATTCCAAAAGTTCTCCTTGCTTAAAGATGTTATCAATCTCAAAAAACACTACAAAAATGAAATACCACTGCTTCAAAAAGTGATGCTGATGAATTTGCCTACATAATAGAGAAGTCATGTAGTCAGGCAAATGAAAATAAAATTGCTTATTCTGAGCCATCTTCAAATTCTCCTGAAAATGATTCACATCCTAAACGAGTGAAGATCGACAATTCTTTCCCTTACCATTTCCCTCACCATTCTATCCCTATCCATACCCATTCTCCAATTTTCAAAATCCATTTCAAATGCTTTCACAAGCACCAATGCCACAATGTCCCCTACACCTAATATGCAGGCAGCTGAACAGAGCAGGATGCAAAGACAGCTAGATGTTGTATCCAACTATGCATCGAAATGGAGATAAACATATAATCCTTTGAAAAGCTGTGTCATGTACTTTACCTGTAAGCGCACGCGCAGACAATCTGATGCAGAGAAGAACTTTTATTTGGGAAAAGATAACGCGCGTATCACAAATGAAAACACGTACGCCAGGATTCAAATACTGTAAAATCACAAATTTTCGTGGGGGTTAATTTTCATTGTTTTCAAGGTATGAAGAGACCCACGAATTCATGTCCCCATGAAAGAACAGTTAATACTCAAACCACAAAAAATTTAACTCACGAAAATATGTGATTTTACTGTTACTGACAAACTCACGAGCGAAAACGCAATTTCACAAGCATGCAACAATGGACGAAAAATCATGAATTTCCTGATAAATATCGAGGTCCGCAAGGTATTAACCCTCTCTCAAGCTCCAAACTATGGCAAACGGTTGTTTTACCCGCAGTTTTATTTGGTTGCAAGATGTGGACAATCATGTCAAAGAAGTCAACAGAGAATCTCGAAATACTACAGAGGTTTGCAGCACGCAGGATTCAAGGCTTCGATCGACAATTTCAGTCACCATGCACTATATACAACTACGCGTTGGGAATCATAAAGATGGAAAAGATTATTTAGAAGAATCAACTACTCCTCTGGAATCGTCTCTGTAGATTTAGCTACAATTTATTTTCTAAGCGTCTGTTTATTGCAAGGCTATGTACCTTCTCCGAAAATACTCTTCAAAAGAAACGCGGATTTATAGGCTGTATTTATGAAATTATGAAAAGTTACAATACAATTATACATGATAGAAAACTCAGTTGGAATCAGTACATCAGCAATCTTATAGACCTTCTTATGACGAATGAGGGATTTCACTTGGATACCGACAAGAACCAAATCGTTTTGCAGAAAATACACCAAGAACTTACACCTCATCCACTTTGGACACTCAGTCTCCAACACCTGCGGAGTGTAAATAAACAAACAAACAAACAGTTTACCTGGAAATTATTCGAACTCATAAATTTCTCATTTACTTATGAGACGGAAGAAGTAGTGTGCAAATCATGCAAAAAAAGTACAGAGGATATTGTATTATACTCCATGTTAGACTCTCCGAATCTGTACAAAAGCCGCAAACATCGTATGACCCTGATCGTTAATTATCTACTAGTGAACATATTTGTCGATCTCACACACTTGCCCGAACTACTATGGTAAATATTCTTCATGGGTCTAGAAAAAAATGAAACTATCCCAGAAGAGGAATGGACCACCTTCACTGAGAAACAAGCTAATTCAGAGAATTTGTGTCCCCCGCTTAAGGAAAAAGTAAAACATGCGCAGTTCGGGGGGAGGGGGGGGGGGATATAGACAATTGGAATTGCATATACATTGTAAAGTCTAAAATTAGGAAAAACTAAGTTAAACAATGTATGATGTACAGTCTGGAGAGGTAGTTTTTCAGTCTACATGAATCAGTAAATGCATGTAAATATACAGTCCCGAAGTTCTATGACTTCAATGTTGTAGTACATGCTGTTAATGTAATACACATCAAGCATATCAATATAGTTTTCTATCCTAATAAATGTGCTTAAAACATGAAGCAAATATTCAGAATTATTGTTTGACATAGATAAAATTAATATTCAATTCAAACTTTTCAGAAGTGTACCAAGTTTGGGTTTTGAAATTATATGATTAACCAAGTCTTAAACGTCAAAGATACAAGAAAAAACTTTTAATTTCGATGTTTTTTTTTCTGCAGATAATTAAAAAGTATAACAGTTTTCAAAACGATTGTGTTAACGTTAGATTTAGAAAATTCGAAAGACTATTTAAATCAGATTTGTTTTAACAACATCAGCCAAAAAAACCCTGAAAAATGAAATATACATTTTTTATTTAAAATAAAGAAAATAATCATTATAATTAATGGGTTACCAATTAATATAAAAAGAAATAAATAAAAAAAAACTTTAAAAAGATATATCACAACACATCGTCGCAAACCACGGCCAAAATGTACGATCCTCTCCCATCTGGAAAGAGAGCTATATATGCGAACTCCGGACCGTGGCTTGAGACGATGATAACAACAGGGACCTAGTAAATGTCCCTGTGATGCTGTTATATTTTCTTTTTCACCCTTGTGATAGTAACACAGTCAGATGTTGGTCTGATGATTAGATTCATCCAGGAAGTAGATCATTATTCTTACTTTAGATGACATCATAACTATGATAATGTAATGGGAGTGATAACAGTTGAGAAATGACTTGAGGTTTCCAGATAAGTGTTGTTAAATACGCATATGAATTAAAAGAAGTGAAAGACAAAGAAATGATGCTCAGAAAAGTTTATGAGTTGATTATTGTAGGACATATTTGGGAACAAGTTTACTGTTACATGCATTAAAGTTTGAGGTGTCGTTTGGCCGAGGTGTCTCACATTTTTTGGGCCTCGGTACGTTGAAACCCTTACTGGTCCAGTGCATGCCGCTCTCTTTCCCCACGAAATTCTTTGACTTTTAGTGCTCTGGGTAGACAGCCCTTTGTCCCATGATGAAATATCTCAGTTAGTTCTTAAATTTATTAAACCCTTAAATTGAGTTACATGTATTTGAATTAAAAGTTATTAGGTTATAAGAGAAAGGGTTTTGTTCTTTTTTTTAAAGAACTGAGTTCTTCGTTATTATTTTCTGACACCGACATACAATTTCAGAATTTAACTGATTTGTCATTAAACAATAAAAGGTAGCAATTTTCTCTTCATGACGCAGCCCTCACTAACGGTCATACCGTCTAACATATTATATTTACTTCCATAAAGTGAATCTGTAAAAATATATATGTTTTTCATATGTAATATATAAAATTGCTTATCATTTACTGTCGATAAAACGACAGGTCCCTTTTTTTAGAACATCGAATTTTACTTCTCGCATAAAAACGTACTCTGCACAGTTCGTGTTTTATATTCTAAAATTGAAAATCAATACATTTTTGAATATAGGTGATGCATGTGTCTAACTTCAATTTATAGCGAGCGCAGCGAGCTCAATAGACTAACGTGTATGAACAGAGGAAATTCGGATTACCTGTACATACGTCAGGCAAATTTCTCTGTGAAACATTCCCAGAATTCCTGCACTACCCAATGTCCTGGCGCGAATAAATAAATAAATAAATAATAACGTTACGTAAAGCATAAAATTAAGGCTTTCAGTTTGTAGAAATCTTTCAAAGAAAGAAAAAAAACTCTGCAATTTTTTTCGACCAAAATGGCACCACGTCAACAGTTGCAACCAGACGCTCGGCTGTCTCCGTAAGCTCCGACGAGCTCCGTGACGTGGTGTGACGTCATAGCTAGTCGAGATGTCTCGTGCGGCTTGATGTTTGAAGTGGCTGATCAATTTTTCAAGAAATTTCAAGTGTTTTTGATAGAACAACTGCGCTCGCCCCAACGGTCACACCGTAAAATATATTATTTTATGCAGCCAACATTCACTTAAGGAATTGATCAAGTTTGAAATGGTATAGTTTTTGTTTGATTTTTTATTACCGCCTTCCTTCGAAGACGGTATTTTACAGTCTTCGGACTATGCACTTCCTCTCTTTTGTGATTGGTAGAAATTGCATGATGAGAAAATTTTCAATTATTTCATTGGTTCAAATTCTGTTCAAGGCAAGGGAGATACCTTTCTGATGATCTAATTTTCGTACGACTTAACAATTTTGCAAGATTTTCAATCTTTAAAAAAAATGACAAAACGAGCAACAAAATCAGCAGTAATTATTTCTTAATAACATGATATTTTTTATAGCAATAAATAAAAAGGTCTCTTTAATTTCATTATTATGAATAAAATTTGATTTCTATTGTTTGCAGGCTTTACAATTTGTTATTATTCTTTTTCCCTTTTTTGTTTGAAAAAGGGAATGGAATCAGCCGAGGTTTGCCGAAAGCTCTCGGCCAGTCAAAGTTTACGGAGATGACCGAGTGACAACCGTGGTAGGGCTAATGCCAGTAAAAAGCTAATGTAGAAATACAAAATTAAGAAATTCAAAAGAATTATACGGCCAGATAGGTGTAGATCAGTTAAATGTTTAAGATTGTTGCTAAAGACGGTAAGCTTTTTTAAAAAGCTCTACTTGTCCGACTTTAAGTTTTCAAAATAAATATTTGCGACTATCGTCTCCATCAATTAGACGCATGCCTTTTCATACATATCGAAACGGTTTGATGATCAAGACTCATTTTCATTGTTTACTTTATATATTTCACGGGCGACAATTGATGGATACATCAATGTTTCCTTGTTCTTTATTATGTGTATAGAAGATTCTTTTTATATGGAATATTTATCACATTGTAATGATGATTTTATCAGTTTGTACAAGCCAGACCTCGTAAATTTTTCATTTCGCGTGCTGAATACTATTATTTAGTAAAAAAAAAAAGTAAAAAAAAAACACAAGGGAACTGTCCGGGATTTGAACTCGGGACCTCTCACATGTTAAGCGAGAAAGATACCACTAGACCACGTTAATCGCTTTACTTGAAAGTAAGTATATGCAGAAGTGAAGTCACTTACATGTATATATTCTTGTTCGGTATTGTCAAAATTTTACACAATCCATGGTGTTTGATTTATTTAGCCTTTATAAAACAGTTTTAATAGATATAATAAGAACATAGAGACCGCAGAGAACCTGTTTTATACGCAATAACTCTCCTTTTGCCCCTGTGCTAAAAATAGCGTCCGTCTTTCTGTCTGTCTGTAACGCTTTCGTTTCCACACGATATCTCGAGAATCCTTAGAGCTTTTGCAATGAAACTTTGCATAGCAACTCCCTATGGACTAAAGAAGACCCCTATTGATTTTGAGGTCAAAAGGTCATAAATTCGCAAATTCTGTCTGTTATAACACTTTCGTTTCCGCGCGATATCTCGAGAACCCTTTGCGGTTTTGCAATGAAATTTTACATAACAACTCCCTGTGGCTTAAGGAAGACCCCTATTGATTTTGAGGTCAAAAGGTCAAACTTCAAGGTCATAAATGTATACATTCTGTTTGTGTGTAACACTATCATTTTCGGGCAATATTTCAAGAGGATGTTGAGCTTTTGTAATGTAATTCTATATACCAAAAGTCCCTAGGACCTCTCTCACCCCTTTCAAAGTGTCCTGCCCCGTTTGTTTTATTAGTATTGATTGTATTACATGTCACTATTTTTAGCACAGGGGCATGAAGGAGAGTTGTTACGTATAAAACAGGTTCTCGGCGGACTTTATATTCTTATTACATCTATTAGAACTGTTTAATAAAGGTTAAATTAGACAACATATGCATTGTGTTAAATTTTGACAATATAGTGAATATATACATGTACATGTATGTGACTTTATCTTTGTATATAGTTTTCGACAAGTTAACGCGGTTCCGTGGTCTAGTGGGATGTCTCCTATACAATATCTCTTGGAAGGTATTAAAATTGGGGATAAAACATTTCAGTGCAGAGAAATAGTGCAAAATTCCGTAATGGTGAGTTTTCTTCATCTTCCTGCATACATTGAGGATCAAGAAATAGAAGACACACTAGCGTCTATGAAAGTAGAAATTCTATCTCCAATCAAAAGGCGATACTATCCGGGAACAAACATAGCAGATGGGACCAGGTACGTGAAAGTAAAATTACCACCAAATATGCCTTCTTTTCCATGCACAATAAAATTCAGAAAAGAATACTACAGAGTTATTCATAATGGACAGATGAAAGTGTGTAGTTTATGCTATTCAAGTGATCATTTATTCAAAGAGTGTCCAAAATTAGTTTGTTTTCGATGTAAAAAACAAGGGCATTACGCTAGAGCCTGCACAGTGAAATGGTGTCATGATTGTCTTGAATGGGGTGACGAGTGTTCGTGCGGGTTGAGTGATCACGAATCAGACGCAGACGATAGGCCGTCAGAAGAGGTGAATAAGGAGGACGATCGCGAGATTAGAGACAAGGAGGCACAAGAGAGGGAATCAGAAATAGAAATAACAGAAACACAAGGAAACGAGAGTGTTCGAGAGGAGCGCGGAAAAACAAATGAAGGCGATACGAGAGAAGAATTAGAAACATGTTCTAATGTGAAGGAAAATGTGGACAACGCGAATGAACCCTCTAGTATTGCAGGTGCCGCAAGTGATCATGAAAAACAGGAACAGGTAGAAAACGAGGCAATGGATGCAAAATCCGAGAGTTCCGAGTCTTCCGAACCGGATGATGAGATCATAGTCAAAGGGAAGACAAAGAGGAAGAAGAAAGTGAAGAAAGGAAAGGCCAAAAAGAATAGATAAAATGAATAAAATTATTCTTAATTCATTACTTACCTGTATTATGTTAGTTACTTCATGGAATTGTAATGGCTTATGTGATCTTGATAAAATGAAAAATATATTTAGTTTGTTTGTAGAAAAAAGATACGACATAATCGGTCTGCAAGAAACACACTGGAAGAATGAATTTATTGAAAGGTATAAACATTTATGGAATGGTGAAATTATTTACAATAATTATGATAGATCTGCAAGAGGTGTAGCATATTTAATAAGAAATGATCTGAAAGAAAACGTTGAATTTGTTAAAGGTTTAGATGGAAGATTTTTGCATATTAGGTATACAGAAAACGAAGAAATTTTTGATATAGTAAATTTATATGCACCAAACAAGGTCGCAGATAGATCATCATTTTTTAATGAAATTTCTGAATTAATTCCAAGGTCAAAAAATCTTATGATATTGGGAGATTTTAATAATACACTTGGTGAAATAGATCGATGTGGGAAAACAACTCATGTGTATGATAAGAGTTATAAAGCATTGTTTGAATTAATGAATAAACATTGTGTAACTGATATATGGAGAAATAGAAATGTGTCAGAAAAAGTTTTTTCGAGAAAAATTGTTATTGAAAATACTCTTGTTCAAAGTAGAATAGACTATATATTAATATCTAAAGAACTTGGCAAGTACGTTCGAAATATTTATTATGTTGAAACTACATTAAGTGATCATTCAATGGTTGTTCTCTATTTTAATAATGAAGATGTTGAAAGGGGTCCTGGTTTATGGATTCTTAATAATACATTACTTTTTGAAGAGAGTTACAAAGACAAAATTATACAGTTAATAGAAAGAGAAAAAGATTGTTTGTTATATAATAGTTCTTTATTACTATGGTGGGACAATTTAAAGTATAAGATCAAAAAGTTTTCTCAGTGTTATAGTAAAAATAGAGCCAGAGAGAGAAATAAGGAATATTTTACATTACAAAATAAAATCAAAAGGTTATCAGAGAGAATAGCAAATGGAGAAAAAATAGATATTGATAGATATGAGGCATTAAAAGGTGAATTGTCTGAGTTTGAAATAGAAAAATGTAAAGGGGCAATTTTGAGATCAAAGGCCCAGTGGGCAAACGAGTCTGACAAATGCACAAAATATTTCTTGAATTTAGAAAAAGTTAGACAAAAATCAAACTCAATCAAGGAATTAGTAGATGAAAATGAAGTTCTCAGGAAAAATACAGAAGAATTATTAGAAATTCAATACAACTTTTATTCAAAACTATATGCATCTGTTAGTATTGAAGAAGACAGTAAAAATCATTTTTTATCATTTGTTAATACAAAAATAGATGAAAACGATGTTGAAATGTGTGATAGAAGTATTAACAATGAAGAAATTATAAAAGCTATTAAAGAAATGTCTAATAATAAGAGTCCAGGTTCTGATGGATTAACGGTCGAATTTTACAAAACGTTTTTACCATATTTAAGGGATATATTATTTAAATTGTATAAAGAAATAAAAGCAAAAGAAACATTGTCGCACACAATGAAAATGGGTATTATAACTCTGCTGTATAAGAAAAAGGGAGACAAAAAACATTTAAAGAATTGGAGACCTATAAGTTTACTTAATGTTGATTATAAGATTATTGCAAGAGTTATGGCTAATAGATTAAAACTTGTTTTACCAAATATTATATCGGAGAGTCAAACATGTTGCATTATAGGAAAAGATATAGCAGATACACTTGTTAGTATTCGTGACATTATTGATTTAGTAGAAATGGATAATTTAGAGGGATATGTTGTTAAAATTGATCAAGAGAAGGCTTTTGATAGAGTTAGTCATGAATACTTATGTGATGTTTTAGATACATTTGGTTTTGGACCTTCTTTCAAGAAGTGGATAAAGATTTTTTATCATGATATTTTTAGTAGTGTTAAATGTAATGGGTTTTTGACAAATTATTTTCCTATAAAAAATTCGGTAAGACAGGGTTGTCCTATTTCTGCATTGTTATATGTTTTATCGGCAGAACCTTTGTATCATGCCATGAAATGTAATACGATTATAAAAGGGATACCAATTCCTATGTCAGATAAGGTCGCTTTAATGTTTCAACATGCTGATGATACAACTATGGCGGTATCAGATACAAATTCTGTTATAGAAGTTTTAAAAGTTTTTGAATTGTACGGAAATGCATCAGGTGCTAAAATTAATGTTCAAAAGTCTGAAATAATGTGTATAGGTTCTGGTTGTTTATCAAATGATGTAAAAAAGAACATTGAAATTTCTGAGACAAATATTATGAAAATACTTGGTATTTATTTCGGCAAAAATGAAAAAGAATGTGAGACTTTGAATTGGAAAGACAAAGTACAAAAAATAATACAAATACTAAATTTATGGAGACAAAGAAAATTAACAGTTCAGGGAAGAGTAGTTGTAATAAACACTTTGTTGATGTCAAAATTGTGGTATGCATTGTCTGTTATATCCATGCCTAAATGGGCAAGAGATACTATACAAAAAGAATGTATAAATTTCATTTGGAATTATGGTGCACATTTAGTGTCTTACAAAACCATCGTTGGTGATAAACATAATGGCGGTTTGATGGTAAATGATATATATCTTAAAATGTTGTCATTTAGACTTAAATTCTTAGCTAAATATTTATGTACTTCTAAAGACTTTGTGTGGAAATATATTTTCAAATATTTTTTGTCTAAAGTATGCAATTTAAGAGCAAATTCGGAAATATTAATGCTTAAATTATTTAATAAAGAATTAGCATTTTTACCTCAGCATTACAAAGAACTTTTTAGTGCATGGTATGCTCTAGAAAATAATATTGTATATAAAGAACAAGAAGATGATGTGTATAATTTTTGTTTATTCTGTAATTCCAAAGTTCAATCAAATGGTAAAATGTTAAAATGGAATGATTTTATAAATGCAGGGATTACACATGTTAAAGATATTTCTTATGAAGTTATACCGGGTTTTTTACCTAGTTCTTATGTTGTTGATATCATTCTAGAGAAAATTCCTGATGCAAATGTTTTGAAAATCAAGGAAAATTACAATATCCTTTTACAAAGTATGCCAACAGAATGGACAAAATATGTAAAAGAAAAAGAATTCAAGAATGCCAGTTTTATGGCAGATTTTTGTATTAATTATGAAAATCAAAATATAGTTTTTAGTACTTGTTCAACAAAAATATTTTATAAATTGTTGGTCAAAAAACTGTTTCAATATCCTGTTTCAAATACGTTTCGGAGAGAAAAATTTAATTTACATGAATCTGATGTTTTTGTTAATAGATGGATTGTCTTATGGGAGTCTTACAAACAACCTGAAATTATTGAATTAGATTTTAAATTATATCACAATGTGATATTTACATATGAAAAATTGTTTAAAATTGGTAAAACTGATTCAAGTCTTTGTCCTATTTGTTTGTCAGAAGTTGAAGATATAATACACTTGTTTATCGGCTGTACGGAATTGCAGGATTTTAAAAACAATTTTGTTGTTTATCATTTAGAAACTTTAATGAAAGATGTAGATGTTAGAATATTCAATACTTTAGAATTCGATAAAATATTTTTTTCTTCATTGTCAAAGGGCGTAAAGAATGTTAATACTTTTTTTGTTAATTTCTTTTTATCTGTGTGTAGACTAAGTATTTACAAAAGAAGACAAATGTTTATTAACAGTCAACAAAAGTTGGATATAACAAAATTTTGCAAATACACATTGAGACAGTTTATTTCATATAATTATTATCAATTGTGTGTCAAGGAAAATAGAAAGGATGTATTCTCTAAATTATTTTTATACAAGAACCCTCTAGTAAAAGAAACAGAGGGGGTGTTATTATTTATTTTATAATTTTTTTGTTTTTGTTTTTCTAGTATCTTTGTCCTGAATGTTTTTAAACAAATGAAATGTAAATAATGATGATTATCAATAAAAGATAAAAAAAAAAATGTCTCTCGCTTCACATGTGAGAGGGCCAGGGTTCGCATCCCGGATAATCCAATTTTTTTTCGATATACTTTTTTTTTTAATAAATGATAGTATTCAGCATGTGAAATGAAAAATTTATGAGGTCTGGCTTGTACAAACACATAAAATCATCATTACAGTGTGATAAATATTCCATATTAAAAGAATCATCTACACACATAAAAAAAGAATAATCAATCAAACCTTTATATCCATATTTGCATATTTTTAAAATTTGTTTCAGTATACATTTAATAATTCTACAAATTCAGTCAAGGGGATCCGAACCCGCGCATGGTTTACTTTTTCCCTTAGCGGGGGACACAAATTCTCGGAATTAGCTTGTTTCTTTCAGTGTTTGTATTGTCGGTATCTTCCGGCATCACTGTAATGCTGAAGGACATTAAAACTTTTTTATAGCTAAAGATAAAAACTTTATCGAGTTTCATTGTGAAAAAAAGTTCATGGACTCTTTTGTTCAATGCACTTGTACAAATATTGTTAACTAATGCAATGTTGTCATTGAATGTTTTTTAATGTGATAGAACCAATCTCTATATTATAGAGGAAATAAAGAATGTCTGTCTGTCTGTCTGATGTCGCCGTTTAGCTTTATAACGTCGAAAACGTACTTGTTTTTCAACCGCTTCTTCTACCTCGTACACTTATTTTGATGAGATTCCCTGAGGCTGAGTTAGGACTTAAACCCGCCTTGTTTATATGACTTTACAATGTCATGAACAGCGGCTTTCAATGAATATAATATTCCAAATGGATTTATACAATGGGAGAGATCCTCACTTGATTTTACCAGCATATTTTTTTTCCTTTTGGGAGTTCTATATCTACAACACATGATCAATGTCATTTTTTGACGCGATTGATTTTTCACACCTTGACTATACAAATCGACATTAACACCTGTGCATCCCATTTCTCTCTGAATCTATTTAAAAGACAAGTACTCTGGATGCATACTATTTCTCTGTAGCTAGTTTAAACATTTCTTAGGTCTACACACTTTTTTAGAAGCAATACTTTATAGAATGTTGGAAAAGGAAACCTCCCCACCCTTTTGACGTCATATTCAAGGTCTTATTTGTTTGAACACTCCATGAAAAATTTACGATAAAATTTTATAGAACTTCCAGAATGGAGTAAACATTTCATATCCTATGGAACAATTAGGTCCTAACACATACCTGAATTAACGGGATTTTTGGATGTCAAATGTTCATATCAAAAGAGTTTTTCTCAGTCACACTTATATTAGGTCGCAAAAACGTCGTGTTCGAGGTTTCGCCGCCTGGACATACCATGCTTACAAAAACATTATTACTCATTTAAAAAAAATAATAAAATCTATGATTTTGGTTCATTTTTTAGATAGAAAAGATGATGCTAACTAGATAATTTAAAATTCATTGATGTACCTAAAGCGGTTTTATGGCGCTAGTCCACGAATTTTTTATAACCCCTCGTATGTATTTACGTAAACAATATGATAAAGGGGAAATTAAAAACTCATGGATTTCATTTGTTTAAAAGATTTTTGATAGTTGTGGTTTATCAAATATATGGTATGAGCAATATTTAATAATGTAGAATGGATAACTGCTACAGTCAAACAAAGATTAAAAGATCAATATATTCAAAAGTTGAATTGTGAAGTTCAAGAATCTTCAAAAAGTTTAAATCATAGAATTCTTCAAACCAATATTGAGTGCGAAAAATATTTAACACTGTTATGATATAAAAAAGAAAAGCTTTTGTTATGTTTAAATCCACAAATCATCACCTTCCAATGAAACAGGTAGATGGAATGGTACTAAAAAATGATTGATTCTGTAGCTTATGCAGTATAGTAATTTCCAGATAGGAGATAAGTATCGTTATATTTTATTTAAAATGTAGTGCTTTAACCCAACTGAGGAAAGATTTTTTTTTAATCAAAAATCTTGTTCTTATCCAAATATTATCAAGTTTTGTGAGGTCATGTGCCAGAATGATGTTGATTCTTTGAAAAAAAGTATGTTTCTGTATCTCATGTACCATTTACATGGTTCGGATAGAATAAATTGAATTTGAGACGTAATATGAAACTTGTTAGACCAAATTAAATACCCTTTTGAGCTATCCAGCAAGGTATTGAAAACTTTATCGGTATTTTGTAAGTCGCTGTAAATAAATGATCTTCTCCGGTGTTTCTTGAGAAAAAGATAACATGTTTTACTATGTCTTAAATATCTCCCTTTGGAAGAGAGCGGTCCTTCATCATTTGGACTAATTTGAATCCCCTTTACATAAAGATAGTCTGTACCAACTGGTGCTGCAATGTGAAAAGCTGACGTGGACAGTCACTGGACCAATTTTGACCAGAAAAGCTCACCTACATGTATGCCCATAGGGGTTTTGCAAAATTCTCAAAACAGAACATATTTTCAAAATGTTGGTATGTTCAGGAAAGTTAATGCAAACAAAGAATAAATGGGTATATTTTTGGTTTATATATGGTAAGCTTGTAGAGAGAAAAGGTTATCGTCAGCGTAACGAAACCGAACAATAAATTAAAAGTTCCCTACACTTATGACCGACGCGCTTGGAAACATTCAAAATTAAAAAACATTGGGTCAAAGCTAGCAATATGTTTATACATGCTGGCTGCCTTATTGTTATCAGTTAAAGAGAGGACCAACGACCTATTTTTCACCTTTTGATATTTCACCGTGCCTGTGGAGCATTTAAATAAACGCAAGTCGCTCGATTACCCGTGTATACCTCCAAACTTTAATTTCACAATTCTTCAAGATTGTGCCCAAAGTAGAAAAGAAACAGTGTCAATCGGGCATCCTTCCAATCCACTTTAAAAATTGCATTTATGCATTTCATGACATTTTGATGAATTCCAAAAAGAAAGACGAACCAACGTACTAAATATCAGAAGTCATGACTTTTCGGTCAAAAGCTTTAAAATTTGTTAATTTCCTCGGGACTATGCACTGCTTGGAGCGTCGAATATGACATTACACTTGATTTTTATGGAAATTTGAAAAATATGTATGAATTTCTTACAAACCAAAGAAATATTTCAATACGTTGACATGTTCAAGCATGAGAAATAGCAAAAGTTTAATTAAATTACTGTGTCAAGGCCTGAAAATACATCGACATTATACCTTTGGATATTGAAACATTAATTTGATTTATAATTATTTTATAAAACCATATGTAAGAAATCTGATGGACATGCCGTTTTTTTTTTACTCCACGAGTAAGGTGAAATGTTAATGAACATGATGAATTTGGATCCATGTTTTGTGTAAGCAGGGTAAATTGTTAGTTTCATGGTCACTTTCTACATAGATAAAACACTTTAAAATTACATAATTATTTACAAAGCACGCTGGATATTTTGCAAGTCAGCAAATCGATTTATATTCAGTCAAAAGTATCAGTATCAAGGACACAACGATGTAAGACTACATCTAGACTAATATCAGACGCAGACCGTTACACTGGAGTAAAGCTGACCTGTTTTGTCTGACAGCCCTTTTGTTTACAGATAGTTAATACAAGTTGATAATGTTTACCTTCACAATTCAGATCAAGTGATGTACACGCACTGGTGAAGGCATTATCCACGTGAACAAGGTCACAATAATTTAATACATACATGAGTATTTACATGTACACAGTGATTGCATATAACACCAAAAATGCATTCCATTCCAACCTTTATACCTAGTGTAAATGAAAATAGCGACACAGATTTGCCACCAGAAATCATTTATTGCCATTCAAATCTTTTTACATAACACAGCCATCGATTGATTACAACAATGTGTTGTCATTCATATACTGTAGATATTACCTAAACCATAACCTGCCTGAAAGTCTGAGAAGTGAGGGTTTGCAAGATTTACAGGTAAGAGAAAGGAAAAGGTATGTGCGGCAGTCCAGTTTAGTAATTTCTACAGGTCAAATAAACAGCCTAATGGGACTAAAATGAAATTATAACAAAAATACATAACAACAATGACATGAAAAAAGTAATAAAATTTGCATGTATCACCCACTTTTTCTTCACACCTTCTCTCTTATAATTGGATTTCTGATCTCTCTCTTTCATTTAAGCTCAAACAGATCTCATTGGAATGGAATTTGTAAAATCTTGAGTGTTAAAGCAAAGTATTCCTTTTGCTAAACTTGATTCACAGTTTAAGATCTATTCCTCCTTTTACATAGTAATATCAGTCTCTCTCACCTGTTGAATAAAAATCTTGGCAAGTATAAATCACTCTTCTTCAGTATATATAAAGAGTATTTCAAATAACAACTTATTTACAATATACAAACTTATTCACAATAACTGACCAGTGCATTTTGTAAATATTTGTTCTTTTTGTAAACACGTATACTGGGAGGGAAATGAAATCCTTCACGTAAATAATCAATTAACAATTTTACCCATAAGGTTTGTCAACAAATTAAAAACAAAAAAGAAAAAAAAAACTGATCTTTAAATATTAACGTGCGATCTTAATACATGGTCCAATTACATTTCAACAAAAGTATTAATAAGATAATCAGTGGAATTATGCTGCCTGAGACTTTCCGTATCCCTTGCTTGGGTGGAAATTCACTAAATTCCATACAAACACATTGTTACAAAATTATCATATAATTATATACAATCAAGATCTTTGTCTACTTTAAAATAAAAATATTCAACATCCATATACAGTCTACATAATGCTTGTTAAATGTGGGTACAATTGTAACTGAAGATTTTTATATATTTTTTTTAACATTTTGTTTTATGAACTTTTTTTGGTTCTTTTAAACTGAAAAATAATCTGACACAATAAAACAAAGCTTAGTATGGCGGTTGGTGGCATATTTATTAATTTTTTTTGTCCTTTGGGGTTGATTTTTTCTTTTCCTTCCAGCCTGTATGGATACATGTATTTAACTATTTAAAAGAAATAAAAGTCACCTATATATGGTTAAGTCAGACAATAACATTAATAGGCCACACTATGTAAAATTTTTCACCGGAGACTTAATAGCACCCTTTCCATGCCTATTTTGCCTTTTGGTTTAATCAAACATCAAATTTAAACAATTTGCTATGCATTAATACATGTGATTTATACAATGTATACACATACATAAACATAATTCTTGAATTTTGAGGAAAAAAAAATGTTCATTTCAAAAGCAATGCAATGGGAAGAACTAAAAAGACAGAAGTGAAGTGGCCACTGAATGAATACAATAAATAATAAAACTCTAAAAACATAACAAAATTATAACAACTTTTGTAGACAAAAAAAACTAACTAATTTTCCATACAGGCTGGGGGAAATAATTCTGTACCATCATCAATGCAGAGTCTTTAATCTGAGCAACTTGAAAAACTTGGTTGAACAAAAGCTTATCTGTAATTTTTCGGGTTAAAAAAAGAGCTTTTTTGTGGCATTCCCTAGATCTTTAAAATTACCACAACCGAAATATATAAAAATTGGGCCGAATTTTGTAACTAAATATTTATAGGAAAATAACTATTGCAATGGTTCTGAAATAAAAATTTGTCCTGATTGCCTGATTGTCAAGATATAATTAATCTACCTCTCTGAATTATTTCTTACTAAAGCCTCCCCACCCCATCCCAATTTTTTAAGGATTTGCTGAAATTAATTTTTTTTTATCAAGTCAAATTACTTTCAAAAGAGATAAGCTTTGTCAACCAACAGAACAGAAATGTTCTAACTGGCGCTGACAGCAGCTACAAGGAAACTGTTTCTTCCGTCAGTGTCTTGGTGCTGAACCATCTCTGAGCTACATGACTTCCTCACAGTAGAGCTGGTGTCCATGGAGTCCTCGTTGTACAGACGTTTGATTCCATCGTATAGATCTTCCTCTTCGTCATCCACGGCCTTTCTCTTGATCGACTTGGAACGCTTGATCACTCTAAACTGATATCCAGAGGGTAGAAGTCCGTGCTTGGACAAGTACAAACCAATCCTTTCACGACAGTGAAAGAAGGTTTGATTGTTGACCTGTAACAAAAATCAAACACTTTTATATACATTTGTATAAAATGTCAAAAAATATAATCAACGATAATGAACAGATAATTTATATAGATCTAATTGACATCAAATTTAAGATATCTGATTTAGACCTGAGAACAGTGATAATATACGAGTTTTTATTTTTTAGAGGGGGTTTACAATACACAGCTATCTTCACAATGAATTGTGAGTACTCTCCCTACCTCTGCCACTTGCTGGACGTTGTGCACTATGGAGAACCAGTTTGGGGTAATTTGTTCCAGCTCTAAGCTCACAATGGACAACACCAGGCTGATGGGGCTGAAGACTGCCAGTTGGTGGTTTCCCAGACAATGGAAGACCTTCCGCATCATCATACTCAGGTGTTGTGAGGGAGTCAGGTTGCTCAGTCCATCTAGCAGTTTGGGGTAATAACACATCAGCAAGCCATGGATCTGTAAAGGAATTGAAATTTAGCTTACGGAAAAAACATCAATAAACTGATAGAACTATGATCAAATGAAAAATTGCATCATATTTCTGAACAATGTTCGAAAGGTGCACTATGGAGAACCAGTTTGGGGTAATTTGTTCCAGCTCTAAGCTCACAATGGACAACACCAGGCTGATGGGGCTGAAGGCTGCCAGTTGGTGGTTTCCCAGACAATGGAAGACCTTCCGCATCATCATACTCAGGTGTTGTGAGGGAGTCAGGTTGCTCAGTCCATCTAGCAGTTTGGGGTAATAACACATCAGCAAGCCATGGATCTGTAAAGGAATTGAAATTTAGCTTACGGAAAAAACATCAATAAACTGATAGAACTATGATCAAATGAAAAATTGCATCATATTTCTGAACAATGTTCGAAACCTCTCTACCTCTTTCACTCTACCTTAATTTGCATTATAATCAAAACTTTATGACATCTAATCAATGCAATGATGCAGTTGACTTACAATGTGAAGGAGATCCACTGCTGTGACCTGTTTGACATTCCAAGAGAGTTTATTCAGGATGATGGCCTCCATCCTGAGAACTTCAGATACAGAACAGACACATCTAATCGTCTTCACAAGATCCTTGGTGCCGGGTATTACCTATAATTAAAAAAATAATTATGCCTATCATCCTCCAATTTTAAGTGACACAAGCAGAATTTATTACATCTATACTTTAACTTTTGTGAAGAATACAAATTTAAACATACCTCATCTTCTTCCAAGGTTTTTGCTGCGATGTACAAGCAGCAGATGGCTACACAGGGTAGATACTTGGGGCGGACCTGGCAAAGGTAAAAAAAAACTGTTTATTGTCAATTCATTTAAAAGAAAACAAACTCAGGGATAACGAGCTTAATAGTTCCTTTAAATTTGTGCTCAAAACTTCGCCATAATTCATGATCATAAAAACAAAGTTTTAGTTTTCTTATACATGTTAAAGATTTCAACCTTGTCCCCTCTTTAAAAATCACGAAAATATATCAAAAACATCTGGTAATTTTTCAAAGGAGCAGTAATGCCTCTCTTAATAATAAAGTTTTAGCCTAGCTCAATCCATGAAGATAATTAACATATAAGGGTAAACAGAATAAAATGAATATTAATGTTAATCAACATAACATTCATAACAAACACTCAGATTTTAATCTGAATTTCTAATTAATGAAATGTATAAATAAAAAATGCATAGATTCCCAAGAATGAAAGATTGAGGAAATAGCCCTCACACTTACCTTAACAAGATTCAGAAAGCGGTCAAGGAGACAAATAGCCAGTCCTAGGGTTTCAGGCGTAAATCGGAACTCGGCATTCAATGACAAAATCCAACCAACAACCTTATCTCTCTGTAAACCTAAGACCTCCTATTAAAATAAGAAAGAAGATTAATTGAATACAATATTTTCTTACATATGTGTCTTTAATTTTTGTTGTGACAATACAGTTAAGACAATCAATTATTTTAAATTGCATTTAAAATCTAATTGAATTGTTTCATTAAAAATCTTTAAATCATAAAACATGTATTTGATATCGAAAATAACCGAACTTGTCAACAACTAAAAATATTAAATCAACGGTATTATGCTTGGATTAATCATGTTTTGATATGACAAGTCATTAATAAAACAGTTGCTAATTTTAATTCACCGGTGGAGATATTTATTTTTAAATTCCACAAACATGACATATTTAATGTGTGTGTGTTTTTTTAAATTCTACTTCGCAACACCATAAAAAACATAACACTGTCATCGCCATGGCATCCGTGACATTTGTGCATGTTTTAACATAAACATGTAAAACCAGTACTAGGAAACAATGAATATATTATACAGTTATGGAATGGGTACGAGGGAAATAGCAAATTTATGGTTCCCCGAGGGAGGAAACTATTTCCCGAGGCGGCGAAGCCGCCGAGGGAAATAGATTCCTGCCGAGGGGAAGCATAAATTTGCTATTTCTCGAGTACACTTTCCATAACTGTTTTATTATACCGAAACATTCATATGCGATTAATTTATTTTTACCAGATATTCCGACATTAAAAAAAACACTATAGAGGCATAATTAAAAATGCATGCGGTTAAAAGATAGTATGATAAGTAATGAATCGTGTCCTCAAACAAATTATTTTTTAAAAGTATTTTCACTGACATTTTGAAGATATAACGTTATCTTCATTTTGCTAGAATTCAAGTATGATTTTTACATCCATGTCGAAATGTTTTGACGTCATAGTTACATTGCTTATAACATGACGTCACAGACTCGAGATTTCTTGAACGCTCCGCCCACTGAACACTTTGATTGGTCAAAATTACTAATAAATATTCATGAGGGAGTAGTCCCAGGGAGTAGCTCTGATTTTCCAGGGAGTAGTCCTCAGATGAGGGAAAGATTCTCTTCTCGGGGAAATAGGCAGTTTTATGGTATTACTTTTATATAGAGTAATTACAGTAGAGGTATAATAA
>PRKT01000146.1:427802-448068 GCA_003671525.1 Saccostrea glomerata
GGGGGGGGGGGGTGATAACAAAACTCTATGTATAGGCATCGGAAGCAAATTGAAACTGGGGGGGGATATATAATTGAAAGTGAGGAGGGGGCTAAACCAACAAAAAAGTAACCCCCTATTTTTAATGTTTATATTATGTCTATGCAAAAAGGGGTGGGGGGGGGGGCTAAGCTCCCCTAGTCCCCCCCGGTTCCGACGCCTATGTTATGCATAATAAAGGCGCATAAAGGAAAGTCGTTATTCATTTTATAAAATGACTTTATTACATTGTTTAATTTTACAAATAAGTAGTAATACTTTTTATTAAAATGTGAATATTTCAAAGCAAGAAAAGATATGACATTATTATTGACAATTGACTCTGCATGATACATTTCATACTCTCGATATATTATGCCTTACCACAATAAATATAAATTGTATACAAGTAAAATTAATGTACATGTACAAAGTTTTTAACTTTTTTAACTTTACAAGCACGGCTTCTTTTCCCCGACTATGGACACAGTAATTGACCATTTGATGCCCATCTTATGTATGTCACATTTTATATAAAGGTTATATAAAGCTTTCTAAAGTAAGCCTGCACGATTTCTCAGAAGATGTTGCCTGATTTTTATTTGTCGTCTGCGTCTCAGAGGAGGCAGCCGAAACTGCGGGAGCATGCACTGACAGCGTCCGTTTACGGGTGAAATCTTCGGGGAGGTACCGATCGGACACGGATAGACAGGTTGACATGGGGAGTTAGGGAGCCTCAGTATGAGTGGTGGTAGACTGGGAGCAGGGGTGGTAGGGGCAGGGGTGGTGGTGGTGGTGACCTGAGCAGCCAGCTGTAACAGATTTCGGATCTCCTCGTCTGTCATCCCAGACACTCCATGTCGAAGCTCACATCTGTAAAGAAGAAAATGTAGACTTGTAAAGAAAAATGGTGTGCTTTTGCTTCAAAATTTTGAGTCACTTACCAGTGAACAGAAAACCATCACTTTTTGCAATGATGCTTTTAATTAATGTGGTCCTTTCACTCCTTTTGAGTACACCGAACGAATACAAGACATGCCGTAAATTGGCATAGAGTACCCCCTGAAACTTCGAGAGTTTATCTATGGGATGCACTCAAAAGGAAAAAAAATATATTAACACAGCAACATGTTGTCTTTTATCAACAAATTAGTGGTACATGTAAGACATCGCTTTTTGATCGGGAAGATAGGACCTGGTTCGATTCTCGTTCCCAGTGACCATGAGACCTATTAAAGACGGTTCATAGTGACTTTTCCTTCTACAGTTTAAGCAATACAAAAGAAATGAAGCCATTACTCTTTCGGATGCAACCTAGATAAAAAAAAACCTCTACGGTATGTGCCCCAGAACCCTCCTTGATAAATGGCTCTAAGAATCCAACAAATTTGAAACACCTGGTGCCGTCTTTTAGTCAGTTATGATCATGAAACAAAATGATCCTCAAAAGTTTGGCATTGCTGGTACTGTGAATTTCTTAGTTGGCCGTGCGAATACCATCCGTCAGGGGTCCAGACTTCATTATGTGGTCGAAGAACCCTGAACATTTTGTTATTTATTTTACGGGTTTGTCCAAAGCTTTTAATTAACATTAAATGAAGAAATCATCAAAATTTGGATTTCCCCAAAAGACATCGCTGCAGTCAGCCCGTAAAACACCAAATGAAGTTTTTTTTTTACGAGTCCCATGCATCGTCTCAAGCCACGGTCCGGAGTCCGCATATGGAGCTCTCTCCAGAATGGTAGAGGATCGTACATTTTGGCCGTGGTTTGCGACGATGAGTCCCATGCAACCCCACAATATATAAGCTCAGGATCTGTTGCTTTGAAGATACGCGAATACAATTAAGTTATAGAGCTTGCAATAACGCTAAATGACTCGTGATCATCAAATCGCAAAAACGTGATTTTGCGAGTAGATTGCATGTTAACCATGAAAATTTACATGTATGTCAGAAATTTAGAATTAAGCTTGATTCATGTTCTGTTGTAAGTGGAGCTTTCTGCTACTTTTTGTAAAAAAGATTAACTCGAAGAAGGATCAAATATAGTGCAACCATATGGATCACTCGCATCCTTTGATATTTAAGGTTTTGTCAAAGGTCAACATGTCTAAAAAATTATTTTTAAAATAGCTCCAAAACTATGTGTGGTATAAAGTCAAAATGTATACAGTTTATAAATATGTCATTGATTAATAGATAGAAAGTATCACTTGATAACAAATATTTTTAAAAAGATATTTTTTGAGAAAAATTGTATCAGAAAATGTGCATATTTATAGAAAAATGCACCTGCTTCTTTCTGTCTTTTTTTGTGAAAACTGTCATTGCAGAAATATTATATGTTTTATCATTGAAGGGCAAGTTGGACGTAAATGGTCTCTGAAAGGCTGTTATTGAAAGCATGACATGTATAAAGACAAGACCCCTATAGAATCTGCCATTTGCAATGTACTTTCACTTTCAAGTCTTAACATTTGGACAAAATAAACAGGGAAAACAACTTTCCAGAGGCAATCCAAGTCCAACTTGCCCTTCATTGATAAACATATTTTGTGTCTGCAATAATGGTTTTCACTTAAGCGCGGAATTAATAATAAGGTGTATTTTTTGAAAATATGTCCATTTTAAGAAGAATTTTTCTCAATTTATATTTCTTCCAAGTATTTTTTTTTTATCAAGTGATACTTTCTATCTGTTAATCAATGAAAAATTCATAAACAGTAAAAGTTTTAACTTTATACCTCACATAGTTTTGGGGCTATTGTAAAAATAAATTTTATGACATGTTGACCTTTGACGAAACCTTAACGTGTCTTTCGGAATAAACATTTTATAAAGAAAGGGGAAATCATAATAATCCTAGCGTGATCAGAGAGATGGAATAGCATCTGAATTGTGCAACAGTCTTTGGGGAAATGACTCTTTGCATTCAAATAACTTTCATACATATGTAAATTTAATTGGTTGCATTAGCACAATTCTCTAAGCCCCATCGCATAGTGCATCGACTTGTTTAACCGGGTGAGTTCTATTATTCGTTAATATTTCACAAAATGGCGTGATGAAAAATGTATCAATACATATGCTGACCATTAGGTGAACTCTGCTAAATATCCACAGAAATTGATTCAAAACAATACATCATACAATCTAAGAGCACTCCGAAATTACCTTACAAGAATCAGACAATACAATTCTTTCCAAATAAATCAAAGTCGTCTGGAATCATCGATGAAGTTAGCCTTTAGTAATTCCTATATAATGGGATCTAATCATGATATTCATAAGATACAATGTAGGAACCGATTTTATTAATGTGCCATTTAGCCCATGTGAACTACTTCGTAATTATAATAAAAGAATAAGGGTTTAATGGAAAGGCAAGGGAAGAACAAAATTGTAAATTCATTTGAGGTACGATTAAAGTATGGTAAGAATTCAGCAAACGCAATCCCTCTTGGAAGAAGTTGTATTTTTAACAGAAAATTGGATAAGTAATTTAAGTAAGATATTAAATACACACTCACACATATATTAAAAGAATCACTCTTTGGTTAAAAAATCGATATCAAAATTCATAATACCTGCACGTATCCTCGCTAAAACGAGAGAAGCCCGGGCAATTGTCGTTTTTCTGGGCACATTTACAAGTGCACGTGTCCTCGTCCCAGACGTGCAGGTCCGTGGGACAGGTCCGCCGATTTCGGCAGATACAGCTGCAGTCTCGTGAGACGTACGCCTGCGTCACGGGGTTGCAGTGCTCCGGCTTCACCTTACACTGAGGTTCACAGGAATCGTGTTGGACGATATCTTTAGGTTCCAGAGCTTCGAACATGGTGTCCGGGGATCCAGGGTATGGAATTCTCGATCTTACAACCTACAAGTATTCATACATGCAGTAAATTTTAATTACCATTTTATTTAAAAGTATTCTTTTTTCGCTAATTAGGTGGATGGCGTGCTTTGGAATGTTCTTTTAGGTCTGCTCAGAGCTCAACGTTTTTTTTCTCTCTCAAAAGAATAGTTGCGCCATGTGTGAAGGCATGCAAAAACAGATTCAAGACGTTTAAAACATCAATTGAAATTGTATACTGTGGAACCATCTTTGTTCCTTGGAGGACAAATCCCGATGTTGGTAACCCTTGTCCAATTACATTGTTTCATTTTTTGAGTTATTTTAAATTGAATATAAACCAAACTATATACTGCACCTAGGATACATTGGACCATTGGTCATTTTATTAATAAATATACATGTACACGTTAGAAAAGTTGATGCGTTCATTCTAACATCTATAAAGGTGACTGTATAGCCCTAACGATGACCAATGATTGCATAGATATTACCACCACTGGGGACGCATACGACCATTCTGGAATGTACCATATCAGACATGCACTTTCTATGATCTACATTATACAGAGGAGCAATTAGAAGACGTGGTTTCTTGAGCATCTGTACTTTTAAGCACATACAAATTATGTACGAAACTTCATTACACATTGCATCCTAGGTAAATACAACCAGAAGTCTCTGTCGAGATTGCAGCTCTACTGATTTGTACTTATAACAGATTAGGAAGAGAAAAGTAGCAGTTGGGACTTGAAACTTTACAACAGCAATTAAAAGAATAATGATCCTTGAATGAGTTTCTTTTTGTGGCAATATTGCAATAAGACTACAGCTGAAGGAGCAGCTTTAAATATCATAAAATCTTACACAATTTACAATTTTAGTTACCATTGCAACATCATTTATCAATTCAAAGAAACAAAATGAAAAACACTTATGCATCTCACTGGTCACTCTCAGAGTCAATGTAGTCTACTTGCATGCCACATGATACACTGTGTTATAGAAAACAGAATTACTAAGTATGTATCTTAGTGTAGTCTACTTGTTTGTGTGTCAAGTTATATTGAAATCAGACAAAAACTAAAACTATTTCACAGAAATTTCTATTTTTAGTAACCAGCAGTTTTATGGTATTACTTATATATAGAGTAATTACAGTAGAGGTATAATAATAAAACCTATTGACATGGATTGGATTTTTAAAGTTTGCTTTGAATTCCCCGATACTAATGACAAAGGTTGTTAAAATAAACTAACTAGAAATGACCTATTTGGGCACCTGCCAGCAATCACTGTCAAGTTTTTCTGGGTCCCGTGATCAGTGACCTTGTAAAGCTGGGGTTTAAAACGGTCTAAAAATAGCGACTGTCTTACAGGTAAACCCAGGTTATATTTACAAAACTATTTAATTCCATATTTTTACATTGATTAACATAAGTTTTCATGTTTCTTCCTTCTTTTTGAATGTGTCTCCATATTCCAAAACAACCTCATGAAATTGTTTATATTTAACAATGTTTACAAAAGAAAAGTTTGCATAGGATGAAAAAAATAAGATTTGTACAAAATTCTGTTTGGGCTTGTTCAATTCATGAACAATGAGCAATAAATTACAATACTTATAAGTTTTTTTTTTTTTAATTAAAAAGCTCACTTTGAGGGCTGGAAATATGAAACATTTTTAATATGTCAAACATGGAATGATGAATGCTATATAGGATTTTGATTACATTAACCTTCATATATGTCATAGTCGGTGAGTGACTCAATGACAAACGTATACACGATGTAATTGTTTAGAAATTTCTTAGCTTTATTCAACATCCTCTAACTTATAACGTCATCACAATTTCATCAAACAAGGATGGATATTAATAATTTCCTGGTTATTAGGTTTACTCTTTCAACAGCTGATCTATGTTGTTTTCGTTTATTTTTTAAATTTAATTTAAACTACAAAAGATTTTCCAAGAAATAGTCTCATTTAAAGAAACAATTCATTACTCTGTTTATTTACTTCCTCTATTACGTTTTTATGAAAAAATATCACTTGGACAATTTCTAAAAGCAAAAACTTGAAAGGAATTCAAATACACTTTTTAAAATGTGAGAAATCTGTTCAGGCTTCAAGTTGAAACAATTAGCATCCAACTTTTCCTTTGGTATGGTAGAAACATTTTAGCATGTTTGGGGAGTTTAAAAATATTATATTTGTCTTGATATTACCATTACTTATCACTGAATACAGTAATGAACAATAACAAAGTCTCTGAGAATTACATAATAAATTTGAATATCAAATAACTTACATCATCACCAGTCCCCATGGACTTGTACACATTTGATGACCACTGACTGCATCTAGCAAGGTGCTCCCCAAGCATCTTCATCAGATGCCTAGCATCTAATCCTTTGTGTGACTCCATCTTGACAACCCCAAACTGCCGCACCAAAACACTGAAATGAAATTCGACTCATAAAGAAACAGTGTGCGCCAAAAGGACTAGCCCGATGCCCGAACACTAGTAAAAATTCGATCGGGCTAGTAGAATGTAGGTCAGCACTAGCCCGATCGGTCTAGTGAAGGAAACTCGGATTACATTATGAGATGGAAAAAAAACGCTTGGCGTCAATATTTTCTTAATCTTCCTCACCGTCTGAATTCAAAATTGAATAGTACTCTAAGCTTTTGTTTTCTTTGTGGAGCCGAAACTTTCCTTATATACATTCTTTACTAACGTTCAAGAGTGTAGTGTAATTAATTCTATATATTTACATTTTCATCTCTGAAACGGACAGACCTCATGGGTAATCCCCGTATGCCGCAAACGCGTTTCACCACGTCACTTGCAGCAAACTCAAAGATAACGGTACATGCTATAAACAACACAAAGTATACACAAACAAAACATGTCGTATATTTATTGATAGATAAGTCTTTTTAAAAGAAATTTCCTAATCGACATACTTGTATCAACGTAATAGCAAGAGACGAGGCCTTTAATGTTATCGCCGATGCACTTGTATAAAAGCAGTCACCGCTAGATGGTGTTGTTGAATCTATAAATTGACTTGCACTCACATCAGTTTCATAAAAATCTACAAATCATGGATATACACGGTCGGGCCTGTTTTCTTCTGCCTTTAGTGCTCAGCTGTTTCGCACACGTATGTAAAACTTCATGAAATTTTTTATGTAATTGAAATTGAAATATGTAAGTTTTTTTTTTACTTTAACTATTGTCAAATATAACAAATTTAATTCAATAAAACCCGAAATGGCACATTTTCAATTGAAGCAAAGTTGAAACACAAAAAAGAATTTTTGATAATATGTATCAATTACTCAAAGAGTGAAGTTCTTGATCTTTAATGAACTTTCTTTGATAATATCCCATTAATAACTCTTGATGGAATAGAGAAAAGCTTTCGGTTCAACATCCAGAATCCACAGATAAAGAGATTAGAAAATGCGCACAAACACAACTGACTTGTTCATTATATTCCTATTGCACCATTCTGGTGAATGACCTGCTATTGTGAATTTACATTGGTTGTGTCAACTTCTCGGTTGTCGAAAATATATAATCTCTATGTAGTCATTATTACTATGAACTTATGAAGATCTGTAATAAAAAAAAAAATTTAAAAAAAACGGAATTATTATTTTTATTTTTTTTTTTAGAATTGTGAATCCGTCTGCACACAAAAAGTTTGAAGATTATTAAGAGAAAATGGAAATTCGACGCGTTTAAATGAAGATATTTACAAACTAAAGTAAACGGCATTAGTATTTGTTATCAAATGAAGCACTATGCCCTAAACTTAGTATTTCAAATGTTTAATTAACTTTACATTATTAAATTTTATTTCAAAACATCAACGGCGCCACAATTTTGAGTATCATTTTTTTCTACAGTATATCTCAATCCAAATCGCTGAAAAAAAGAAACGATATGTACGATATCTTTTCTTAGCCCAAATATTTTGAAAATAAAGAAGTTTTAACTAATTGGAAATGACCTAGGTTTATCAAGTTAGACAGAATTTATCAAATCTATTAATAAAAATATTAGATAATTTTCAAAATATTCATATAATTTGCAAATGCACACATTTGAGTATGTTTAGTGATATGAACGCCGCGTGCTTCTTAAAAACAAATGTTTTCATGAAAACCTTATTCTCGTATTTCAAAAATGAATGAAGCTAATTTTAGTTAACGTTTTGGTCTAATTGCTGATTCTATCTTAGTCCGATCTTTCAGTGTGATAACCTGTTGACCAATACTTATTCAATGTCTTGGCAATCAATTAATTTCTGGCGCTGGACGGAAATCGATTGACATTATTTCCTCCATTATCTTCCCTTCACAAGTTGATAATATTCTTGATAAATCGTTTTTCCATTACGGATATTTATCTAATGAGTATAAAAGATCATTTGGATGGTCTACAAGAAGAGGAACCTATTAAGGTCGTGTTCTGGGTTTTCAATAGTCCAGTCGAAATTTGTACATCAATTAATTCTATGGTATGATATAAATAAATATAAGTAATATTGATTAAAAAAAGTGCACAAAATTTTATGATTTATTCTACAAGTAATTTCTCTTCAATTCTAAAACGCACGAACAAACCATGGCTTATATTCATGTTTATCATTCATAAACGTATAATTAATTATCTTAATTTGCTTTTTTCAACGTATTATCAGTGGGGATATATTTTCAAAATGTACTGCACTTCCACAACAAAAAATGAAAATAACGTCATTTTAAACTGATAATAAAACATTCACGCTGTTCATGTATGATGAAAGATACGCATAAAAAAGATGGAAAATACCAAAAACTCACAGCAATACGTCAAAATTATCTTTTAATCGAATATTTACTTTTATACCTAACACGAACCAAGATATCATGCTATTTGTTGACCTGAAAAACAGAGCACAAACAATGTGTTACGTGAAAAGTACAAGTCCTTCGAAATCGTGTGTATTCTATAAATCAATTTTAGAACATATGCCTGCTAAAGATATAAGAACGATAGGATACAATCAGTATATATATAGAGTACCGTACCGTTCACAAAACGAAACAAACCGTGCACAAAACGAAACCTACCGTTCACAAAACGAAACGAACCGTACCGTGCAAGTGGTGTAGTAGTAAGGTTTAGGGTCTGTACCTGGAGCAGGAAAGGTTTTCTGTAATAAATGACAGATTGAGTAAAAAATAATCATTTTGTGTGTGTGTGTGTGGAAGGGGGGTGTTTGTTTGTTTGATTATTCTTTAACGTCCCTCTCGAAAATCTTTCACTCCTGTGGAGACGCCACCATTTGCCGGTGAAATACTGCAAATTCATACTTAGCACTTAGAGCCAATGCGCAGTGGAGATATTTACTTTTCATGCCAACAACCACTGTAGGAAAGCAAATATATATTACGGTCATCAGCTTTCCTACAGTGATCAACTTTAATGCGACATGGGACCTCGGTGTATAATACAAGGTCTCACTCGAAGGTCGCTCTCAACTCGAAGGACGCTCTCAACGTCCCGGAGTGGATTCGAACCCACGACGTAAGGATCTGCTCCTTCCTTCGCTACTTTAGAGCAGCTCTTAATCAGAGTGATTGTTTGATAGATTGTATACCGGGGTATTGTTTAATGTCCCTCTCAAGAATCTTTAACACATATAGAGACACCACCACTACAATTGCCGGTGGAGAGCTACAATTTTGACCTATACTAGGCACTTGGCCATCGAGCAGTGAAAGATATTTTTCGTGCCAGCACCAACTGCGACTTGGGACCTCAGTTAATAAGTCTCATCCGAAGGACCGGTCTCCACGTCCCATAGTGGGATTCGAACCGGCGACGTAAGGATCGACTCCTTACTTCGCGACTCTAGAGCAGACGTTCTAGATATACAAGTAATAAGAGTGAGACTCGGTTTGCATTTATTCTGGCAGTTAAACTAGTAAATAAAATAACTGGTGTCATAAAAAATAATTATCGGATCAAGGGCTGGTTAGGGAAGGCGACGTATTAAGCGACTTGTTTAGTATCATTATAAATTTGCTAAAAATCAAGTGTCTCTTTGAATGGTTTGTGTCTAGTGTCAAAATATCAAATGTCGAGAAGGGTTACATGTAATTGCAGTTTTTTGCTGTATCACAAAGTTTAAAATAGTTTTAGAGCGTATCATTAACATGGCATTGTGTATTCGTACACATAGAGTAGCTTAAATACTAGGATGTAAAGTAATTTGTACTCTGACTTCAGAAAAATAAAGCCTCAGGGAGATAAAACTACTCCTATAAAAGTTGTTGATGAATCAATATGCTTTCTCTTGGTAACCAAAATAAGTAAATGTGCAACCAGATTGAAAACTTGGCAACTTTATTGCTCTCGATCGTCCATACTTAGTTACCAAAGAATTTCATTTCATGTTCAAAAAAACTACGGTCCCCAAAAGGACGAGAAACACACCGATATACTCTGTATGTGTATATTAACTTCCCGATATTACTAAGTAAATCCAAAATTGTTAAAAAGTGCATGCATGTCAGATTAGAAAAGAAGATTGTAGTAAACTTAACATAAAGAAAAGAAATGAACATTGGGTAAATATGCATGCTAAAATTGGGAGGGAGAGATTGTCATGCCACTCCAAAATTACAGGAAATATACGCGAAACCATTTCATGGTTTAAAAATTAAATCTAGAAGAGCTATATAAAAAATCGTGGGAAAACAGTAACATTTTGATTTGGCAATACTACAATACTAAAGCTGCTGCATAAGGCTTGGGACTGTGAATAATTTCTTATGTATATAAGAAATATTAGAAGGGCTTAGACATATTAATATAGGCATTGAAAATGGGGCTTAAACCTGAAACTTTTTTGTTGCCCCCCCCCCCTCCACACACACACACGTTCAATTCCTGCGACACCTATGGTTTGGGTCATGGGAGGGATTTCCCTAAATCTTCAGAATTTTTTTTGGTGAGGAGGACCCCATACATTCCCATTTATTCACAAGAAACTCCTTCAGGTAAATGTTATTTAAACATGAAGTAATATATCTGACAAGAAGTCTTAAGTATATGCAATTCAATTGCAAACTACATGTACATATATTTCACTATTAGTGTCTGCTTATACCTAAATAAAACTGAAGCAAAACTTATGCTGGATATAGTATTTTTTTAAAAAATAAACATTCATGTAAATATTTCTTTTTTATTGATTTGAAATATTTCACCAAATTTATCTTCTTTGACATTTCTTTTATTTAGCATAATTTCCTTTTGTACCTGCATTTGCCACACTTGACATAATCCAGAGGAATCTGTGATAAGTAATCTGGTTCCAGTTTTGTCCCACTGTAGATTGGTCACCATGGCTGAACAAGTTGTAACAGTGAACCACTCCCATGGTTTATCCAGATCAAACACACCTATCTCATAAGTCATGCTGGTTTCATGTCCTCTGGAATAGCATAAATGATGATTAACTTTTGCTTAAAATAAAATTTAATCATTTGTTATAAAGAAATCTATGGGGTGTGTGTGATTGATCTACAGATGATGGATACCATTTCTAGACACCTGAGCTCTGAAATTTCTTATATTTGCAGTGTCTAATTATTTTTTGACTGACTCCTGATTGTTATGTACAGACTAAAAGGTGTGTGTACTGGATTGCTCAGTGGTTAGAGCACCTGACTATAGTGATACAGGGGTCCCTTCATTTCTCCTTTTCTACTACATTTGGTGGCCAGTGTGGGGGGCCTTGTTCAGGACAATCAGGTTACAGTGTATGTGTAAATTAGTAATTCCTGGCAGTGCCCTAGAACTTGTGTCTTCAAGGTCGAAGACTGTTTAAGGAGGGAGGAATGTAGGAGTTTGGGCTTTACGGACCACGGATATTGGCCTGAATAGCTCAGTGCTTAGGGCACCTGACTAGTAATACAGGGGTCCCGGGTTCGATTCCCAGTCCAGCTAAATGTTTTCATCTTGCATTTCTCCTTTCTCCTACAGTTGAATGAGAAGATAATAGCAAGCGCAGCGAACGTCATGAAGGGACACTCGTAACTGCGAGCTCTAACGACAACACCTGAGCAGAGAAAAATTCGGACTTCTCCACATTCATTCCATAGAATTTTTTTCCGCAGTAATTTTGATCCACAATTCATCGCTTTGTAAACAAACACTAAAGCCGCGTTCTCGCGAGAATAACGACAAAAGTTACAAGAAAAATAACCTTGATTTAATGAATGTTTATTACAGAAAAATAGTCATAAACTGATTAAAATCAGCCCTGTTCAGGCTTCATTTGGTAAAGCAACTTTCAAACGACTTCATGTATCAGCACCAAATGTTACGTGCGGTTTGACGAGTCCGATCTAAATAAAAAAATGGGTAAGTATCTCAACTATCTGTGCCCGCCCTAACGGTCGCACTGTCAAGATATTATGTCATAACTTTTTAAAATATTGACCAATGCAGATAAAGCTTAGTTGGAAATTGAACTTTTTCATGACCTTTCAATACCCAATTGCAGTGCACAAAATATTTTTGTGTATTGATGATGTCAATGTTGATTTCAATATATTGCAATGAAAACAAATATTGTGACAGTCATTGGCTGAACATGACGTCACAGCATAAAGACATAAATATTGAAATATGACAATTTATGTGATCAAGCAGCCACGGGCAGGTGAGAGCTATATGCAGACTCTGAAGTGTGGCTTGAGAGGATAACTTTACGTATTAACACTAACTTCTGGATTTCACAGTTACAATCACACTATTTTAACACTGAACAGATTGAATACAATCATGTTGTTCCTTCAAATTAGTCGTTTATTTTTTTTTTGCGAGAGAGTACAGTAAAATGAACCTTGGGTTATTTAAAGACAACCTTTTCTTTTTGTGTGAAGCTGTTTTCTGCCTGCTAACTGCCAGCACGTTTTGGCTTGATAATGAAGTGCAACTCTTCTCCTCTGAAATCCAGTCTTTGACATTGCTGTGAGAGTCATCACTGCATGTGTACACAACTTCCATTGTAAAAGAATGACTTTTTGGTCTATTTCATCGCGATTTCTTCATAAATGGGACAATCGTTTTTTTCTTTTTTCTCTGAGTACCTCAAAGTCAAACTACGTCTTTTAATACTATGATGAAACTAGGCATTTTAAAACGTTTTTATGATTTAAAGGAATTCAAGAAGATGTACTTAAAATTAGTCGATTAAGCTTTAGATCGTACATGAAAGAATTCGAGATCGTATATACTTATCTCTCGTCCGAAAAATACTTGAAATAAGAATTGCAATAAAAACACAGTATCTTTGGGAAACATGTTTTATATTTCTTTATCTTATTGCAAATATTTTTTACAACAAAGTAATTTTCTGAATTTTTTGTTAAGGAGGAATGCCACACCAACTTTTTAGATTAACGTATTTTTCTGGCAAAATATCCAAATATGAAATTTATGTGTCAGATGCTCTAATAACTGTTTTATCAAGTGTCGAGAAATGAATGGAAGCACATATTGTTCATTGATAATACGCCGTCGATTTATCTCAATATATCTTATTAAATGCTAAAAGAAATGATTTCTTCCTCTCGAATAAATTTTACTTCATATGAATACAAAAATAGATTTGCTTATAACAGGGCGCTTTTTTCTACCCATTGGAATTCAAACAGGTTGCACATACGGTATATTTCATACTTCTGTCTAAAATTAGCTTCTAGCCGTTATTTTCTAAATGACTTTGATGTGTAAAAGTAATTAAGAAAACAACTGTGTTCATCTGATAACCAACTGATGTCAAATATGATTGGGATGACAAAGATTTTATTATCAAGCATGGACATGCAGAAGCCCCCTCCTCAAAGTGGAACAGTAATAAACCATCCTCCTTCGGAAAGTTCAATATTTGAAGCAAGCCTTGTTATGTTTAAAGCATTAGCTGAACAAAATCTCATTCAGCGTACTCTCTAAAAACGTACAAATTGAAGTATAATTAAAAGAAAGGTAGTCCAAATGTCCATCATGCGCTCAAAATAGATTTTTAATCGTTTTAATGTAGAAAATGACGTTAGAATTGACCTAATTAAGTTTCACATTTCATAGACGTATTCATTACCTCTGTCCCTGTAAAAAATTTCCTATATTTATATGATCTGATTAACTTTTGGTGACGTTTGTAATTTATCGGGGAATAATGGAGGCATTATTTCTTTGATTTCCGAAATATATTTCTTCATACTCGTCACTAGTCACTCTATCATTTAGCAAAAGATGAAAAAATTATTCTTCACAAAATAATGACGACATTTGTATCTAATAGACGATCGGTGCACTGCAGATCTGGTGAATTATTTCTGTTTCTAGCAAGGCTATATGAAAGTTCTTTTTTCCATTTTATGATGACGTTAAACGTGTTTAATTTCATGATTTTGTGCTGTTTACTTATCAAAATGTAAGATATTTATATTAATTCAAATATCCAACTCAATTGTTTGAAGCAAAGTCTTGAAACGTGCAAAAATGTAGTTTAAGAAAAAAAAAAACGAATATTTTACCTTTGAATTTATAACTACGTGTCATAACAAGAAAAATGAGTGTTCAATCAATATGCACATTCATTTGGTAGATACAAATAAGAACTAGGGCTAATTGTAACGGGAACCGTTACAGATGTTCCCCAAACGCTCCCCAACTCCCTTTTAGTGCCATATTCCCTGTAAGCCTTATTAAATAAGACAAGTGCACAGTATGCACTTGAGCAGTTGCACGATTCTGTCAAGGTTTGTCATATTCGCTGCCAGGTATGCTAAATTGTAAAGACAGTATCTGATGGAACCATCCTTATGTATCACGTAGCTCTCAAAACAACATTTGTTATCAATCATACCCTGAACAAAAAAGCAAGTGCGCAAGATAGAGAGACCAAATAATAAATAAAAAAAAAATAGGTGAAAAATTTTATAAATTTTCTTTTAAAAAGTTAATAAGAAAAATAAGAAATGTAAAACATGGTAAGGGATGCAAAAATTGCCTACCTCGCCATTTCACAAAAAGCCAGTGGTAAAATAGCCAGATAGATTATCGAAGCACACAGGTACATAGTCACCTCAGTTTATGCTTCTCCCAGTTCTTCTAGGATCAGCCACAATGCAGTTTATTGTTGATTTTTCTCTTACAATGCACCACTCGGCTGTAAGCGTAACAATCGGTTGCTGCCTTGTGGCGTTTCCGATCGACCGTACTGTCAGTGCAATGCATTTCATGTCACTGTTCTGTATGAAATTTTAGTTGCTTCTTGTATTCCTGATTAATATTGGCATTAAGGCGTTGGGACACTTAATAATGCACAAAGAGTCTCCAAAGAGTGTGTTTTTAATTATCAAGTGTCGAAAAGAAGCCAATAGCATAGTGTGTGTTAATATTCATTTATGGAAATGCTACGAAAAATGTTGTCAGTTAGGAAAACGCAGAGAAAGTTTTCAGTTTCATTACTGATTTCCAAGAAGCTTTTTTTCAAACTATTTTGCTGAATTCATTTAAATTTAAAGTTTTTTTTTCATAAAATAAATATATTTTGATCAATGTCATTATTGGCAATCCAGACATCAAAAAGCAATATTTAACTCTTTATATAAGATACATTTTATGAGAAGCGGTTCCTTCCAAGTATTCATACATGTATATCATTACAAAATAAAGGCAAATTTTATTGCTTTCTAACATCATAAAAAGCAAAATGAATCGTCGACAAAAACCTCATATTTCATAACAATAAAGTATGTTGATCATTATCGCAAATTCGATGAGTAGCGTTACTTTATACGAGTTTTAACTGAAATATTCTGTTCTTAAAATATGTTTTACTGGAATAGATACATCATCCTGCTTGAAGTGTCTTTAATAATTGAGTTATGCTTTTCAATGTTCACAGTAGGGCAGTAATTGAATTATATATAAAACTTCATCTTTCAAAAATTCACTGTTTAAAAGAAAATCTGAAGATCTGGCACATTTTCCAAAGTTTGACACGTTTAGCCAATACATGCTCTTTGAACTTTTTTAATACCTGGTATTATACATTAATCCATTAAAAGTTACCATACATTCTGCTTACAAACAAGATTTTATGGTATAGGAAACTCAATTTTATCAACATGCAAAGTATGTATATTGTACAGAAGCCCTGTGGTCCTGTCTAATTGCTATGACTCATTTTATAGCTTATTTCTTGTTTATTTTATTGTGACTTATTTGTTGCAGGTTATAACAAAATTGAGAGTAGCTTTAAAGAACGTGTATTTTTAAAATGATATGATAAGTCCATTTTTTACAGTAGCTATTGATTTAATAACTTCACATCTAGTACAATGTATACTTCTTAGCCCATTCGTGTTTGCTTTTTTTTGTACAGTGTATATATTATTTTTTTGTTTTGCATCTCACCACCGGCAAGTGGTAGCGTCTCCATATCAGTGAAAAATTCTCGAGAGGGGCATTGACAACATACAATCAATCAATCAATAGGGGCATGTGTGTTTATAAAACATTGATTTGTTGTTTGATTTTATACAAAAATCCGTGACTTAATTAATATACAAGAAATTATACTTTTAATGGAGTCTTTGAAAACCATACATAGATTTCAAGTAGAATATTGAAAGATGTATATTTATTTAAAAATCGGAACAATTGGTTCAGTCTTATACTGGGTTGGAAAAGACATACAGTAAATTATACTTATAGATGTATGATGTATTGTGAATTGTTGAGATACATCCTGAATATATTCTATTTTTTCGTTTAAGAAGCTCTCGTCATTTCTTCAATTAATTAACTCTTCATTATCCTTTATTAGATTAGAAGTTGAATTACAACTTAACAAGAGGACAACACAGAAGGATGCTCCCCCTATCCAAACAATGTCTTCACATTAGTAAGTCGATATACCAATCATAGCTAACAGGGTTAAGCATAGTTACACGACATTTCCTTCAAATTCTATTGAATTACAAGCCCTTTGAAGCATGTAGGGGATTTTCCATCATCGCGATTGGCATCAATCGAGGTCTAATGAACGCTTTATCAGTAGCTCACGTCGACGCTTGTTTGAATTAAGGATGTTGTACGGTGTAACCAACCCTGCTGTCCATGTAATGAGATTACGGGAGCAGATCTCAGCTTTGATTGGAGAATTGAGTTTCCGAACAAGTATGATCTTGTCCAGAAAATATGATCTGTAATTTGCACGCAGATTTATCTTGACTCGTGTGACATTTTGATAACGAGATTGCTTTACTGAACCTGATGAAAAAACCCGAAGATGGGAATATACATCATTGTGCTACTCCGGGTCAAAAGAAAAAGATAAAAGTAATGAAAAGATATCATGTTTGTTTTTCTTTTACCATTTTATAAAGATTATTGAAACTACCTTCTCTCACGGGACGTTCGAATTAACGAAAATTAGATCAGAAAAAAAATCTTTTAAATTTATTCCTGTGGAAATTGTATGCAAAAGAGAATGTTTGATCTCAAGTAAAATTGATTTTCCGTTCTCCATAATTGGATGTCTATACAAATGAACCAATTAAATGCCGGAATTTCGAGTGTTTACCTCTTGTGATCGCAAACAATATCTTTGAATGTATGTTTTTGTTTAATTACACATCAAGATCTTTTACTCATAGTTTTTAGATCAAACATTGGAGTTTGTCTCAAAAAATTACCCCAAATCGGATCCGGTTTTACAATATGAAATCGATAGTTAAGTGACAGTAATCTTTAAATTTGAAAGTTATTAGCTGTTAATATGTGTGAAATAGGGAGAAAAAAAACTGATATCGAAAATTGCCACCTTAAAATTAAGTACAGGTATTCATAGGTCTCATAGACCGCGCTGATGACTCTTGGACCAATTCAAGAATCGATTCTTGCTGTCTTTTGACAGAATGGTATCAAGTTCTACCCAAACTATGTAAGGACCAACATTAATCAGATCTGCCTGTCTGAACAGACTACACAGTTTTATAATGGACCAGACGCGAGGCTTAAATATAGCCCAACAAGTACGTCATTAGAGAAATGCAGTATTTGAAACTTAAATACAGACGATGTAGAAAAAAAATGTATAAAGTTTTGTATGAAATATATAGAGATAAGAAACATTATCCAAGCTCAAAAGTCCATTAAACAATACAAAATCGAAGCAAAGCAATAACGGACCTCCAAAACATCAGAGGTGGGATCAGGTGCCATGGAGGAGTGAGCATCCCCTGCCGACCGGCCTGTCGACTGTTCATCTTGCCGAAAAAACATCTTTCAAAGTTCTTGAGGGAGAAAATATTGTTGAACCAAAATGTTCAACTGTTAATCCGCGTAATCCTGATTATCGGACAAATATTTTATGCAGGAAAGCGATCTGAGGGACTTTGATCTCTAAAAAGAAAAGTTAGGGACCAGGCAAAATTCATCACAATGATGGGATCAGTACAAAACAAAATTCTCATTTAAAAAAAATACGTGTCCCATGGCCATGATGGCATTGGTATTAAAAAAATATCTGTCCCATGCCTTAAGACTTATTAAAAAGTTTCTGTCCCATGATTACATCTTGATGTTAGTGAGATCATTGGAACAAAACTAAGGAGTCTTTCATATTACAGATATTTCAAACATCGAAGAAAGTTTTTTTTGTTTCATTATCAAATTTTAAAATATATTCCATCAATTTTATGATTTTATGTTGCCATTTGTAACCTTCGTTTGAGTTTCAAAGATATGACTTTTTAGCTCACTTGAGCCGGAAAAAAAAATTACAAAAGTGAAATAAAAAAACAACAACAAAAAAACATTGTATGTCAGTAAGTTACTATTATTATATTGAAGCACATACATGTAATTAAAAGAAACATTAGTCGATATTTTTTTAACATTGTATATTTTCTTTCTCTTTATCAGACTGTGTCATGGCGAGCGGACTGGAGGAGAAAGTACCAACCAGTGGATTGGAAGAAAGAGTATCCGGAATATCTCTTCACGGCAAAAAAGAAGAATTCAAGAAAGACAGTCCAAGAGATAATAAAATTGTAATTGCAGCCATAGATTTTGGAACGACATATTCCGGTTACGCTTACACTTTCAGGGATGAGCTAGACAAGACCAAGAACTCTAAAGAAATGTGTAATGTTATAGCAAAGACATGGCAAAGTGGAAGTGACGCAGGACTCATCTCACGAAAAACACCCACATGTCTTCTGCTTAATCCATCAGGAAAATTTGATTCCTTTGGGTATTCCGCAGAGGAAAAGTATAGTAACCTTGCCAATGATAATGCTCATGAAGGGTGGAAATTTTTCAAGAGATTCAAAATGATCCTCCTCAATGAAAAGGTACTTAAACATATGTACAAAAAAGTTCTGAGAGGCAATTTTACCTATGAAATGATTTTCTCTGGAACAATAAATGAAATTCGTAATGTATTTGCAAGACTAGAGCCGAGCTCGTTGCAAAGCAACGAGTAGGTCTTCCGTTGGAGCTGTGGACAGGAAGTACAGACCTTGGGTCAAGGTCACTGCATTTTCTTATGTCAACAGCCTCTCTTCCCAGCATGAGCCTCCAGTAAATTTTTATAACAAGGTTATGCTTAAACATTTTTTTCTTTGTCAGTGACCTTGATTTGCCAGAATGATATTTAACATGTAGGGGTTTTCCATTTTTGGATCTTGGTGGCAAATAGAATACCATGAAATTATGTACCTGGTATACATGTAGTTTGGCAAGTTTTTGTTGTGCTCATAAATCTAGCAATGGTAAGATAACCAAAAAAATAAATAAATAAGAACAAAAATGGTATATCACTTGGTGTTTCGAGGGGATGATTTGCTTGGCTTTACTTATAATCTTATATATCTTAATTTATAGTAACCTCTGATTTTTGTAGAGTCCTGGAGAGAAGCTGAGTGCCCTCTGTGTTAAGTCTACTGATGGTGACCTTGACAAGGTTCTGTTCGGCCTTGACAAGGACGAGTTTCAGGTGGACACAAAACGAAGGGATAAAGCTGGAGATGGTGAGAATTGAACTCTGACCTTACCTTGATCACATAAGCTATAAAAAGCAATCTTCACTAACCTGTCTTCAAAAACTGTTTCATATATGAAATGAGTATCTTTTTAATGAAAAAGACTTTTATGTGCTATATTTTTTGGTTCAATTCAGTAACTCTTGTATGTTTCTCACAAGCAATAAATTCTTACATTTCACTTGTTTCTCTGTCTTTTTCAGTAGTGATGATGCAATCATTAAAACCACTCATACAGTGGATTGCAGATTT
>PRKT01000146.1:453489-468040 GCA_003671525.1 Saccostrea glomerata
GGGGGGGGTTAGTGGCTAACTTTTTTCAAGACCAACTATCTTTCAATTCAAACTTTTTGGGGTTCATTTTCTTATAACACTACCCTTTGCTGACATGTGGGGGGGCCAACCTTCCTTTCAGTAAACATTTTCTATAGTAAAGGTTATGTCGGGAGAAAAAGTGGGGGGGCCTGGCCCCCCCTGATACTACGCCCCTGTTTAAAAAATATGGCCAAAGTAAAAGTTTGGAATTTTTGTGTAAAAGTGGCTCAAACTCCAAGGTCAAGGTCAAAAGTTCAAATTTTGTGGTACCCAAAGAAAGGTCTTGTCACAAGAAATACTAGTGAAATATGAAAGTCATAGCTCTACTAAAACAAAAGTTATGGGCAAGGTTAAATTAAGTTTCTGCGGACAAAGACATACAGAGAGACAGCTAGACAGACGGACGGACACGACAAAAAACTATATACCCAAACACTTCGTTTACGGGGGCATAAAAATCGGTTATAACATCATTATTACAATGTGATTAATCAGTGGGATATAGTATTTAGTTAAATATAAATTAAATACATTTACAGTGTTCCGTACATGTCACACAGAGTACACGGGACAAAAACGAAAGTGGTTCAAAGTCAAAAAAGTTTATGCGGAAGAAACTGTGATAAAATAAAAATCTTGGACACTGTAACTCGATGTTCTTCATTTCTCTCGTCAAGATCTACAAAAGAAATCAGTGAAGTAAGTCATATATATACTCACTATTTAGTACCTTAATGTTGCTGTAACCAATTAATGTTAAAAAAGTAGAAATTATAGACCATTGGATGAAAGAATTATAATAAAAAGGATCGGTCTTTAAGGATTTTAGATTCTAGTAATACTGTAACTGAATGAATTTTTTCAATGGCATTTTAAGAAAAGTTAAAATTTGCCATGAAATTTGCTATGGAGAACTGATCGGGCTATAATACTGTGCTGCACACGAAGTTTATATATGTGGCCATGGGTATGAATTTGTATAAATAAGACGATTAATGATACGATTTCGAATACTAGTAACTTATTACAGTTGTACTAATAATAAGTATTTTCGTTTTTGACTCTTTTTAACTTAAAAAAAAAAAGGGATTAATTTTTTTTAGATTAAAAACTATTAGAACTAACAATTTGAAAAAAGAATGATATGGTAATTGAAATATCAATCATATTAATTATTGATAATGAAATTTTACCAAACAGCTTTCAGATATCAGCATGGCTAGCGGTCTAGAAGAGAAAGTGACTGTCAGTGGACTGGAAGAAAGGGTACCCAGAATGACAGTCCATGGCGGAATAGAGGAAGTCAAGAAAGACAGCCAGCGAGACAGTAGAGTAGTCATTGCAGCCATAGATTTTGGAACAACATATTCGGGCTATGCTTATGCCTTTAAAAATGACCTCGACAAGGCCAAAGATACCAAAGAAATGTGCAACATTTTATCGAAGACATGGCAAAGCGGAAGTGACGCAGGACTTATATCTCACAAAACTCCGACTTGTCTTCTGCTAAATTCAGAAGGAAAATTTGACTCGTTTGGGTTTCAAGCAGAGGAGAAGTACAATAACCTTACCAATGATAATGCTCATGTTGGATGGCGTTTTTTCAGGAGATTCAAAATGATTCTTTTGAATGAAAAGGTAAATTTTCGAAAACAATATCACAAGCACGATGATGCGATGACGTGACAATGCAATGACGAAGAAGCGATACCACATTGGTGTGATAGCGATGACGCATTGTCATGCATTCATATCGCAGGATCGTCGAGTCATCGGCATCGCGCCATCGCTTCGTTTTCATCGCGCCTCATAAGTGGGGCCTTATTGTGTGAAAGTGACTCTGTCGGGGAAACATAGAAAACTTGATCAAATTTTTTTGTTCCATTTTCAGCATCTTAACAAAGAGACTATGATACCCGATGATCAGAACAACAATCTGGAAGCTGTAGCTGTTTTTGCTCATAGCATAAAATACATACAAAACGAACTGTGGAATCAGCTTCAAAAGACAGGATGCAGCATTGATGCTAAAGAGATCCAATGGGTTCTAACAATACCAGCCATATGGAACCCGCGGTCCAAGCAATTCATGAGATTGGCTGCAGAGCAGGTATAGGCCTACGTAGCAAAACATTTATTTTCTCTCTCGGCAAAGCCTTGGGGAAAAGTTGTTTTTACTGTCGTGGGGGTTAAAAAACTTGCTTTTGTCCTTATAGCCAGTGAATACTAGTATATAGGTAGAAGAAACTTTATCTTACCCTTTCTTTAGCTACATGTATATTCTTTCAGAATGTAATTTGGAAATAAACTTTCACAATAAATATGTTTTAAGCACTGAGCTGTCTCCTTTCTAGCATATTTTTTCTAGCCGTGAGCTCACAAATGATATCCTCACTCCCAAATTACGTATATAAGGACAAATTCAATTTTTCGGTTTATGTGAAAAGATCTAATGTTATTCCGTATAAAAGGCACAATGGCGCTATGTGTATCTCTGAACGTCTCATTCAATATGATCAGTGTTATAGGAGAAATACTTATAAGAGATGGATATATACCCAAAGCATAAAGGACGGACACTTTACTTCCCTGCTTTTTTTAGCGGGCGAAATATGTTTTTAAAAATCAAACGAGATTTTGATTGCGGTAAGGTTCACTTGACATTTCTTGACCCTTGTCCATTCTAACATATATATATGTTCTATTGCACAAGGCTGGAATACCCGGAAACCAGCTTGAGTTTGCCTTAGAACCGGAGGCTGCTGCTGTTTACGTCAAAGAGACTAAGGTGGCCAAAGAATCTGTGTCCGCTGATGAACACCAACTAGTTCCATTTAAACCTGGGACACAGTTTATGGTGCTGGATCTAGGAGGTATGTTTTATAATTGTATTTACGATAAAGAATTCAATTGAATATACGAATTGAACAAATTAAGAAATTATAAATTTTAATTCAGTTGCTACATGTGGTTTCTTGATAGTTTATTGGCGAAAAAGTGTGTTAAATATAGCCATGAAACGTTATGACTTTTAGGTGGTACCATTGATATCAGCGTGAAGGAGGTTCTGAAGGACAGAACATTGAAAGAATTGCACAGGGCGTCTGGAAACGGATTGGGAGGCGAATCGGTTAATATCAGATTCTTAGAATTTTTTGAGAGTGTATTTGGAAAAGATTCCTGGTCGAAATTTAAAAACGAAAATGAGTACAAAGCAGCATTTTATGACTTAGAAAATGAAATAGAGCAAAAGAAACGGACTCTTCCATTTGACAACAAGGGGAACTTGAAAATAAATATACCACCAGATCTGGTTGAAATCTTTGACAAGAATGATAATAATTTTGAGGAACATGTCGAAAGTCTGGAAGGACTGCGCTATAAGTCAGGAAGGTTGTATATTGACAAAAAAATAGTAATGGATGTTTTTCAACCCTCTGTCACAAGTATCATTAAGTTAGTACGTGAAATTTTAAATGATAGAAATGTAGGCCGTGTGAGCGATATTATGATGGTTGGCGGATTTTCACAAAGTTCATTTGTCTCTAAAGCTATTAAGGATACGTTTGCAGATAGAAATGTCATCGTTCCAAACGTGGCAGACATGGCTGTTTTGCAAGGAGCTGTTATTTATCGCCATTGGCCGGAAGTAGTGCGCACGCGCAGATCACCATTCACATACGGATCTCGTTTAATGCGATTATGGCTCGAAGGCGATGACGTCAGTAAAAAGCTAAAACGAGGCAACGAAGTGCTTTGTGGGGATCATTTTGAAAAGTTTGTTACCATCAACGATGAATTTGAAGTGAATGAACGAGCAACCATCCAGGTTTTTCCTTTGGCAGCGGATACGACAGAAATGGCGGTTGATATTTACACATCAACAGATGAAAATCCGCGGTATACCACCGACCAGGGTTGTGAAAGGCTTGGGCGTTTAGTGGTACAAATGGCCGACACGACAGGGGGACTCAATCGACAAGCGGACGTTACCATGACAATGGGGAACACTGAAATTACCGTAGAGGGCAAAATGATGCCGAAAGGAAAACCAACTAAAGTTACTTTTGATATGCTTAGTTCAAAGTAATTTTTCGCAAATGCCTAGGATATATTGAACTTATTGTAGGTTTTAAGATAAAAAAAAAAAAGATAATAATTATTACTATAATTTGTATTGTATTTATTTTTACATTATCAACAGTGAAATACTGTAATTTATTCAAAGAAGAAAAGTGAAATTTATACAGTGTGAAAGAATATTAGGTAGTATTTTGCACATTTTCGTACCAAATACAAAGCACGGAATACATGACTTAGTATTAATCTCAAGTTTAACTTGTGTTATTATATTATTGATTTGTATCTTTATAGAAATTTTTTTAACACCTTTTTTTTCAAGTATCACTTTTTGTGAAGTTTTGTGCCAAATGATGTTGATTACTTGAAAAATTGTGGACATTTATTACTAAAATTTATGGTATGGTCTGTTCTTCTTACCTAGCACCTTCTGCTCGACCCTTAAGGCCTTTGGCTGAATACTTGATGAGTTAATTACTTTTTGTTACCAGCCCCATTAATTTGAAGAGACTAAGTGCTAGTAATTGCTAAGGTTTGGTATGCATGAGCTAGACCTCCCTGCTAGTTTTTCCAGATGTAAAAATTCTTAAATATATATTTTTTTAATTTTAGGCGCTTATTTTGTAAATCAAAACAATTGTTTGTAATTTGAAAAGGAGGATTCAATCAACTTGAAGATATACCTTTATTACCATGACCTCCAGTGTTTGATCTGAAACAATAGTCATTTTAAGTATTGTTATGCCATTATAAATATACTTCTATATATTTATTACCAATAAAAAGTCCAACAAAATAATAGTTTATTGCGTTGGTTTTTACAATTTCATTATCAGTGTTGGACCACAAGGTCACTGACACATCACAAGTCGTAGTTTGTACAGAAATAGCCGAAGTTTGAGATATAAGTAAGAGTAGTCGTTCGTACTTGAATATATGGCGTCAAAGGATCGAAAGTTATTTTTGTGATAAATAATTTCTGTGATATAATTTTAAGTTTTTAAAAATTGTTTTGTTATTGTATCATTTTTATTGATAGAGGCCAAATAAAGCTTATTGAGTACATTCAATAATTTTGACACTGTATTAGTTTTTTTTTTCATATTATTGATTTTTATTCAAAGATTTTCACTGTAGTTTTCTCTCTTGAGTTAAAAGGGTAATAACAGAACAGCTTTAGATTTGATTCAGGCGACATTTGATATGTTGGATTAGCTGGAGGAGATGAAAATGTTGTTCTTGGCAATTCCTATGATGTGGTCTATTGTTATGGAGACATTATCTTATGCGAAGTGTCCAACGTCTAACCAATGTCAATCAAACGAACAAAATTGTGTCAAGTGAAAATTTTCAAATATATATATATTCAATCAGTAAACAAACAGAATTTGTTCATAGAAGTTTATTTTTCAGAAGTGAGAATCAGGTCAATTTTGTCTTGTATTTTATCATTAATTTTACTTTATTTGCATAAGATTGTACCGGTACATGAAACCCTCAAACAATTCTTCTCCGAATTTTTCATTGAACATGGAGAAAATAAACTCGAGCTTTAATTTAAGACCATCTTTTTGAACCGCCGCTTTGTCAACGGTGCATATTCTATATGTAATGTTGTCCTCTGATGACGTCACTTCCTCCGTCTGTGTGAAGTAGTCGGAAAACAAAACCCAATTATCCCCAATTTTCTTCGTCATATCCAGATAACAATATGGAACACTCTCGCAATTTTTTATCATTATCTTATATGTTACTTTTCCCGCCGAATCTTGCTTTTGTTGTACCCCAAACTGACACGAATTTCCATTAAATTTGGTTTGACTTTTTTGGGACGAGATTTCGTTCATTTGGAACGAGAGTTCGTCGTTGCCAGCAGACAACCAGATTTTAGGTATACTGTATCCTGGTATTGACAGGCTGTTGTTCAGTGTGGCTTCAAACCGCGATACCCCTTCTGCAGGCCCCTCAGATACTACAAACAAATATAAATATGGTATAAAGTTAAAAATAAATAACACACATAAAATTAATGTGACCACTATTCAACAATTAAAAGGCCCTTTCAGTAGCTATTAATTTGATAGAACTGCATGTATGTGTGGTCAAAAATTAAAGCTGAACATGAATCGTCAAAGAAAGTTTTTTTCCATTCATTAATTTATTCTCTCCCCTATTTTGTCTTTCTCCAGCCCCTATATACATGTATAAGTCTCATCTTTGAGTAGAATTCAAAGTAGTTCGTTTCTCAAACTTAATTTATCTGAACAAGTGTCTTTTCATTGTCATTGAAGTAAGACCATGTAACATTGCGGCAAGATTGGAAATGCGCAGCTTAAGGACGTACACAGCGTAGTTTGAACTTTATTGTCATTTTCCTTGGAGTTTAGAGTTCCAATACGTAAAGGAACTGTGTACTACATTTTAATGTGTATACATGCATATAATGCTGTCCTCTCCTTCTAAAACAAGTTTGGGCAAAGAAAACATGAAGCATACATGTTTAAGTTCTATTGTATATTTTGCTTTGAATTAAACTAGTTTTCGTCGATTAAGGTCAAGATCTAGTAAATGTCCTTAGACTAACTTTTTGGTGCTAGATCCATTATGACGTCATAATCACTTTCAACTTTCTTTTTCCCGTACTTTACGGCTCTAATAGAATTATGTAGAAAATAAAGTATTTTCATGGAATTCAATTTGAAATCACCTGAAAAATAGTCCGGATACCTATATTAAATTTAGCATTATTTTAAAGAAGAGACCAAGAACATACAAATTACCGTTTTCTGAAAGACTGTAGGCAAACTGGATACATTTTGTTTGTGTGATATGGAAAAAACTCCCATATTCATGACTCGTTTTCTTCATTTTTCATTGAAAATAACAGTTTAAAATATGGTTTTTCATCTTATTTTCAAACAAATTATGCCCCGAAACACCTTTTTTGACCAAGCCAAAGTTATAAAGCATCATTAGAGGAATTCATTTCTTGAATTTGATAAATCTGTAGGCACCCTTCATTTACTAGATCTTGACCTTAATATCTTTAATCTAATAAATTCTTTAATTTTATCTATTAATGCATGCTGATTTATTGTGTACGAACATCTGATGGCACTATGATTTTAAAATTAGGAATATCTTGAAATAAGATGTGTTTGTGAAACACTATGCACCCTGCGGCAACAAAGTTCGAAAACAGCAATTTTTAGCATATAAGTCACAGTCAAGGTCACAAGGTCATTGACCTTGGTGTCATTTGAAAGAACTGGAGTAGTGGAGTATGCATACTAAATATGAAGTCTCTATCTTTCATGGTTCAAAAGTTATGGCGAAGGCTAAAGTTTGCCGACAAAAAAAATCTATTTTTAGTATATAGGTCACAGTCAAGGTCACAAGGTCACTGACCTTGGTGTAGTTTGAAAAAGCTTAATTAGTGGAGTATGCATTTTAAATATGAAGTCTCTATCTTTCATGCTTCAAAAGTTATGGCGAAGGTTTGCAGACAAACAGACAGACAGACAGGACAGAAACAGTATACGCCCCGGATTTATCGATCTGGCTGCATAAAAATATAAGTAGGCAGGCCCTAAGGTACGCTGCATATGTCCTTATTAACAATACATACGACAGGGACGTCTTGAAAAACATTGGATTGAAATGTTCTAGTTTGAAATACATTTCCAATCCACTGGAGCTATTTCATATAGACAAATTATTTATGTATCAAAGTTTTCAGTAAATGTAATTAAAAACTTTCTCTCCAATATTTTTAGTATAATTATGTTATTTCATTTATTTAAACAATAAAATGCTTTCTTTGTTTGTTATTACTGGAATAAACGGAAGCAGCTGTTGCAGAAAAAATACATAACCCGCTTACGCGGGTTATGTAAATTTTTTCTGCAATAGCTGCGACCGTTCATTCCAGTAATAACAAACAAAGAAAGACATTTTATTGTTTATATTTATATCTGTTTAAATAATTATTTAACGTAGGATTAAAAAGATTAATTATTGTATTAATGATGCGAACGTCTTTATTCGTTTCATTGATGGAACAGCCACTGATCAAGAAATCTGTACAAGCGACATGCCGACTGTAGTTCATGCAGTGATAAACGCAATGGGTTTTCTTAAGAAATAAAGGAGAAAATGTTCAGCGGATGTAAATATAACTCATTATCCCCCCTCTCTGCCATATATACACTTACCTTTGCGCCAACTCACTCTGTCGTCAGTTCCAACAGGAGAGGCGTTATTTGGTGCCTGCATCAGGATACTAAAGAAGGCTTTTCTGCCTCCATCTGGCAAACCCTTTATTGTTCGGGTGATTGAATCAAACTTGTACTCTATGTCTTTCAGGGGTCGGAGAGCTGTCCATTCACCCTGGTAATGTCATATTTAAAAAAATTATATGTGTCAATTAAAAAAAACATCGACATATTTAAAGCATACACATGTATACTAAGTACATAAATTAATTTTTCTTTCACAACACAAAATATGAAATATGTAATATACAGTTTATAAGGTAAAGTGAATATTATAGAGTATAGAAATGAAAGACTAAATTGTAAAATATTTAATATACACCGATTTGAATGAACAATTAATACTAGTAATAGTAAAGAAGTATGAACTTACACAAAAATATACAGTGGTGTTAATATACACTCGTGGAATACAAATAGTGATTTCGAGAAAAGAAGATGAAGAAAGAAAACTAATAGAAGACAAAATATGAAAAATTCAAGGTATAGTGTTGTAAAAGGACAATTATGGGCCGGAATTCTAAAACATAAAAACATACAACTCAAAATTAGAAATATTTAAAAAAAACAGTTTTATATTCATATATAACATGTAATTTACCATTTTCACTAAGCTTAAAAAGAGAGCATTATGCGAAGTAAACATTCTGATTGATACCCGTCGGTGATCACTTCATCATTCTAATTAAATCATTAAAAACATATGTTGCAAGTTTGAAATTTCATATTGTAAAAGGCTTTAAGGTCAGACGACACGTTCCTCAAATAAATGTTTTGTATCTCTTGATATTATATCAAAAACTATTCATATATGTCATTCTCTTCTGATTTCTACATTTTTTAAAAATGTTTTTAAATATAAGTACACAAAAATTTGTGTTATAGGCCGAACAGAAGATTACCCATTAGGGTTATATAAGAAAGTGCCCCTATGGTATCTTGGCCAAATGCCTGGTAAGGTACCCTAATTTTTTAAGAGGAAACTTTTTTAAGTACCTTTACTTCAATGACAAATTCTTAGGAAAAATTATATATTTTTTAGGAACGTGTCGTCTGACCTTAATATTAATAATCAAAAATCAAATTGCATGACACAGCAGTAGATACTTTCAATGATAGATCTATGACATAAATTATGCAAAATACATAACCTAAGGGATGCGAGAGGATTCAAGAAAGCCGGACTTTACATGTTCAGAATTATTGTTAAAATCATGAACATGCATGTAGTATTAAAAGCAAAACTTTTTTTTAGTGTTTATCAATTAAATTATAAATATATTATTAATATATAATTCAATAAGTTCTCAAAAGCGAAGAAGTTTTTTTTCCTTTTTACTTCTGCAAAAATTTGGTACGAAGTTTAAGTATTGGCTCGTTTTGATTCTATAGATATACTCAGTAAGTATTGTGTATACATGTAAATTCCTAGATAAATTCGTATACAGATGGGATAGTTCGGATAGTTTTGACGTATTTGCATATCTACAAAACGGGCATTTGTTTCAATCCCTACCCCACCCCCACCCCAACACGAATATTTAAAATTTCTATAGAACTAAGAACAAATATTAAGGAGGAACCTCTTCTGTTCCCGCACATAGACTTTTAAGCATTTTAAAAATCGTACGACCAGCCCCCTTCCCAAAATGATCGATAACTTTCAAACAGTTATATCCATTTTATAAGTCATCCATAAGTTTTTTGTTTGGTTGTTTAGACTACATGTATAAGAAGCGGACCAAAATGGTTATAAACCATGCCTTGAAACTCATGCACGTAAAATGGATTTATATGTTTATGACATAATAATATTTCAAACTTTATTTGATAAGTTGAGTAAATTCATACCTTAACTACAATAAAGGAGACTAGAAATACCATCAACGAACTCAAGTTTTTCCCAAAGAGTGTTTCCATGGTTTTCATTGTGATCGTCGTTCACAGATTGATGAAGAATGTCAGACATTTATACATGCCATATAGAACATAATTACGTGGATTAATCTCTGACTTAATGATCAATCAAATGTGCATTTGTGTGTTTAAAGTGAAGAGAATTTCAGAAAAATTCTATATAGACTAAACAATTTCATTTGACATTTATGAAATAGTTATTAAAATTTACACACACAAACATGGGGGAAGTAATTTCTACATAATGTCATTAAATTGCACGATTTGGAGACTGGAACAATAACAGCTATGAATTTAAAAATATTAACGATATGCAATCAAACCTAATTTATAAAAGGTCATTAGACAACCAGATAAAACACACTCATATGTGAATCCGGGATGAGTTGGGTTTTTTTTTGGGGGGGGGGGGCAAAAATTGCCAAGGACCCCCACCCGCCACCCCACATCCGCACATACCCGGTCCTTCGTAAGTGGAATTAATATAATTAAGTCCGTTTTTTGACCCCACCCATTTCTAACCCCCCTAAATAGGGGTTTCGCGTTTGACCAGGTTTATATGTATGTCAATGATACACTCATTCAGGTTTAATCTTTACTGTATGCATGTTTAAAAATAACTCCCAAATTTAACAAAAAGTTGAATTTGCAAGAATTGTTTAATCAATATTTTACCTGCCCTTGCGTAGGCATATGACTCGCCTAATCCACCCAGATTCTTTCAAAGCATTTTTTTTAAGTAGGTATGATACCCCCACACCCCTCTCGCTCCGACGAATTCCTAGATCCGTCCACTGCAAGCGCAATCACTGCCCTTACCAAAGTAAAATCATTGCAGCAATATTGCCGCTATATTGCGGCAACATTGCAGCAACACATTTTTGTCACCAGAAACAAGCTTTTGGTGTTAGTGAAATATCACCGCTAGCGGCAACAACCTCTGGTGACATTCTAGCAATACCGCCAGAAATAAACTTTCTGGCAGTATTGCCAGAATGACGCCAGAAGATCTAGGATTACCCATTAGGCATTTGTGAGCATGCTCAGTCATTTACTTCCTCTTTTCAAATAAAATGGAGGGAATTCAAAGGCAAGCATGTTTTGCTTCATTATTGAATGGTATCAAGTTAATTGGAGTTGTTAATTGTGTACAATAGGATTAGACATGATGACTAGTAAGACTGAATAATGTGGAATAACCAGAAAAAAAGAATTTTAGCAGTTTCCATGGCATGGCCTTTTGAAAGAATTATAGGAATGTCTAACTCTGTTTTCATGGTATATATATACATATATATATATATATATATATATATATATATTTTATATATTTATTTATTCAATTTGACAAAAACCACATGTGGCGCAAGTCATACACACAGTAAACAAATATAAAATAAAAAGTCACATAGATTTTCTTATATTACATGCATCACGTATGAAGTTATAAATATTTCTTGTATCAAACTTGGTAAGTCAAAACCATATTCTTTTTTAGATGAATGATTCTATGGAGATAAAATAAAAAAAAATGTTATGTATTTCAACTATAGTGCTTGTGATGCATGTCTACTATACTATACTTGTATATGTCTTGTATATATCATACCATTGTTGCAGGAAAAGATGAATGCATATGTTATCAATTAAATGCATGAACATATATAATTAACATTTTGCATTAAAAACCTGCAAGAAAATAATGATTCTATATATATGTTGGAAATTACAAACAATTAATTAGCTATATATTATACATTATACTGATTAATTGGCATTGGGGAATATGTGATGTGTAGCTAATTAAGGTTACTAGTATTTTAAAAATGATGCAGAGTTGCTGGACATTTTCACAGTGGCATATTAATATTTTTTATATACACATTTTTTATGTGCCCGGATTGATAGATTTGGGGCGCATATTGTTTTTGTCCTGTCTGTCTGTAAACTTTAACCTTCGCCAGAAGTGATAACTTTTGAACCAATGAGAGATAGAGACTTCATATTTGGTATGCATACTCCACTTATTAAGTCCTTTCAAGTGACACCAAGGTCAATGACCTTGTGACCTTGACTGTGACCTATATGTTAAAAATAGTTTTTTTTTATTGAATATTCGCCATAATTTAAAAACCATGAGAAATAGAGACTATGTATTTAGTATGCATACTCAACTAATTTAGGTCTTTAAAATGACACCAAGGTCTTTGACAAGTAACCTTGGCTGTGACCCATATGCTTAAAAGAGATTTTTTGAACCTTCGACATAACTTTTGAACCATGAAAGATGGCAACCTTATATTTGATATGCATTCTCCACTAATTATGCTCTTTCAAATGACACCAAGGTCAATGACCTTGTGACCTCAACTGTGATCTATATGCTAAAAATAGCCTTTTTAAACTCCACCATAAATTTTGAACATAAGAGATAGAGACTTCATATTTAGGATGCATATTCCACTTATTAAGTTCTTTCAAATGACACAAAGACCAATGACCTTGTGACTTTGACTGTGACCTTTATTCTAAAAATGGTTTTTCAACCTTTGTTGCCGCTTGGGGCATAGTGTTTCAAAAACACATCTTTTTTCAACAAAATTTTTCTATCTTTTCAAAGAATATAGCATAAGCTTAAGTAGCTATATTTCTTACTGACTCTGTAGCTTATTATGCTATTGATTTTTATGTTTCTCAGCACAATTTGTTAATTGTTAGACTGATAGATCATTTTTTCTATTAAATACCAATTTATATGTAGGTAATACTGCACTGCAATTGCTTTGCAGCAACATTGCTGCAACACCTTTCTGGCAATATTGCCGCAAATCTAATTTACATACGAAATACGATATTGCCGCAATATTGCTGCAATATACTGCCAGAATGTTGCTACAATATTGCGGCAATTGCGGCAATATTGCCGCAACACTTTTCTGGCAATATTGCCACAAATCTAATTTACGTACGAAAAATGATATTGCCGCAATATTGCTGCAATGTATTGCCAGAATGTTGCTGCAATATTGCGGCAATAATGCCAGATGTTGCCAGAAGGTGACTATTTTGGTAAGGGTGTGTGATCGGTGTAATTCACAGTTTTCATGCTTCATCTGACGCGTACTATATGTATAATTATTAGTTTTCTATTGAAAAAGTCGTTTATCATCTGCCTTTAGTATAGACATAGGCGTCGGAAGCAAATTGAAAGTGGGGGACTAACCCAACAAAAAAGGTAAATCCAAATTAAATATTCAATGCCTATATTATGTTTATATTTACGAAAAAAAAGGGGGGGGCTAAGCCCCCTAGACCCCCCCCCCCCCGGTTCCGACGCCCGTGGTAGAAATGTTCTTTTCTCTTTGGTGCATTGCTTAGCCTTACATAAAATTAAATATGTTCCTCAATAAAACGAAAGTAGACTTTACTTTATAACCTTCTGTGTTTGACTGTGTAAAACAGTGTATGCCCTACTTAACTTATCAAAGGCTCTGTGAATTAATTAAATGGTATGTATATTTGTATTGTACATGTTGTAAGTTTATACTTTTCGAGAGTCATGTGTATTTTTATAAGCTACAGTTATCATTATTACGCACATTTCTTCACGTAATACTTTCAAATCGATTGCACAGTCCATTTTCATTTTGTAAATATAGTTTTTATGGAGTCACTGAGACTTCAGAAAATACATTTTTTGGCATATAGTAGGTCATACATCTAAAGGAACATACGAGTAAACTATACATATAGTATTTGGAATAACAAGACATAAGCAGACTGACATATATTTACAATGAAACCTGTCACTAGGCTTATCTGGATGTTATGTATTCCAAAATCTTGGCTAATACAAAAATTTATAAATTTTATGTCCTTTTCAACAGTTTGTTCAGTAGGTTATTGTATAACGAGTTTTTTTTCTTATCCAGGATGTTTTTTAATTATGGGATTACTTGTGTCCGGATTAGACAAGTTTTACTGTTATATGTTATGATAAAGCTCGCTTCTCCACATCATGATTCACATGCATAACCTTCTCAAATCCTGGTCACGGCACCAGAAAACGATTTAAAATTTATGCCAGGGCCTAGAATCGAGCCAGGAACCTCTGAATTAGTGTTCATAAGCTCTATAACCACTGAGCCAATTTGGCCTATACAACAGTCCATATAGTCCAAATCCACTGGGTATAGATCCATGTATCTACTTACGGTACCTGCAGGCACGTAGCAACAGGAGGGGGGGGGGGGGGGGCT
>PRKT01000146.1:475008-537105 GCA_003671525.1 Saccostrea glomerata
CCCCCCCCCCCCCCCCCCCCTGTATATTATATATTAGCTTTGAACATGTTGAAGTTTTCAAAAATTTCTATCTGTATGAGTGCTTATAATGAAGAATATTATTCTATTTTCTAATTACTGATGTGTCTGTACTGAAAGAATTTGATTGCCTTTGAAGTTTCCTTGTTCTACATAATTTGTAAATAAACTGAAAAACAGTGACAACCTTCATTGAAAAATCAACGCGATTTGTGAAATAAATATTTATATTTTAATACCCAGTCCTAAATTATTCCAAATAAGACGATCAAATCTATTCAAATAGTCATAATTTTGGCTAAAAATGGCCTCACTAAATGTATTAATACAAATTGGGATAATTAACCCACATAACAACATTAAAGCTTGGGGTTAATTAATTACAAGCTACCTGACAGGTAATCGGGGGGAAGCCAGTCTGTATACCACCCATATCTTACCTGTAGATAAACGGGGCGAAACCACTCGCCGCGATACCACTCGGCGCGAACACGTAATCGGCGCGAAACCACCCTACACCCCGACACCACTCCAATCCAGCCATTCACTTGGAGGACAAGGCATGGTATTATTTGTAAGAGACAAGGGAAAATGTGATGGATCAGACCAGGAATAAATCCAGAGTCTGTGAATCACTAGTCAGACACTGTACTAACTACAGCTCTCTTGTTACCAGCAATCAAACCTGATGACGGCCAAACTATTTTTAAATCATGCAGATTCTGTGTTAAAAACTGATTGATCATAAACTACTGTATAAGTGGAAATTTTAGCGAGACGTAAATTTAGCGATTTGTCCTTAAATTATGGTTATTTATTTTTAGCGAGTAGTAATTTTAGCGATTTTAAAATGCTCACTAAAAACCTATTACAAATTAAACACAGTTTATTTTTTTAGCGATATTTAATTTTAGCGACCTCAAAACCCTCGCTAATAATGCCAAAATTAAATCCTCGCTAAAAATTCTGCATATACGGTATTATTGGATGAGTTAGAATGACCAATGATTGATAAGTAATTTTAGAGAAATCTAAAGGGGCTATTTTAAACAATATCTTTATAACTGACAGGTTGATGAAGTGAGAGGAACCATTGTAGTGAAACCTCCCAATGCTGGATCAGGGGAGCCTCCAAAGACCTTCACCTTTGACACCGTGTTTGACACAAACTGTAAACAAGTGGACGTGTACAATAAAACAGCACGGCCTATAGTGGAGTGTGTCCTAGAAGGATACAATGGTTAGATTATCTTTAGAATATGGATGAATGGGATTTTAACTTTTAGTATTATTATCTTTGAAAATCTTACTTGTTATTCACATTGTACAGTAAATGCTACCATATTTGCCAATCCTAAACATGTAAAAAAGAAAGAACCTCTTTTGATATTAAAAAATGTTCTTAATCAAACATGTTATGACATTTTAATTCTTTATTTTTTCAGGAACCATATTTGCCTACGGACAGACTGGTACTGGGAAGACCTTCACCATGGAAGGTGTCAGATCTGTGCCGGAGTTAAGGGGGATCATTCCTAACTCTTTTGCTCACATATTTGGTCACATAGCAAAAGCAGAAGGGGATACCAGGTGCACTTTGATGAATAATAATTATTTTGAACTGCAACACAAGATATACACATTACAGTTCAGTTTTGCAATACATTTTAAAAATTGCAATAAAGTTTTGTCTGTTTGTTATTTTGCACCCCTCTTGAGAATTTTTCACTCATACGGAGATGCCACCACTTGCTGGTGGAGGGCTGCAAATTTATGTATTTGGCACTCAGAGAAATGAATGCATCGTCAGAAAGAATTTTTTTTTTGTGTATGTGCTGAGTATAATTACAATGAATAATAATAATTTGTTACTGTTGACAGATTTTTGGTCCGAGTTTGCTATCTGGAAATCTACAATGAGGAAGTCAGAGATCTGCTGGGTAAAGATCAGTCTGCCAGGCTAGAGGTAATAATTTATATAATGGGCTTTACTGCTGAATTTCTTAAGTCTTTTGTCAACATTTTTTTTTTGTACTAGTAATTAATAAGCAAATTTACATGATACATATAATGGGCTTGAGCATTATCTATGAGAATGTTAACAAAGTATTCAATGCATTGTACATTATAGGTGAAGGAGAGACCAGATGTTGGGGTGTATGTAAAGGACCTGTCCGCATTCAGTGTCAATAACGCTGACGACATGGACAGAATCATGACAATCGGAAACAAAAACAGTAAGTATAGGAATATCAGAGGAAAATTATATCAGCATAATGATATAAATCCATTTCGGCCAATTTAAAGTTTTCTTCTATCTTATATTGTTTTCATAAAATATCTGTACATATGTGACAAATTGTCTGTGAATAAATTGCATGTTTCCTTTTTAAGGAACAATCACAGTTTATGTTATATTTCATGACTTGCAAAAATTTAGGAGAAGAAGGCATAAAAATCTGCAGCAATTTTACTCTTTTGGAAAATGTACCCTAAACATTGTTTTAATTTCCTGTTTTATTGTATGATTTTATTTTAATAGGACATGTGGGTGCCACAAACATGAACCTCCACAGTTCTAGATCTCACGCCATCTTCACTGTCACCATAGAATGTAGTGAGAAATATCCTGACGGTAAACAGCATGTACGGGTCGGCAAACTACATCTGGTAGACTTAGCTGTAAGTATGTAATAAGTGTGCCTGATTCTGGTTTGTCATGGTAAGTATTATGTTACCAAGATAAAAATGATACACTGAAAACTTAGATACAAGTCATGGGAAAGCATTTTGTTTCTATATACTTGTGTGGATAATAATTTTTACATGTATTTTATATGCACTGACCAGAAATTTATAGGAATTATTTGCATGGACGTCTTGATTGAATGATCAGAAAAGTTTTTAAAAGACAAGCAAAAGCCCTTGAGTTACTTCTGAAATGGGGAGGGAGAGATGTTAATAGTAAAAGACATTACTTAAATCAATTGTCAAAACCCTAACTTCAGGGATCAGAGAGGCAGGCAAAGACAGGAGCCACAGGACAGAGACTGAAGGAGGCCACCAAGATCAACCTCTCCCTGTCCACCCTGGGTAACGTCATCTCCTCCCTGGTGGACGGGAAAAGTACTCACATTCCGTACCGAAACTCCAAGCTGACCAGGCTCCTACAGGACTCACTGGGAGGGAACTCAAAGACGGCTATGGTAAAAACTAGTCATTGTAATAATGTAAAACAAGATGGGGAAGAAAACTTACAGTATTTTAAACAAAACTGCGAAATTTTTAACTCTTTTATAGTTAATTTTAAAAAGATCTTTTGAAAAAAGTAGCCGAAATAATTAATTTAAAGGGTAACACATTGTACTTGAATTATTGTGTTAATGACATGGATTGGAATCTTTTAGATTGCAAACATTGGCCCAGCAGATTATAACTATGATGAATCCATCAGTACTTTGCGCTACGCAAACAGAGCCAAGAATATCCAGAACAAGGCAAAGATTAACGAGGATCCTAAGGACGCACTGTTAAGGCAGTTCCAGAAGGAGATAGATGAGCTCAGAAAACAGCTGGAAGAAGGTTTGATGTAGAAAACACAGAGGGGTGGTGTTACCATATTGCAAAGAATTCATTAAGCAAATGCTCCCTTATGTTATTTTAAATAAAATATGAAATTCAATGTAGTATCAAAAATTATCAAATGTTACAGAAGTTGAGATGAACATTTACGACTTTTGTATTGCAAATTACAGTTTCTCCCTTTTTCAAAAATGGTGCTAGATTTTGAGAGGTTCAATTCTTGTACATGTCGGACATAACAGAGTTGGCTCATATTTTTTAGTGTTACAGGAATTTTACACACATTGACAAGTTTTACTTTTGGATAGCATTGAATGGGTCTGTTATTTCATTCCTCTAGGATCTGATTACGAGTCCGGTGAATCTGAGGAGGAGGAGAGTGAGGAGGAGGTGGGGGAGGATGGAGTGGTCAGGAGGGTCAAGAGGAAGAAGAAGAAGCGAGGTGAGGCTTACATACATGTATATGTCAAGTTTCACTGTGTTCTGTTCATTCAAATCATTCATTCTTGTAGTCATCATATACTAGATATATTTTTATCCTCATTGCTATTTAAGGAATGAAGCTTATTTCAACTTATGTTATACGATATAACATAACTGGGGGCAGTTTATCCTAAAAATATAAAACGCGAAGCGGTTTATAAATAAGCGTAAACTGCCCGAAGTTATGTTATATCGTATAACATAAGCTGAAATAAGCTTCATTCCTTATAATTTAATTTCAATGTAGACAATGAGACAACTTTTCCATTTTTTTTCCTCGAAAAAAGCTTCAAATATCGCATATTTTAAAATTTAACGTCAAGCGGAGTAATACGTTTTTGACATTTGACTCATTGGACGTACGCAAGTTATGTTATACAAAATGAATAAAACCGTTTTACCAATCAAATGACGTGATACAACTGAAATTAAATTATATGAAATTAACATCTTGAAATATATCATGCCACTTGTATCTTTAATATTTTTCACATGTACATAAGCAGGATTATTTAGAATAGTTCAAGTATATTTCATCTGTACATGTAGTTTGAACAGGAGTAATTGTTCATATTTCTCACATACATGTAGCTGTTCAGTAGCTGTTCATTATTTATCACCACGAGCTTTGTTCCTATATATATAATCATGTGCGTACATATATTATAATCATGTGTGTACATTTATTATAATTGTGTGTGTATAGATGTATATATTATGTCACCACAGGAACAGGGCAGAAAGGTAAAAGGATGTTGAATCTGTTCATAAGCTTATTAGATAGCACATTGCACCTTTAGATATATCATGGATATCTACATCCCTGATTATCTTTTATTTTCTGTCAGCTGCAAATTTCCTTGCATATTATAACGTAACAGGTTTCATTCCATGCTGTTGAACCAGGAATAAATCTTTTTCCTCTTCTTGTAAACATTCACCTTTACTTTCTTATTCTGGAAATAAGAAAAAAATCTTTGAAATATTGTACACATTTCTGAATCTTCATAAACATACAAGAAAAGCACAAAAAATATCAATAAGCAAATGCGGTAATATCTCTGTTTCTTTTAAGATACTAAATGGAAAATTAAAACAAATCAATCTTTTTTTTTTTATTATCCGGTACATTCTTGAAAGCTAAAATGTACATCTATACACTGTTCTTACTTTCCAAACTAGCATTGAACAAGTGAATCACAGATTAGCTTGTTTTATCTGTATGTGGGTAAGAGAAGGTTAATTAATAAAAATTCACTTGCTCTAGAAAAATGTTGTAAAAAGACTGTGTTATTGTTGTCAGTAAGTGTATTGTCAGATGGAAAATGTCTTCTGGGTAAAAAAGTTTCTTCAAACTATATACAATAGACTACATGTACTACATGTAATCATGTAAATGATGTACTGTACAGTAGTTAAGTTTCTAAGTTAAATATTCTTCTTGACTAGATCCTTCACTATTTTCACATAAATTCCATACAGTTATCATGATTATTCTATAATTCTTTTGTTTTCAAAAATGGGATTTCTACATTATAAGATGATGGTAAGTCATTTAGCAACAAAGCATATGCCATCTTGAAATTCATAATTATTTAATAATATTAATTTTTTTGCATAATATGTGTTTTGAATTTATAAAAATAATAAAAACTTGATTTCCAATTTTGTTTCTTTGAAAGAATGCTTTAGGCATGTATAGTGAGAGCAGATTTTGAATTATTTACAATTTATAATGTAAATTACAATGTTGGGAATTTTTGGATGCAGCATTTTAGTTTAGTTGATGACTGTAGATATACTGTTTAATTTTGTGAAGGGAAATTTAAAAAAAAAAGATTCATGCTTGCATTGGTCTGTTGTTAAAATCAGTTTTATATTTTCCAATCAAGACTGTTACATTTGCTTTCTAGTATATATTTAAACCCTGATATTGAACATGCTGAAGCTTTTATTTTTTAACCAGGCTGCATATTTAAATGGTCAAATATTTTTTTTTTGACACAGCTTAAAATTATTTGCAGTACAGTAACTTAAGAAAAAAAAATTAAATATAGTTTATACACTGTAAGCTTGAGTGGAATTGAAAAATAAGAAGCGTTGTACACCACAGCAACATTTTGTATCTTATCAGTCTAATTTATGCTGTTAACTAAAGGTAATTAAAGCTATTATATCTATGATATCTCAAAGATGAATGCCAATATGCAAAAAAATAAGTACACAAAATAATTGGTGCAGTTAGGTTGTTAAATAAGAAAAAAAAAGATTTTTTGATTGGGCAAAAAAAAATAAAAATAAATAAATACTGTACTGGTATTTAAAATATTATTTATGGAACCTAGACATAAAGTAGTTTTGTGAAATTTAATGGAAACATAACTTTTTTAACATATTAAATAATAATAAAAGTAACTTGTTTTCTCAAGAAAAACTTTGTATTTTTAATGCTTTGCAGTTATTCTGTGATGTAAAATACATGAATAAATGAATGTCATTGTTGAGCCATATAACTGTTCATGCTTCAGAACGAAAACACATTTCCAAGGAGAAGATGGCAGAGATCCAGAGTAAGATTGAGAAGGACAGGAAGATTCTGGAATCGAAGAAGGACATGGCTGAGGAGGAGAGAAACAAGGTCAAGGAAGATCTGGAGGAGAAAGAGATGGAACTCAAGAAATTCCAGTAGGTTTATGTGACAAGAAATTCCAGTAGATTTATCTGACAAGAAATTCCAGTAGATTTATATGACAGGAAATTCCAGTAGGTTTATGTGACAAGAAATTCTAGTAGGTTTATGTGAGAGAAAATTCCAGTAGGTTTATGTTACAAGAAATTCCAGTAGGTTTATGTGAGAGAAAATTCCAGTAGGTTTATTGAAAAGACATTCCATAGCTTAACCAGTAGTTTTATATGACAGGGAATCTCAGAAGGTTTAACTTACAAGAAATTCTAGTAAGTTTCTCCAGTAGTTTTATTTGACAATAAATTCCAGTAGGTTAATTGCAAAATATCCAAAAATTTTTGATGCATCTCAGAAAATGTATTAGGGTTTACAAGATGAAATGAAAAACATATTAACAAAAACCAATTTGAGCTTTCCAATCCAAACTTTTTAGCGAGGAACAAGACCAGCTGGCAAATAAACTAAATGCTCTGGAGAAGAAGATTATCGTGGGAGGAGAGAATCTGCTGGAGAAAGCCGAGGAGCAGGAACGAATGCTGGAGGAGTCAGCCAAGGAGTTAGAGGCCAGGAAGGCAAAGGAAGAGGAGCTCCGAAAGGCTCTACAGGAAAAAGAGGTTAGACTTAGGCACTAGACGTGATGTGGTCTGGTGTTGTTTATTTTTATTTACTTTTTTGGTGAAATTTTCATTTGTTTATGAAATCTGAATCTATGCTCTCAACAATGCTTTAATATTATCAAACATGCATGATGTAGATCTGTGGAACTATTTAAAAAATGCTAAAGTGACACCATATGCCTTAAAATATGTAAATGTAGTGTCTTAAAAAGTTTAATTTTGCCTGAATAAGGATGATAAAAATCCCCAAAGAGATACAATATGAGCAATATGTACGGGACGGTATTAAATTATTGTCAAAAAAATATTCCACACACCATTATAACAAAAGTACCATGATAGGTTACACTGTAGGAGTAACGACATCAACATTTTGTTTTGCATTTTAAAGTAATAATTAGATATTTAAAAATTATAGCAAGAACAAGTAGATATTGAGGAGAAGTACAGCTCACTGCAGGAAGAAATCCAGGGTAAAACCAAGAAACTGAAGAAAGTGTGGACCATGTTGATGCAGGCAAAGTCTGAGGTGGGTGTTGTGTCAGTATATTTATCATGTGCAGTAGAGTATGTATGGCTTTGTCAAAATAAATCAATTCATTTTGATTTTAGGGGTAACAATACATATCTTTGTGCATATTGTTTTCACAATGATAAATGGTCTTCAACAAATTCTTTAGAGGTTATGCATTTCTGGAATTGCAAGATTCATTACAAGCATAATATTTGATAATATTTTCATGGAAAACATGATAATTATGTAATTTCAGTTTTTAAATAGGAGGAAATTGAAAAGTTATGGAACATTGAGTCAGCTTAATTTTTTTTGTTTTATATTAGATAGCAGATCTACAACAAGAGCATCAGAGAGAAATGGAGGGTCTGCTAGAGAATGTCAGGCAACTCAGTCGAGAACTTAAACTACAGATGACACTCATAGACAACTTCATCCCACCAGAATATCAGGTCAATATATAATTATATAGATAATACCACTAGAGTCTCAGGGGAATGTTAGCTTCGGACTTTGCAACAGATAATACCACTAGAGTCTCAGGGGAATGTTAGCTTTAGACTTTGCAAAAAAAAAAATTGTAAAATACGGTAGTACTTATTTTATGAGGAGCATTTAAAGTGATGCTAAAATTATGTTTCTCTGCATCAGAATTTCATATACCCTATAAATGCATCCAATTGTTCTCAGTACTATTAAAAATATTGAATAAAAATTAGAAGTTTGTCTACAGTCATAATTACGTACAAGAATGTCTGGTTCAGACTCAAAATACAAAACTTTTGTTTTACTCGACACCTTTCTTGTATAGTTTCTTGTAAACAAATAAAATACACCTGTCCAGACATACACACAGGGTCACATACTAACCCGCTTTTCAGCTCTATTGGAGAAATATGATACAAATGCTTTGAATACCTTCCTATCATTTAGTAATGACTGTGTTATTTTATATCATTAGGACATGATTGAGCAGAATGTGACGTGGAATGATGATATCGGGGAGTGGCAGCTTCGATGTGTGGCGTACTCGGGTAACAACATGAGGAAACAGTCACCGCAGCCAGAGAAGGACAAAGATAAGGTGGGTCTCAGTATATACAATATAAATTAACTAGGCCTGATTTTAGTGAATAGTTTGAATATTAAGAAAAATGATGGTGTTGACATATTGAAATATTAATTTCCATGGATTTACATGTATACATGTATGTGCTTCGAAAAAAATTAGCTGCCATAGTTTTCTGAGATCTTATTTAAGAACAACTTTGTTAAGCAGATTTAGACCATGCACATGATTGTATAATAAAAAAGGCAATAGTGACTTGGGACCATATATACATGTATCTATATCTTTTAAAGATATATCAGCTTTGCAATTGCAAAACATCAATCAAACACAAGTGCTCTCCATAAACATTTACCGGGTATATGTTCTTTTTTCTTGTTGTAGTATTCCCCCCCAGATCTCAGTAATATTTACTTGGCCTACACAGCAGAGACAGCTGAGAAAGCAATGGAGAAGGCCCTGAGACCAAAGTCGTCCAAATCAGCCAGACCAAAGTCCAGTCGACCTAAATCCAGTCGACCAAAGAGTTCCAAAAAGTTAGTCCTCGGCATAGATTTATCATTTTATATTTACATCCACTGATTATTTTTCCTTCATTTCTTATGTAGACCATTGCCATTAATCAGTGCATCAACAACACTAAGCAAGTCACATGCATAGAATTCTTGAACAATGGCTGTTCAGTTAAGCATGCAATGACATATTCATCAATAATACAATATTTATCATATTTAATTGTACTTTGATTTTTTTTTTCAAACAGATATAAATTTATATAAACAATAAAATGTCTTCCTTTGGTTGTTAGTATGGGAATCAATGTTGCAGCTATTGCAGAAAAAATCTTTCCTTTAACAATCCCTTTTCATCATTTACATGTAAATTTCCATTTCCCTTGTAACAATTTAAAAATGTATATGTGACAACTTTTTGATGCAATTAAAGCATGATTTGTATACATGTATTTCAATTTTAAGAGTGTGTATTATTTTTAAAATGAATGTCAAAAATAAATATATTGATTTATCAATTTTATTTCTTTTAATGTTTAAATAAAAAAAAAACATTTTTCAATCCAAAAAAAATCTTTTTTGTTGGGGGTAAGATACAGTATGTGGGCTGTAAATTGATACCTTAACTGATATTTTTGTCAGTTACTGATACCTGTTCTACTTGTGATATTTTAGGAAGCAGAAGGAGGCCAACATAGAAGACGTGATACAGTGACTTACAGCGGCCCTATGGACCCTGATCATCATTGAGTTAGCTATCATTATAGGACTTTAGCGCACCTGAACTTTGATAACAACTGTTAATAATTCTGATAGCAACTTCATAAAATCTAAAAACAACTGTTATAAAATCTAAGCTCAAAAAATCTAATTGCAGCTGTTATAAAATCTGAAAACAGCTGTTTGAGAATCTAAGTTTTCTGTGGACATTGCTTTGCTTCTGTAGCCAGCAAATTATACAATGTTTATTGATGTTTTAAATTTGTTGAAAAATCAAATTATTTCCAAAATACCTGAGGTAGATCTGCATAATTATGATGTGTATTGTCAATGATTTTTATGGCACGCCAAATTCACAAAAATGAGATAATCATAGTTTCACAATCGATAAACTAGGTTTATCGGTTGTAAACTATAGTTTACGGACTGTGAACTATAGTTAACAACGTTAATCTATATTTTACATTTGTAAACTATAGTTAACGCAATAATCTATGTTTCACAACCGTAAACTATACTTAACACCGAAAACTATCATTTGCGATTGCAAAACATAGATTATCTGATAAATACAGTTTCACAATTTGTAAACTATAGTTTACAAACCGTTAACTATAGATAACGATCTGATAAATATAGTTTCACGATTTGTGAAACTATGATTAACAACTCTTAACTATAGTTTACGATTGTAAACTATAGTTTACAAACGTGAATCTATGTTTATCAACAAAATCAATTGTTAACGCTTATTACAGACAGATAAACCTAGATTATCATTCGTAAACTATAGTTAACAACTGTTAAATATAGTTTTACAAATGAAAACTATACTTAACGAATCGTTAACTATACTTAACGAATCGTTACCTATAGTTTACGGTTTGTAAACTATAGTTTACAGTCGATAAACCTAGTTTATCAATTGTAAAACTAGGTTTATCTCATTTTTGTGAATTTGGCGTGCCATAGATTTTTTATTTATGTTTACCTTTACATGTGATATTATTTTTGTGACTAGTCACAATCTGAATTCCATCCATTTAATTTTCTTTTAATTTATTTTTACACGACTGTACTTGCTTTTTTAATGCAAAGAATTGTCTTTTTTTTTGTACATGTACAAATAAGAATAGTTTAAAGTTTTTTTCAGGTCTCTATTTATTACCTATAATAATTTTTTTTTTCAAATTTGATTGAATTATTTATCTGAATGATAATCTACAAAATTGGTTGTGAATAATTTTGTTTTTATACATTGATGTAAGTACATGCATCCATCCATACATGCAGTACAATGGAAATAAATATTTCTTTCTTCCCAATGGCATGAAATTCCTGAATAAATTAATTTTAAAGTATATAGGTACCGGGTATATGTAAAAGTTGTCTTTATCATCACAGGAGTCTGAAGGTTTTATCAATAAAAAAGATGAAACAATCAGAACTGTGTAAAATTTTTGTCTGGAGTGTATTTTCTTTGGCCTTGTTAAGTGATCACGGATATAGAATAGAACTTGGAACCAAATTTCTAGATGGGAAGTCAAGATCAAAAACCTTCGTAAACAATCTTTACATGTATTTGGAGTACACAGTCATGCATTTTCTTTCCAAATTGGATGCAAGTTTGTAATTTCCTTGAACCAATTTTCTAGACAAAAGGTCATAAATCTCTTTGCATCAATTGCTTGTCAAGAGCATACCATATTCCTTTCTCCTTGGTCAATTAAGACATAGAAAGCCTATGATTAGAAAGTGTGCAGTGACCATGAAAAATTTTCTGCATTAAACATTGAAAGTCAGAAAAAGTACATCTATCAAGCCAATGTTTGAAGCATATTTCTCCCATTGGCTCAAACTTCAACAAAAGATTGTCCCTGGATAAAGATTATTCCATCTTAATGCCTTATGTGGAGACCTTGTTATCTCATAGATACATGTAGTTAAACTGAATGTTTAAATATGCACTTAATACTGAGTAGAGACTTTCAGTATTAAAACTCATTTAGTACGAACACTGATATGCCACAGCGAATTCACAGACGCAGTGAAGTTATATTGGACCCCCAGCTATAAAAATTTAATGAGTTCCTTATACGGATATAATGAATTACGGATATAGCGGAATAATTTTCTAGGTCCCAGTGACTGTTATAACCGAGTTTTACTGTTAAGTAGTTACATTTTTGATAGTGTAAATTAATTTAAATGATCCATATAGGACCTAGTATTTTAGAGGACTTTACATCTGGCTGATATACAGTTTACACTTATCACGTATACATTGACGGACACAAATATCAAACGCTTCAAATCTGGCATAAAATAAATCAGTTTATCAGACAGAACAAAACAGTTTTTTTCTGTTACTGGCTTTTTATTAAATCTTTAACATAAACAAAAAAATAAGGACATAACAAGGTACTTGGTCTAGGGGTTCTTGTGTTAGAAGGAGTATAAAAGTTAGGAGTGGTCTCTATATATTGTTACACAATTCAGGAGACTTAAATAATACAAAGTAACAGGATAATATGGTATTCTTTGATATACATAATTATACAGATTCTAACTTTTAATGTGCATTAAATTATTATGTGCATCAACACAAAATCCAGATAGGCTCTGTCTTTTCTACATGTATACAATGTTATAGAAATTGTATTATTAAAATAGAAGTCCGAGAAAGTTTGAATGTCATTTACAACTCTAATATATCTACATGTATACTGATAGTTTTCCAAAATGAATTTTACAAAAAAAAATTTCCCGTCACTGTAATACATGTAGTGTACATACATTGTAAAACTAGATGTATATATTAATCATATTAGTTTTTGCAGTCACTCTGATAAAAATATTACCAGATGTTTTTCAGTTTAAAAAGATCTCTTTTATTAAAGTTAAAAAAACATTCTCTATAGTATTTTTAAAAATGCACCAGAACTGTCTAATATTATCTACGAGACAAGACAATTTAAAACGTACATAAGTTACATGTATTTCATTATGAACATCTCATTATCACAGGCATTGTGCTAGAAATCTACAACACTTCTATGAACAACCTGTGCTTTTTAATTTCGGCGTTGACATATAAAATTTTTAAATTAAGGTTATCAATTTTGTGACGATTTAAAACATGACTTAACCACACAGCAAAAATGAGATCTGTGCAACAAATGTGAAAAAGATTAGTGCTTTTAGCAGAGTCAGCCATGGTGATGAAGTATCAAACATGAAAATAATGGTAAACACCAGGACTAGAATAGTGGAAAGTTTTAAACATGATTTGTGGTAGTGGCAGATATCGAAAAATTGTGTATAAAAATCTCTGTATCGAATTTCCATATACATGTACAATTTTTTTTTAACCTTGATTAATATGAAGAACTAAATGGTACTAACACTACAGCTTAGAATAGATTTCTTGATGTATCATATACATACAATATAGAGGCTTATATAGCGCTGCTATTTATAGAAATAACATGAGCAAAATATACTGGAATTTGAGTATCAAGGTACAGTGCATTTTGAAACAATGAAGTGAAAATATTTAAATAAATGATAGGTCCATATACATAGTACTTTTTCGTAAATAGCATTATATTATACACTGTATGAATTATTATGCGTTTCTTATAACCATATATATACAAAACTTGTAATACATTTACATGAAACTTGTATATTAAGTATTTAGCTCACATTCTTACATAAAGCAAATATATGAGGAGGCAGGGCATTCGTGGTAAAAAAAAGACATCATCCCTGAAAAAATCTGTAAATATTCAGGCCTTTTTTTCTGAAAATTTTAACAACAAAGCATAAGAAATTCAATGTTTTTAGAAATATCCTGGTGATTTGGGGGCTGGCACGTACAATTTAACACAATACATATATACGTACATGTAATTATGGAATCATAAAATATTGTAGAATCAAGAAGAAATAAGCCAATCACTGACAATAAAATGCCCCATTTTTAAACAATCAACACCGAACATCAATTCAATAAATGCCTTTTCTTAAACAATCACAGCCAAATTACAACTCTGAATGAATGCACAGTGTACCGGTACTTAGAATAGTTCAATTACAGTTGACCACAGTGCAAATATGACAGACATATAACATTATGCAGAGTTCAAGGTTGACCAATAGCTAGAACAAGTTTCTACAAATTATTAGCAAATTAAGAGAAATTCTTTACTGAGGCAAACAAAGAATAATGAAACATTAATACTGCGACTAATTTTTGTACATTTTGTTTTACAAAATGAGTTCAGTGTTTGAGTTAGGTAGATATAATGTATATATGGCTTGAGCATGTACATGTGAAATTTATGAGTTACTTACAATATGAAAAATATATAATTCATAAAAATTATAATGATACTGTTGTACAGTTATAATGGATATACTTAATTCCTGGCAATATTTACATAATTTTATATCATTTATATAGAAATACATGAACATGTATTAAGATCTTAAAATCTGATCAAAGTATTAAATATTTCCCTCTTTTTTAAAGAAAAGAACTACTGGGTGTTTGGAATTTTGCATACTAACTCAGGTAAAGCATTTTAAAGAAAACTTTTCTTGGTTTTCTAAATTTCTGTTGAGTTCTAAATATAATTACAGTGTATATTGAATTACTTTTTTTTAACCATAATTTGTTGCAAGTCACTGTGTACTTTGTACAATGTATTTACTGAATCACTATAAAATAATCATAATGTTCATAAATAATAATCAAACCTTTAAACACTCCCAAAAAAGGTTAAATTTTCTATATTCTGATTGTCTGTACATTTACCCTACAACATCCAACTAGTTAAAAACTAAAACTGACACACATTTCCTCTGTTCCCTGAAAATCTAAACATCCTCGGCGACTTCCTTTTCTTGAGTTTTGAGAGCCAGAATGAGCTTCTCTATCAGGAATGACAACAGTTTGTCCAGCGGGTCCATGAACCCTCTCTGCATCCACTTAGGAATGGTGACGCGAGCGTGAGAGAATCCAAGCTTCTGTAAGACATAGTCCACCACCACTGTGTCTATCTCTTTACCTTTACTGGCCCAGTGGAGAAGTCTGTAAAAAAGAAAAAGTTAATACTACAGCCAATTCCATCTTAAACCTGTTTTCATTTCTATTTTTCTTTAGAGACTTTTTCTATGATTGTATTTGTGCAGATTTTAATGAATATAATTTACATATCAATTTTTTAAAGAAAATTAAATGTATGAATCATGGATTTACAAGAAAATATCATGTTCGCAATGAAACAAACAGAATGCAACATTTGCTTTAATAGTTTGAATTATATTCACTTTTCATGCCATAATCTTTCTAAAACCTTCATAATTAACACTAACCTGACAGTGGGTTCCAGATGCCAGGTATTACATTCAAACACCCTCCAGTCCTCCTTCAGGGCTGATGTCGGGTCTGTGATCCGCTTCCTCTCTGTTTCTGGGGTTCGTGGAGACTTAGAACTTGTTCCATATGGAGGCTTGGTTCCTAAAATGAAATTCATATTAAGAAAGTCTTAATTAACACAAATTAAAAGCAGATACAATTCAATTTTCTAAAGAAAATATACAAAAAATACATTTGAAGTTCTGTAGGTTAAACTAAATCTGAACATTCTTCTTATGTGAAGACTCTGTTCTAAATCTTATAAAGCCAATGGAGATGTCATTTATGGAATGCTATAACTCTAATGTCTATATACCTTTGTCTTTCTCCTTGATATATGACAGAATCAGGTCATGAAGAAACAGAATGACCTCTGCATCCATGGCAACAAAAATGTGATCCTCAAATTCTGTGACAAAACTGCACTCCACAATCGGACGAGGGTCTGGGAATGGAAATGAAATGTTTGATGTCAAATAACAGAAAGAAGTAAGGAGAGACTTTACCTTAAGTTAATGTATACTTGTTAATGCTGAAATAATTATTTTTCCAATTTAGATACACATTCACAGTGCTTATACTGTAGTTCTCAGACATTCAATATGCTATTGACTGTATATACCCTCGGGTTTGGGCTCGTGTTGTGACTGGTTGTGGATGGTTTTTAGCTGGAGTTGTAGGGACGGTAGGAGGAAGATCATCTCTGTATCGTGGCTGTAGGCCTGGACCTTCCTGATCCGCCGCGACTCCAGGGCGTCCTCTTCATGTAGCATCTGTGGGAAGCAGTCCAGTCCTAGAATTACACAATAAAAATGTAACTATGATGATAAATCTGGCACAGAGGTCTAAATAGTATTTGACCAGAGAGATTGTGACTAGAAAGATTGTGACTTTATTTTCATTTGATATACACTCATGTGTATTGGTATTGCTATATAAATATACTTTTGACGCAAGTACAACTTTTGAAGGCCATCATGAGACTGAAACACCACCTAGGATCTAGCCTTTAAGTTATTTGCCCCTACCCTTGATATCAGATGTGGCTAGTGTGTAGTGGAACCACTCCTGGACACTGGTGAAGGAGGGAGGCATGGAGTGGCCCCGACTCAGCATACAGATGTACGCCATGTGCTGCTCCTTAGTATGCTGTGTCAGGTCATGTCCAATGTAAAAGTTCAAGTTCTGGATCACATGGATTCCTGGGAAGAAAAAACAAACAATGTTAATACTCTAAAAGTCTGTAATGCAGGCTTTTAAAGACGTTAATGGCTCTAACCGATCTGTATTTTTTAAGTGAACTCTGACTTACCCCCCTCAGGCAGTTGTTGAGACTCAGTGGCAAATATAATGTAGGGCTCATGCATTGTAAATAGAGCCCAGGACTTGGCTTTGAAATTCATCCCATGGAAACAGGCCAAGGTCAGGTTTTTGCCTTTCAAGGTCATGTTCCCACCAAGAATGGTACCCTCCTTTGGTATCATGCTTGGCAGCATAGAAAATCGACAGCCCACCACCAGTTCTAGAGCTCTCTGCCAGTGTCTGTGGTGCCGAATGTCCCAAATACCTGGAGGAGGGATATTCATAATAGGTATATGTACTTCAATACTGACATGTTAAAGAGTTCTACACTCAAAAATTCTTATACATGTGTACTACAAAAAAAATTTAAAGAGATGCAAATGCTATTTTTGTGAAAGAGATAGGATGCTTTTCCAAAATACATTCAATCCTTGTTATCCTGAACTCTATGTGGCTGAGAAAAATCTTCAGAATATCCAAGAATGAGATGTTAAGTTTTAATGACTAAATAAAAAGTTCACTTGGTACTTCCAAACAATGTAGACATATCCATGGTATTGGAAATACCAGTGTTAGAATTACTCAAGTTCATTGACAACTGTAATACATGTATGACCATTTGGCAAAAAGCACAAAATCCTTTTTACTAAATAATACAATAAATGTTCTTACAATCAACATCGTCAGACATTTTTCTGCGTTCACTTCCTCTCCTGACTCCTGGCTTCGGGCCAAGAGCAATCAACACACGTCTGCTACTGGTGAATTGGTTCATGAAGAACTCTTCTATTTTGGAGACCATTTTAATGATATCTGGGGTGGTGGAGCGAGAGATCATCATGTGGAACTGTTCCCAGTGAAGGTCGCCATGAGCAAATAGGATAGCAGGTCTGAAAACAAAGCAAAAGAGTTAATCTAATCATTCAGTTTATCATCTTAATAAATTATTTAAAAAGTTAACTTCTTCAAGACATTGAAACCATAAATCTTACATACTAGATCATACAAGTTTCATTAAACTTTATAATATAAAATCTATTTTTTTCCCCCAGAAATTTACAAAACACCTGACTTGCATTTTTCCTTAGTTAGGTATTTAGCAATAGGAAGTACCTTGTAGTGGCCAATGGAGTATCACTTGTCAGTTTATCCTGGACTAGCCATTCATCCTTCAAAGCGATCCTGAACTCATTCAGCCGAGCCATCAGGACGCTCGAGCCCATGTAATCCATACGACACTCAATCGTGTGCAGCGAGACTCCCATACTGTGTAAGGGTTGCTTCCCTTGTTCTGGATCTTCATTCACCTCAACTGGTTAGAAGAACATTTTATACACATTTTATCTTAAAGTTTACATTCTGCAAGGTGTTTCAAAATAACTTCACTGTCGTACAAATACTGGTACATGTATTATATATAAATGAAAAAACATTAATACATGCAAGATGAACATATTAGAAAACAATTATTTTTTAATCTCTCCATTTGAATAATCAATTAAATGCTTACTAAATATCTTTAAAAAAAACTGTCATGTATTGTCAATAAAAATTCATACACATAATTTACAGATTTACCAAAGAGGTTAAGGTCGTTGAGGTCAATGGTCCCTCCCACCACCCCTCCCCGGGAGTCAAAGTGGGAGTTCCCGGTACCGGCCGTGATCTTCAGGTCGCGATGACCGTTACTATGAATAGACAGACTCCCCTGACTCTTGATTTCCTGTGTGGTCCACCTGAAAGATGGGGTTGATTGTTAACTTTATTCAAATGTTCTATATATTTATTTACATATATTTTTTTCTTCATATTCTCATATCAGGTATGGTGTGATAATTATACATTTCCTAAAAATCTGTATTAAAGAAAACACAGACTAGAGTATGCACAGATTTGACAGCTAAGAAAAAGAACTATCAAGATAGCTGCCCTTTTGTTGAGAATATGGATTAACTTCTACAACAATTTATTTTCGTACTGCATTGTACTTAAGTTCATTTTCCTCTTTATGCCTTACACAGTGTTTCCCATGACATTGCTCATGTTGACATGTAAATCCAACTTGGCCAGATTGACAGCAAAGAGCACCAAGGTTTCCCAGGAAACAGACTTGGGTGTCACATGACTGCTGCTATGGTGACTTTTTTGTCTCCCTGTTTCTGATTGGTGGAGAATAGATTTGTGTTTCCCAGAAGTCTTTGCTGTTGAGCCTGGAGTTCCTGTGTGGGGATGAGTGAAGGAATCCTGGGACATCAAATCAGTGGGGGACTGCGGCATGGAGGCTAAAATTTAAGACAAGAGAATTTTGTTTTAGAAACTGAAAACAATTAGTTGAGGCAAAAGAGTCCCCAAAACTGTAAAATCACTTATTTTTGTGGGTTCAGTTGGTGTGGTATAACGAAAAAATCTACTAGGTACATGGTTATTTAACATCATGGGTAATTTAGAAACAGTCAAATGTGAACATTTCAAGGAGCACAAGAATTTAACAAGTTTAAGGGACTATTCAAGTATGAAAACAGTAAAATAATAAACCACAAATATTGGTGATTTAATTCACAGTATACATGTAAACCTTATAAAACCTTTAATAATTAACCACTTACATCGGTTCTTATTTACTTTATGAAAATATAACTGACATATACAATGTACCAGGTATTTTCTTTAAGTATCCAAATTTAATTTTAAAAATTCAAATTCATATCATAACATGCATATTAAACAATAAGCATTAAGAATCATTTCTTAAATCCAATTTTTGAGCATTCAAAGATGATAATTATGCATATTAATATATAATCTTTTTTTTCTGGTGATGCCTGAAAAGTTTATATGAAAATCCCAAGTTTCATAAATTCTTTTTGCTACAAACAAGAGATTCTGACTGATGCTGATACATTCTTACTGCAACTGTAATCACTGACATTTTGGAAAAAAAATGCTTCTTGCATTTCAAACTTTCTCAGTCAGCTTTATATAAGAAGCCTGAACTTTAAGCATATTATAAGAAATTTTCTTTAACATATTCCTAGCATTCACATGCTATATACCATAGAGGCTGCTATTAAGAAATGTTTTTTAACAATATTGAAAAATTAAAATAAAATATACAGGTTCTAAATCATTTATAATCTAACTCAGTGACAAAGCCTTAATACATTATAAATCAAATGATAATAATGTCTAGTTAAGACCAATTTAAGAGAACTAAATTTTGTTTTCATTTGAAAATTGATACTGAATTATACAGATTTGTTAAAAACATATTTTCACTTTACCAACATTAAAGACACCCAACCTGTTCTGACAAATTTGCTGTCAATCTGTTGTTTGAGGTCGGAGCTGAGCTGAACTTTGATCTTGTCCCCCGAGGAGCTGCTGCGGTGGTGACCGGGGATGACAACACTCAGGTTGTTGGACTGGGAGAGGGAGGGGGAGGAGGTAAAGAGTTTAGAGATGGGGCCCCTCACGGGACTGTCCCCCTGGGAACTTCCAGTGGAGGCAGAATCGGAGTCTGTAAAGCACCACACAACAGCAAAGCTATACACTAAAGCTCAAACGTGTACAATCCCTGGCCAGGCTTGATTAATTATTGACAAGATTGAAATCAGAAATAAAGGTTGTATAGGAAAGTTGACTATTTTTTTTTTGTAGCTTGAAATATGAAAGATTTGGAAAGCTAAGTATAGTACTCTGCACTGAACTTTTTAATTACAATATCATATTTTATTTGAAAATAAAATGAAGTAATAAGTTTATGATTGATTTTTTTTTTATCTGACTTTTAGATATTTAACTTTCATTAAAGAAAAATAAAGGAAGAAAGTGTACTTGACACTGAAATCTTGTCTGAAATCAGCATTAATGACATGTAATGGGGGAGAAAAGGGTACTAAGAAATTTACATGACTAAATGACGGTTAAGAGGCAGTCCACCGAAAAACCAGGCAATGGGTGGCACATCGCATGTCATGGATTTTAATTATTTTTTGCATGTAGACTTATTAAAGCAATTTACGTGTACTAGGATATTTAAATTCTTGATGTCTTTTACGTACATGAAGATTACAGATAGAGTGCATGTAAAACGTATATGTTTGATTTCTTGATACTCGGTATTTGTACATGCATTATGCAACAACTGAGAGCAGACAACTTAGCATCAATAAATATCTTATGTCCAAGTATTAATTTTAATTATTATTTTTTCAGGAATTAAAGAGTTAAATTCTATATGAGTGGCAAAATTATTCTTGCACATCTGTACCTAAATACAGAAAATATGTTTTATGTTTACAGTTTCGGCTTTATCCAAGTTTTTCAATCTGTCATCTGTTAAGCATTTTACCATATATTTTCCTCTTTTACAAAATTTTGTTTTATGTAAATAAAAAAATAAGTTCTTTCATATATATCATTTTTTAAGTGCCCATAAATCCCAAGCAAAAATCATTGGAGGGGGGTGGGGGGTGGGGGCAAGGCGGCATCAAGGCATAATTTTTTTTTTTCATTTTAGAATTGGCCAACATAGTCATATATTTTAACTCCGTGATTGTTTCGATCTCCAAATCAAAAAAGAATGTGAAATGTTTCACTAAACCATCTTCCGTTTAAGTGTCTGTGCCAAATTGAAGTGGGGAGTTCAGCAGTAATTTTCCTCGATAAATAGCTTTAGGCCTATAACATTTATCAGGGCTTTTGTTTTATATTTTAATCGTACCACTGATTGTTTTATTTTGATTTGACTGCATAGATGAATATATTCAAGATTTTAAAAATATCATGAAGTTAACATTTCAACTTCATTACATTAAATGATGCGTTAATCTAAAATATTCACGATTCCTGGATAAACAGAAGAAAAAAAATCTCTTCACATCCCAATTACATAAATAATGTTCATTTGTATACATGTAAACACTAAAATAATTAATTTTACACATATCCTAGTAAATCAGTTTTAGAAAAATTAGTTTGCAGACATGTATAAGAGATATAAAAAATATTATTTATCATTTAGGATAATGCACTCTGTGGAGTAATTGAAGAGAAAAAGAGAAATTATTTATTTTTTATTCTTTTTCTTTGCACTTTTACGCAAAGAATTTACAAACTTCTCTGGAAAACTTGTAAGTAAACTATTTAATTGTGACGCAGTATTAGTCAGGTATATGACGTCACTGATACATCAATGGAAACGTGGATTCAGCCTGAATAATACAACCCATTTTTATCTAAATGTTACGTTTGAAGGCGAAAATGAGTTCTATTTTGAAAATAAAGTAATTATTTTTTGTTAAATTATTTTCTTTCGTGTATCGATTCTAAATATTTCACTAGGATCCCGATAGCAAGGTGTGTAACAGATTTACAGAATCCATGGGAGATAACTCTTGCATTGCAAAATTTCATAAAAACGTCTATATATTTTGCCAGAAAACTAATTCAAAAGTGTTTTTCCCACCGATTTTATTTTTGAAACAGAAAAAATGAAATATTTTTTTATCTAGTTCAGCGTGAATTACAGTCCTGTTAAAAATGTATTGGAAATTACAGTTCTTTGTTTCTGACCTAAATTCAATGGTTTATAAATATAGGGGAACTCAAAAACACGAAAGAAAAGGATATTTTACAATATAAGCAATTTTCAATCAAATCTTCAATTACATTATTCCATTTGGACTACATTGATATTGTTTTCAATAAAATATCAAATATACGTCACATTCGATGTGCCGCCTATCAGTACAATACTGCCTGGTTTTTCGGTGGACTGCCTCTTAAAGAACTATATGCGGTATATTGCATATGCTTGCCCCCACAAAAGTCAAATTTTGAAAACTTCCTGAAATGTGCTGAATTCAATAAATTGTACGAGAAATATAAGTTAACAGAAAATATTATAGTTCCAGAGCAGTGTATTCACAATTTCTGTTTTTATGACGTCACAAACTAGTCCGATTTTATATCCTTTTTCAGAAAGAGGACAAAATGGACAAAATTTCAACAATTTAAGCTTTAAAATTTATAGAGCGCATGTGTGTTCAGGAACAATATTGACATATTTCATTGATATTATCATTCTACACATTATATAAAAATATTTATCCTGAACACACATGCGCTCGGTGACTTTTATTTAAAATATCGACAAAATATGTACATTTTTCTGCAAAATTCATAAAAAAAACTGAAATTATGTCATATTTGTGACGTCATTACGTACATATGACGTCACTACTTATGAAATTATTCAGTGCTTTGAAGTCAGCATATACTCCCCTGTTTAAGGACTTAATTAAATATTACTCCATCAAAGTTTGATTTTGGGGGACAAATGTTGGTTAATACCGCATGTAGTTCTTTATGCATAAGTCATAGCCCACTTCAACACTTAAAACTTATTACTGTGTTAATACCTGTTCCCAGGAACTGTACACATATTAAAGGAAAACACTGCTTTCCAGAACTTAAATTCCATAGAGGTAATTAAAAATTGAATTTAAATGAAATTGAATGTAAAACTTCTCATGCACAAAATGAATAAATCTTATACCATTTTAACAAGTTCAATTTGAAATAAAAGACATAATGCAACAAGCAAATGATCTAGATCTAGCAATTATAAAAAAAACTCCATTTGCATAATTTAATGTGGCAATGAAATTAAACAGAAAAGGAACAACTTCCACTACACAACAAAACATCCCTAACTCACCATCGTCAGCTATATGGATGTAACTTTCATCTCCCAGAAACATACGCCTGGCCAGACTTCTGTTGTACCAGGCTTTAGGGAAGGAGAGGATTTCTGACAATCGTCTCATGTCGTACTTAAATGCTGCAGAGCCAATATCACAGATAGCTAGAAAAAAGAAGCTCAATTTAAAACATTTCTTAAACCAAGATTCATAAACGAAAGCAAAATTCAATCACATAAAATGCTGTTATGTATTCACAAATGAAAAATATTCCAAAATTTTGCCAATTTCTTTTACTTGCATGTTTTATTTGCTGCTTATGTTTTAATATATTTAATTGATTGTAATTTTATGCTGAATGTTTGCATAAAAAATTAATTGTGGTAGATGAATTCCAACTTATATCAGCAAAAAGAAGTTGACAAGAATAACAGTTGGTTTATACCGGTGCATTTTTTTTAATATCAACTGTGCGATTTTTTAAAATGGATTTTAAAATTTTACAAGTCTATGAAAGAACAAACAGTTGTAAAAATTGACCAGATGATCAGTTTTTATATACTACAATTATGACCAGCTCCCCACCTGAGAACCTGACTATGTTAGACTTGGCCTCTTTGTCCAGGGCTCGTAGTTCTATTTTACGACTTCTAGAGATGTTGATCTTTACAAACTCCACATTGAGACTGAGCATGTCTCGTCTTGTTTGTTCTGACCAAGCAGGCTCATGTTCCTGAATGCTTCCTTTTAAAGACAAGAAACAAAGAGAATGGAATTACTTAGTACTTTGTATATGGACATGTCAATCTCAAAAGAACTTCTTTGAGAGAAGCAGAAGTAAATTTGAGTTTACTTAGGTGTACATGTAAATGGATGATAATTACTGTTATACATTATTTTCTGTTTTAAAAAATATTACAAATTAATATTTGTTACTCATAGTACCTAGATTATATCCAGTGGATGTGTTTAATTTTCTCTGTACCCCTCCTCCATAAGGGTGGAATATATACAGTGAGAAATCAGACATGGCTCCGGTGAAGCTCAATCCCCCCGTCGACAGTGAGCCACTGTCAGCTGAGGAGTTTGTACTGCTAGCCCGGGGGCGATTATCACCAAGGAGACGAGACCCACTCAGGTTCCTCTCTCTCAGTTTGGATGCTGAAGTATAATATGAGTATGACCAAATATTCTTATAAGTGTTAAGATGTATTTGGTTATGTCAAAGTTTAAAATTATGCAATTTTGAGGAAAACAGTTTTAGAGCACACCTATCCTTAAAATTTTTAACTCATATAGAAAATATAGTTTAATCCGTAAATGTAACCTGTCAGGCACCAAATATAACAGGTAAGGTTAGGAAAATTGTTGAACAGACAGGCACTCTAACCTGAGACCTCACAATAACCATGCAGGTGCTCTATCAATGAGCTAAAGGGCTTATATCCTCATTTCAGCTTAAATTACTAGCAGCAGTAAAAACAATAAAGGGCTAAGAGCTAAAGGGCTAATATCCTCATTTCAGCTTAAATTACTAGCAGCAGTAAAAACCATAACAGATCTCTTAGACTAATAGTTACCTTTAGTTTTCAGAGGTGGTGTGCCCTCAGCCAGTGACGTATCAATATCCGTACTCTTGGTGGAAAACACAGTCTCTAGTGCTGGGACCTTCAGCAGACACTCCACGCGAGAGCTGGGTAGACAGTTAAAGCGGATAATGGAGGGCTCCACACGGATAAAAACCACCACATCCACAGGGAAGGAGGTCTGGGTCACCATGTTACCCAGGGAGCTGTAGGAGGTCTCCATGTCCTCAGGATCCTCTGCTGAATATAATCATTTAGTAATTAATGTACATCTATAAAAACATCCAGATCTAATGTACCATGGATATATAAAAGTGAGTATGAAGTCCCTATGGCAGTACAGCACTTTTTCTTCATTATGAATTTATCCTCAGATATCTTGAAAAGTTTGTCCTCAGCCCATATGTCATATGTTGATATGTCATAATGATTACACTTTGTAGGCAATACATGCATTGATTTAAGATCACGTAGCATTTATACAACTGTTTATGCTATTGTTTAACATTCAGACCTTTTTTGTTCTGTTGTAGCATGGTAATGCCTATAGGAATTGGCTCCAAAGCTTGTTCCAGGAAATCCAAAATACATGGACTGATCACCATTTCCTGAACAGAAATAAGCAAAACTCAATGCAGATTAATACACGTAATTAATTCAATGGCAGACAATCAAGCAGCATGATTTTTTTTTTTTGTCCTTTAAAGAGGCTACAAACCAGAAATACAAGTAGATAAAAATTAAAAGAAACTTATCGAATGGAGTGAGGAAATCAAAAGAAAAAATGAAAGTATTGTTTTCTTGATTACATACAGTGCAGTGTTTGAGTGTGAAACTAACTTTCCCTGTTGGTTGCTGAGACTTCAGGATAAAAGTAAGAATTTCCATAAGAATACATAAAGAAATCAAAATTTAGAAAATAAGTTTAAGAAACTGGTACATAAAAAGCTAAATATTGAAACTAGTTCTGGAATTCCATATACTGTACAAATTGCATTTTTGCCCTCTCTTCAAAATATTCTAGATGACCAATCATAAAACGGGTAGTCCTGACCTCTGGTTACAAAAAACAGTTTATACATGTACAAGAAATGAAAAAAAATGAGAGCAATTTCTGGAGTATAAAGCAAGGGAATTCTGGTTTTTGGCTCTAATTATTCTACAAACCTTCTTTATCATATGTGATCTCTGTAATAATTATGATCATAAAAAAAAAATAAACTTAAGGAAATATTGTATATAAAACTATTTGAAATATTATAATTAGTAGGTTGAATTTATTTATTGTATGTTTAGTAATGAAACAGATTGGGATTCAGATAAATTCCAGGAATTTGAAAACTAGATACAACTGATTGTATCACTGTGTAGTTTTAATAAGCAATAGGTAAACCTGTATCAATATTCATTACATGTATATAATTATATGAAATCAATATAAACATACATTTTCATATGTACACCTTACCTCTGGTAATGATTGCAGCGATAACCAGGCATACAGATTAGCTTTCTTGACCCCAGACTTCTTAGACGAAATAGACGATGTACTCTCTCTAGATTCGAACGACTCCAAAGTGAAATGCTGAGGACGCGAGGGGGTCTTTACGGTGGGTGGTGGGGGGCTAGACCTCCTCCTCAAGATAACCTCCTCCTGCTCCTCATCTACGGTAACGGTCACCGTGGGATAGTGGGGAGGGGGCCAGGATTTCTGACGGGAGTCCTGGTATAGTGGGCTGGGTTCAGGGGAAGGTGACTTTCTCTTTCCTGCTTCCTCCGACTCAAATGAGTCTGCAGATGACTTAGACTTAAGGTCCGAGTCACAGCTTTGAGTTTTGGAATTGTAATGTACCTACAAGAGAAAGTTTTAAAATTTAAATGCAGTGAAGGAAACTGCCTAAACTTACGTACACTTTTAAAATTCTTCCCACTCTGAAAATAAACCCTCTCTACACCAGTGAAAAATGTTTTTTGGGCAACAAGAAAATTGTATCGAATAAAGGCATTAATATTGAACTGATATGTTTAATTCTCATCATATGGTACATGGCATTTACCTCTAGAAAAAAATGTTCAAGTTAACACAGAACATTGTCAGTGACCAGAAATCAGTGTTGTTTACTTTTATGGAGAAAATAGATGATAAATATGCGTTTAATTAACTTATCTTGGCCCTATAAAATGTTAAAAAATCCTGAATTGATCACAAATTGTGTAATACATGTATACAGTAAATTTCTATTCATTGGAACTTACACCTAGGGGCAGATGACTCTAACTGCAGAAAAATACCATAGAATAATTTATTATAACTCTTTAGTGTGCAGTGTAGAGAGGGTTCTTACGGATCCACGTGAGCCTTACTTTGAGATCAATGCTGGGTAGGAAGAAGACCGTGTCCTCTATCTGCTGACCGTGCTGGGGGGCCTGGGGCTTCTTCCCGGGGGCTGACATGGGGGTAGAGGTCATCTTCTTCTTAGACGTCGGGGACAACATGGGGTCAGGGGTCTTCTCCCTCTTCTGTTGTCTGTGAAAATTAAGTATAAACTGAAGTTAACATTCTTACAACAAATACTAGCAATCAACAAAGAGATCATTCTTTATAATTAACAGTGAAAGACATTTATATCATAACAACCAAGCTTAAGATTCAACCTTTCAGATTCATTATATTACTGGTATGTATCAATCATGTGCAGATGGTTTAATTCCCTGCATCTCATAAAAAGACAGTGCATATCCATTTTTGAAAGCCTGAATTCACATCAGAACTAGCATAACTTTGTTTCAAAATTGTTTTTCTTCCCATCACAGTCAAGAATTCTAAAGTTTTCTTTCAAATTCAGTTAAACAATCTTACTTTTTAGCACTATCCTCTTCTTTGACCTCCTTTGGATGCAGCACACATTTCCCATTGTCAATGAATACCTTGACGTCCAGTTCAAAGTCGATATTGGGTTCTGGGGCTGTGTTGGACTTTGATGATGATCCCCCACTCCCCAGACTGGGGGTCAGGGTGTTCTGTTTACTGGAAAAATCCAAGCTTTCCACAGAATTTGACAAGGTCCTAAATAAAGGAAACAAAGCATGTTAGAGGCTACAGAACATGTAATAAATTATAAAGGACTTTTTCATTTTCAGTATGATTATACATGTGTAATTTCATTATTTTTTTTGTGGAATATTCGTCTTGTAAAAATCCATCATTTTCACAATGTTTCATCTCTCATTATTTGCAACTTGGTTTCAGTGAATACTTTCGAGGGCATAAAACCTAGGACAAGGTGGCAAAGAAATCATTAAACTCTGACTTAACAGTAATTAAATAAGAAACCATATCACATACACAAGTATCCAAATCACAAATATTTACTTACTTTTCGCCCTCTTCAAAAACGACATCTCTGGTGAGGGTGCCTTTGCCCTTCTGACCTGAGGACTGAGATGAGGACTCTGAGGATAATGACGAGGAGTCATCGTATCTGAGGTCCCATCTCTGTGACCGCTCATCTAACATGGGACTGTTAGAGTACTGAGAGTAGGGCTGGGACGACTTAGACAACATGGAATCCGGAGTCCTAAAAAGTGTTATCATTGGTTATTTTATATGACTGCGTTTGACCTCTCTACAGGTGCCTCTGTATACGTACATACTAAATTTTCTCTGTTTATACATGATTGTACCGGTATATACTTTTTATCTGTTATGCAAAGAAAGACCATGTTATGTACACTCATATATCTTTATTTTCATATGAAGTTTGCTTCAGAAACACTCGTAAAACCCTCCTACTTACTCTGGGGGTGAGTACGCCACTGAGGAACCAAATTGGACTTTACTGGGGAGGGTCCTAGTCCCCTCCCAGGCACTATTTCTGTTGTATATGTCTCGGTTCTGAGAGATGATCTTCTCATAATCAAAAGCCCTAAAATGGGTACAAAATGGTTACAAAATTTCCTAAAAGTATTATGTTTATTTTTGGAACAACATGCAAAATTATCATTTAAATTCAATACTCTTCCATGTGCACTTTATCTACAGATCATGTCACTGTACCAAGATGACCCTGGTTAAATTGTTATACCCTTTTCTCTCCATTCTGGAGCCTCCATAAGACTTGGATCTGACGTGAGGCGGTCTATTGCCTATACCCAGCTGATCCTTCAGAGCTGAGGCCTGTTTAATTTAATATTGTATATTCAAAAACAAACAGGGGAATTTTTTTATATCAAAAAGACATACATTGTCAACTAAATGTAATCTGTACATATCCATGAACAGAAAGTCAATACTCACCCTACTTTCACTTTGTTTCTTGAGTTTGTTCAGCATCTCCCTTTTAAAATCCTGGAACACTATGGCTTTCAGCTCCTCCAGCTTTCTTGACTCGACCTCAATAGTTTGTAAACTGGCTCCTAGTTGACTGTGAACAAATAAATACAAATAATTAAAAGATGAGCAGTTTATGACTTTATATAAATGCACATGACTGTATAGTATCTTAGAAACCCTGGTTAAGATGCAAAATAAAGAAGACTTGTATAATAACATATTCTACACTTAAAAGGTACATATATTTTAAACATGTACAATGCACATGTATATTCAATACCTTGTCTCTTATAATTTTTGATTTAGAACTGTGTACACAGGAAGAATGGCTTTATATTTTGCAAATCAAAGTAGATTGGAAATTATTTTGTCTCACTTGAGGTCCTGGACAACTCTGGCTTGCTCGTTCATCTCCTTCTCAATGAGACGGAATCTCAGTTTGGGGTCCATAGTCGTGTCATAGACGTACGCTGGCAGTGTGTCCATCATCTGACTGGGCCTTCTGATGGATGCCATCGACTGAAATTAACAACCAATCATGTGTCAGCAAAGAATTCAAGCTATAAATCCATATATCAGAAATTGTTTTTAATTAAATTTTTTTCCATTCACATTAGGGATGGGTATCGCCAAAAATTTCGTATCGCGATATATCACGATTTTTCCCCACAATATCACGATAATATCGTGATATTTTTAAAAGCAGTTTTTACAATGATTTTATATGAAAAGTCATTATTTTTCTAAAAAATATGCTAGAAAAACAGAATTTTACTTTCTTGAAATTTTTATGTAATATGTAAAATCAGTTATGTTTGGACGGTAAAATGCCGTTCGTTTCACTTTTTACAACATTTTCTATACTTTCTGTAATTGTAATTTGAAAGATTGAACAAATAAATGAATAATTTCTGGACTTTATAATATATACCTAAAAACCGGTATTTAGGTCTCCCTATCACGATACGTATCACGCAACAAAAAATCGCGATATACCGGTATACCGATAAAATCGCACATCCCTAATTCACATGTAGCAAAAATATCATTCTGAGGCTAACTTTAAAAAATGTTTGGTTGCCCTCCCCTGACAAACTAGCTAAACAAGAGGCCCATGGGCCACATCGCTCACCTGAGAAGCTTTGACCATGCTATATTCTTAACCAGATTTCCATGCTTGTAATACCTATTGTGAACCCGTCATACCCTACATGTCATAATTTGGACAATTTAAAATCTACTCTACCCAAAGATGCTTCTACAAAAGTTTCAGCTTTTCTGGTTAAGTAGTTCTTGAGAAGAAGATTTTAAAAAAAAATTTTCCCTTAAGCTATATATTTCTATGTAAACCTTTTATCCCTATTGTGGCCCCGCCCAACCCTGGGGGTCATGATTTGAACAATTTAGAAACTACACTACCCCAGGATGCTTCCACATAAGTTTCAGCTTTTCTGGCCCAGTGGTTATTTAAAGATTTTTCATATATATTTCTATGTAAAACTTTGATTCCCAATTGTGGTCCTGCCAAACCCCCAGGGGTCATGATTTGAACAATTTAGAATCTACATTATCCAAGGATGCTTCCACAAGTTTCAGCTTTTCTGGCCCAGTGGTTCTTGAGAAGAAGATTTTTTAAAGACCCCAACCTATTTTTGTCTTTTCTTGATTATCTTCCCTTGTAAGAGGACCTGGCCCTTCATTTTAACAATTCAAATTCCCCTTTACCCAAGGATGCTTTGTACCAAGTTTGGTTAAAATCGGCCCAGTGGTTCTTGAGAAGAAGTCGAAAATGTGAAAAGTTTACAGACAGACGGACGGACGGGTGGACGACGGACGAAAATGTGACCAGAAAAGCTCACTTGAGCCTTCTGCTCAGGTGAGTTAAAAAGCCCAACACAATTTTTTTAAAACTCCAGCTTATCCTTTTTTATGTATTTCTAAAAATAACTTAGCTAAGGGAGGGCAAACAAGTATTATTCTAAAGTTGGCCTGATATACATGTAAACATACTTGATTTCACAGTTTCTCTGAATAATTTTATCATTAACTATGACTCACAACCTCAGAAGGACTGTTTGGAGAGAAGACATGGTCTGACCGGGCGTCTACTTCATCATCTGACAACTCCTCGTCCGAATCCCCCGCCAGGGCGGTCAGGGTTTTACCTAACGCCGACAGACATTTACCAACGTTGGTGTTCAAATGTACAGCTATACCCTGCATTTCCCACCTCACATTCAGGATCCATTTAGCATTACTGTTAGGATCTAAGGTTAAAATATATAAAAATTACATTCAATTGTTGCAGCATTAATACAACACTAACCTTGGGTTGAATTTGAGAAAATATTGATACCATACATGTATCATACTCTTTTCAGTATTCCATTAAATATCACCCTTTGACAATAATACTATCTGAAATATGCCTACCATCAGAGCTATATAATACGAAATCTCCATTATTTACCTGTAGTTTGCTTGCTGATGGTCCTGGAACACACTTCATACGTGCCCTCTGGCACCACTAAGGCATTCATCACAGGGTTCTCACCGGGGTCAGGCTTCCAATCGTCCCAGGACGTCTCAAAATCATCCGCAAATCTCAGGCAGAATTCTGTAAAACATATCAGTTTCATCATTTACACTGACAAATCAAGGCATCCTAGCTAGTAGGCTGTAGCTATGATATTTGATCCATGAAATTTATCAGAAAGCCAGAACATTTCAAATTAATCTGCATTCCATTTTCTGACCTTGAAATCTTCCCTTGCTGACCAGTGACCCGGAGGAACAGGCTGAGATCTGAGTTCCCTTGATGGTCAGTACTAAGGCTGACCCCGGCTCATTGTCCACAAAAACCGTCTGTGGGGTGGCTGGGTACAACTGAAAACACAAATAAATGTTGAAAATTGAACATATACATGTACATGTTATTGTAAAAATTTTTTAGATTAACCTGAAGATATATATTATATAGAGTTTTTCCAATTTAAATGTTAGACATGAGAAGTAATTTTTAAATGGAAAGAAAAAATGAACCTGAGAGACAGAGGTTACAGGAACACAGATCCCCATGTCATCCACGGTAAGCTGTAGGAAGAGTGTGCTGAGAGAGCCGGGGGACACCTTCACTGGGGGGATTCGGTCTATCACCTGTCTGGTGGCATTCAACACCTACAGGTAAAAACACACAGTTGTAGGGAGGGTTTACTTCAATTAATTTTAAAATTTGATGTAGTTATTTATCATGACGAATTTTATCTCTCTACTCTAAAACTTAAATAAATGCCCACTGATGTCTGTAAGTATTTTTTTTTTTTATAAAGGAAACTACTTTATAAAGGTTAATGATACCTCAGTATTTAGGGCCATTCTCTGCTCTGTCCAGTATTCATATGCATTCTTGTAGTTCAACCAAACCAGCACCGCTGTGGAAAATAAAATAAAATATCAAAACCTTTCCATCTTGAAACTCATTTAAATCGCAAAAGATATTCATGAAATATCTTTAAAGGTAACCATAATTGATCTCATGCAAAGCTTTATTAAATTATTATAAAGTGAATGATATCAAAAGATTCAAGTCTCTGCTCTTTAATTTACATGTACATGGTGGGGTATTTAAAGACAAGACTACTTAACACACTGTTATTATATACTGTTGTGACAGACAGCTCACCTTTATCAAAAGCCAGTGGCTGGGCCAGAATAATGGGTCTCATCAGGGTGATAAGGAGAGCTTCCTGATCCTGGGCCGCTCCAGGAATCAACTCATCCTATAATCAGTGTACACATTGTAAGGAATATATTTCACAGACTTAGTATACTAAAGATTTAGTATATCCTGGCTGATGTACATGAACAAAAATATCTTGTAAAAGAAGTCATTTCAAACTCATGCCTTGGACAAACTTATATTTGAAATATGATATGGGTTTTTTTTTTTAAATGTTGGTCTGTGTTAGATGAAAATGAAGTTTATGTATTTGGTGCATGTGCATTTATATAAAACTGTAAAAATTTTAAATCTTGTACCTGTAGAGCATTTCTAATTCCAATTTTTGTCTTGAAGAATGCCATAGTCTGGAATTCAGGCTCAGCTTCTTCAAACATTGCATTCTAAAAAAAATTCATCAATCATGAAATGAAAACAAGTCAAACAATACCATGTTAGTTTAAAATCATGGTAACACATACTGTGATATATTACACAAAATCATATTTACATTAAATGTAAGAACCATACATCAGATAAAATTTTTGAAATGCTCATTTTTGCCTGTATGTATAAGATGGTGACATACCTTGATAAGTTGTCCCAGTGCTACGTTAAGGTTTACTTGTGCCTTAATGAACATCTTTTCATTAACTTTGTTTGCTGAAAAAAGTATCCCACATGAGTCATATGAAACAATATGATCACAAACAACATTATAACTGATAAATAAACCTTAGACAGTAAATGTTTTATTAATTAAAAGCACTTTTATGTACTAAATGAGCATCTATTTGAATCTGCTGAATTACATTGTAAGTACAATACATTTACCCTTCTGCGTCCTGTCCTCTGTTGCCATTAACACTCTGTTGGAGACCTCCAGATCAACAGACCCGGTCTCTAACCTCACAGCACTCGAGGTGGGGGTGGTGGCCGTAATCTGAATTCCCTGTGGACAGGAGAGAAATATTCTAAATGCAAGGGCATGTACATACATTTACATGCACATGTAAATAATACAAGTGAACTTACTCGAAGAGATTATACAAAAGCTCTCTAAATTTTCACATTCATGGACTCAAGTTAAAAATTGAAACTTCAAAATGCATGATTTACTACATTATAGCACTTACTCAGATCTGAATTTTAAATTACACAGTCATATTGCAGTGTAATATGACTGACCTTGAACCTGAAGCTAAAGGAGTAGAGGAGATCCTGGGTGGTTGGTTTCTCTTCCTCACCCCCCTCCCACAGGGGGACAGGCTGATCTGACCCCGACACCTTCTGGACCAACTCATTCACCTCCTTAATAAGAAAAAAACAAACCAATAAATATAATGATGATATGATGCACATAAATATGCATAATTTTAAAATTTATACTAACAATTTTTTACATTGAACATACTTGGCCAATGGGATTTCAAATGGCAATTATAAAAATATGTCAACATTTATGTAATATACACCTAGAAGTGTTCAGAACAAGTTTTTCACTGTGGTTGTTACCATGAACAATATTTTTACACACTACCTTCATGAAAACTTTCTGCACAAAGACTAAATGATTGAGAAGATCAGTGGTCAGACTGTGTTCTAACATCCCAATCTCTGCCACGGCATGTAGGAAGTCCCCCTCCTTCAGGACCAGCCCCTCCCCCAGCTTGTCTGAGGGGGACTCAGTCTGCTTGTGGGGGCGGTAGTCAGCGTACATGTGTATGGGAGGTAACTCTATCTCTGCCTCAGAGGGAAGAGAAGTCTCAGTTGTCTGCACCTGAAAAATCAATTTAACAACATAAAACTTTGTATGATAGCAATTTTTTTTTAAAACATAAGCTAATTTTATCAATTAAATGTAAGATTAATACATGAGATCTAACCATCTATTTTGCATGTGAACATATTAGCCTAAGAATAGATTATATGACATGAATTAAACAAGTTATGATACATGTATTTAATTAATCAATATCAATAAGTCTTAAATTCTTTGCATTAGGAAGAAAGTCTTGGATTAGTAGAGAGAGAGTTGTATAATTTGACAAACAAAGAAGATGTACAGGTACATGTATATCAATGTACAGTTTTAGTGATCAGCCTCACTCAAGAGTCATGTATCAATAAGCAATTCATAGTGTGCACAAGAAATCTGCTTAATCAGCGACTACAATGTACAGCTGCATCAACAGAATAGATTATAATTATTCTTATATCACACTTTAATCACACTCCATTTAAACAAAAATCTAGTTAACCATCAAATAGAAAAAGAGTGCTTTATCATTGGGAATTTTCTGTGTATTTATCTACCTAGGTAATTTAAGCAAATCATTGTTTATACATGTACCGGTATTGATTCATGTATTTTGAAATGCTTTATACCCCAAACACTCATTTCCACAGTGACTGTAATATCATTTTAAAATGCTTAGACTAAAGCAGAATAAAGCAAGATTCCATTCTTTAATTGTTTTTTTTTTTAATTCATTAAGGACAGCCGAGACATTCCTCAATAATATATAATTTTTTCCAAGATTTTTTCATTGAAGTAATGCAACTTTAACATGTTTTGCTCACAAAAAATTGAGGTACCTTACCAGGCATTTGTACAAGATAGCTAAGGATGGCATTTCTTATATAATCCTTTAGGAAAAAAATAATTTGCCAAAATCGTATTTTTAGTGTTTCAGTTGTTTAAAAACAACCAGAAAGTGGCTTAAAAATCAGAAAGTAATTAAAAACTTTGTACATTTTTCATACATAGTGAAGATACACCAAACAGAAATTTGGGGAACATATCGTCTAACCTTAATTGAATGCATATGTTCGTTGTTAAATTCAAATATCTGTTAACTTGGAATATATTTTCTAATTTTTTTTCTGTTGAAAAAACCTAAAATTTAGATTTATCACATTCTCTGCTTTTTTTTATCTCTAGATTTTATCACATTCTCTACTCTTAAACCCATCAGAAATTATTTTATCCCATTGCCTAATTTTTTTTTAAAAAAGATCAATTATAGATTGAATCATATATGCAAGAATGCAAAGAAGCAGCAAAGTGTCTTTCAAGAACTGAAAATATTGTGTCAGCCATACTCTTCACCAGTTGTGACGTAACCAAGGTGATTGTACACTCTACCTACCTCTCGGATTAGATCGACGCGCTAAAGACAGGATTAATATGGAGGATTAATACAGTTATAATTAAACAAAGAAAATTCACATAAAGCAACAAACATATTGAAACAAATTTTCACAACAACACTGATGATCATAACAAAGACTCTGAAGATGAAAATGGAGATAAAGACAATGATTATGATGAGGAAGTTGGCAGCCACGATGACAAACAAAAATTTACAATAATGGAAACGATAACAGAGAGAAAATGATTCTGACAAATTCAGCTTTAAACATGAACTGGCAGACAATGCTCATGAACAACTTAACAGTAATTGTACAAAGAATCTCACAAAGAACTCACCTTGGACTTAAAGCTGAGCTGATGTTTCTGGAGATCCATAGTAAATCGTGATTTTTTGCCAGTCATTCCACTCAAGGAAACAGGGCCAGTCTGTAAGAGAATAATTAGGACCTTACTTCAGTTACCTCAAAATTATTAAAGCTGAGGCACAGGTAACACATCTCATAATTCCATCACACTTTCAATTTTTAAATAATAAAACAATCTTGCAGTACTAAATATTTTTTTTCTTTGAAATTAAGATTACAAGGGAACTTTGCAAGGAGGAAAAGTTGAAATGTTACAAATCAAGTGAGAGAGAGAAATGACATTAAATGAATCTTATACATGTATCTACACTAACCTTGTGTTGAGCCTTGAGTGAGGGTAACAGAGAGGCCCCTGTGATGAGTCCTTGAAATATGGCCTTGACATGGATGTGGAGGAATTTAGGTCGGTTGAGTTTCTCCTCCTCTTTGGGCGGGGCCTTGGGTTTACGGACAGGTTCACCAGTACAAGTCTCCGCACTGCTTACTTCCTGTACTGTCTCCAGATTTCGACTGAACCAAATTCAACCCATTATCATTATAGAATACCAATTAAAATTTGAACTTGTAAATTCCTGAAAACCCAATTATGTTTTGCATGAAATGTTTGATGTCAGAAAAATTATCCAAATGCTCATACAGTTTTTGTCAATTATGTGGGAGAACAATTTACACAGTAGATCTGATATGCAAAATACAGACTCACAAAGTTTATGTTTTTGTCTTGCACACACAGCATGCATAAAATACCTTTACTACAAACCTGTTATTAACCTTTTTCAATGCTCTAATTTTTTTTATCCATTATCTACCTGCATTTTACAAAAATATTTTTTTCAACCACTGATCAGCCATCCTGGCAATTTAATTATTACCTTGACCTAGACACAGGTCTTCTGAATTCTTGTAGTGTACTGGAGATCTGCTTAGAGCCTCTAGTCATCATGCCATGGAGGATGACAGGGTGTTGTGGGATATCTACCTCAATCAGTCCGACGGAAATCATAGCGGAGTTATGCTCCTTGCCTCTCCTCAGAATGGTGGTATGTAGAGCTTGAGTCTTATCAATGTTAACAGTGACCACCGTCCTGTAATGACATCAAAACAGCTGAAAACATATATACTGATCTCACTTTTAAAATTTCTAATTAAATCAAACACGTCAAATAATTTTAATGTACATTTTATAATAAGTTTTTATTTCAGGTTAATACAAATTTTCTTCCAATTAAGTCCATTAACTACATTCAATGTATTAAACAACACATGTAGTTGGTCATTTGTTAAGTATCAAAAGGACACAATAAGTATAAAATTAATTTAAACAAATAGTTAGAAGAAACTTTCGGACACATACATTTATTACGAGATATAACTGTAGTAGGCTGAAAATCTAATTCATGTGAATTCAATCGAGTTCACAAATTATATACAGTTATGTAAGTCACATTTACATTAGACTGTAAACACGGTTTTACTTACAGTTTAGATTTGGGAATGCGCAGAGGTCTAGGTAGTTAATGACATATATTTCTATTACATGTAATTTGTTCTTGAGGAATTCAAAAATGTGTGTCAAAGAAGTTAATGAAAGTATGAAAAATGTAATTGCATACAAAGTAGAGTCTACATGTCATATAATTTGTACAAATTATAAAACTTAATCACAACTATCCACTGATATTCAAGAATGTTTCAACTTTGGGTTCCATGCCTTTTATTTTTATTAGCATTTTCTTGAAAAAAAAAAGTTCATTTTTTGAGCAAAATAATTTTAAAGTCTTCCTTTAATTTGTCATTATGCTAATTTTAGCATAATTCTAACCCCCACCCCACCCCACCCCCTAAATTCCATGTTATTGCTTACTTCATTTCTGGGGGAATCCCCTCAAACAGCTGTACCAGGGTGTGTCCAATGTGAGCTGTGACGGAGGATTCTGAGGACTTCCTCTGGACAAAGCCTACAATTTACATACATGTACATGTTATTAAATTAAATCAAACTCATTAAAATGACTCTAATTTTTTTTAATTAAAAGTTTAGTACACATCAACTCTGTATGTTCCAAACATCCAAAAAAAAATTAAATATAATTTGATGAGGTTTGGATCACACTTATTTTGAAGTATGCTGATATTACACATATCAACAAATGGAATGCAAAAGATAAATAGTGAGTGCTTTAATTTATACATAGAAAATTTGAATGAAATCAATTTCTGATCAAGGTAAAAATTTGACAAAGAATTAAAGCAACATTTATTATAAATCCACTGTGTTAACCCACCTTTCACTTTTTCTCTATAAGTGCCACTGGCGTGTACATTTTTCAGTTTGGCTTCCAGCTTCAGTCCACTCAGAACAGCCAGGATTTTGACCTCCTCTACTTTAGCAATGCCAAACACAACCAAAGGAATCGTCTCTCCAACATAAATACCTGTAAAATATTACAAAAGCATGAATGATTTCTCATTGTATAAGTATGTAGCATGTTTGCACCAAGATGGAACAAGTAGCAATTCATACAAATGGGAACTTCAGTACTTCATAGTGGCTAAACCATACATTATAGGAAATAAGTCAGAACTTACTTTGTTTGAACCTGGCCTGGGTGATAGACTGCCTAGGTTTTCTTGGTATACCAATGTTCTTCTCCTCATCATTTAGGTCCTCAATCTTGCCATTATTCCCAGTTTTACCCTCATCTGATGTCACTTCCTGTGGCTCCTCTCCCTCCTCGTGGACCTCAGCTTCTGATTCCTCCTCGATGACTGGTAACTTTGAGGACGGCTTCCTCTTCACTGTTTTGGGTTCTGGCATGGTGGAATACAGTTCTAGCAGATGATACAATGTCTTCCAGCATTTAGGAGTAGTGGCATGGATCTCATCTATAAAGGTTTTCTCTGTGACTGCAGGTGAGGATGTCTCCTCTATGTCTATGTTCACTGTCTCACTGAGGTTCAGGGACTGAGGAGGAGTGAGGACTCCAGTGGACTGGCTCTCTGTCATTGCTCCTCCTCCTCCTTCTATTCCTCCTTGGGAGGACTTTTCCTCTCTTTGGGATTTTTCTGATTCAGATTTAGCAGTCCCAGACTTAACAACAATAGGCTGCTTCTCAGTAATGTCTGGTTTCCAAGTACTGGGAGTACTGGGAGTTACTTCTGTTGACATTGGACTGAGTCCCTCTGACATGTTAGAGGCCTGGGTGTCTGCACTAGAGCTAGAACCCTTAGATCCCTGCTTCCTGTGCGTTTTTGTCCACTCGCCAGCAGAGCTGCTCTGTTTTAGTTCATTACGAGTTTCTTCCACATTTTCAGCCATTGTTACAAACTGGTGTATAAGCCTTAACAGTGGCATATCTACATGCTGAGTCACTGAGTTACAGTTGATCATGAAGTTCACTTGTAAAGTTGTTGGTTTAGCTTCTAGCTTGTGCATGGCAAAATTCAGCTGACAGTTTGGATCGAATGTCTCTCCTGATTCTTTATCAAAATCTATCACGTCCTTCATTCCAACACTGACACAGAAGTCATGGCACATAAAGGCTGGCATCTCGTCTGTCAGATTTAGTAATTTTGTCCGATGTTTCTTACTTTTCCCTTTACCCCTTCTTTTTCCAGAATCAGAAATCTCAATTTTAAGGTATTTCAGTTTTCCCTCCAAAGACAAAACACCACCAAATTTTTTCATCATGGCGGAGGGTCTGACACCTTCAACATGCAGACCAACACTTTGCAAGAAAGGTTTGAAAAAGCTCTGTGCATCAGCCAGCTGCATGATGGATGTTAAGGAATTGAACTGTTGGTCTGTAAGATCAAGCTTACTGTCGTCTTGACTCCAGGCACTTCCAAAAGCATTGATCAGAGAATCATGCCTCTTCATGGCGGGATTATCATCGTAGGGTTGCTGGAATTCATCGTCCCTTTGCATGGCCATCCAGTGGTACAAGTCCCTGTCTTTATCCTCTCTGTTCTTTAAAATAGATGCCTTTGGTAGTTCTGCTTTCATTGGGGTAGCAGGTGGTGTTTCTTCTAAACTGGTCAAACTAGCTGCTGCTGAGTGGAAGCTGTAGGTACTCTCATTCCTAGCAATGTTTGGTGCCTGGAGGTTACCACTAATCTTACTGAACAAAGTGGGCTTTCTGTCTGGTGAGTCATAGAGACTAGTTGTTGGAGGTGTCCCTGAAGCAGACTGGTGAACCTTTCCCAGGATTTTCCGCCTCACTGAAGAATTCCTGCTCTCTGCCTCTGGCTGCTCCACCTGCTCATTTAAGCTTGGAATAGAGGTGGAATGGTGGACTGATCTCTCCTCAGACAAAAGCAATGAAGCACGCTCATCCACTGTATCCATCTGCTCTGTGGTGCTCTCTAGTTCAACACGCATGTCATCATCATCTCCATTTTCAGGCAGAGCAAACTTCACCGTGTAAGGTCGGACGCTTTTCCTGTCTTTGAAGTTAATTTTGGACATCTGAGGCATGTACAGGAGGTTCTTCCACTGCCTGGTGAGGGCCAGGATGCCTTTCTGGATGGTGATGAGTTGGGGGATGGTGTCGGACACCACTGCTTCCTCCACCGGCTGTGTCCCCACCTTGTTGAGGTACCTCCTTAACGCGGTCAGCAGCTGACATGAAGGCTCCTCCAGCAGAGTGGAAGCCAGAGTTGTCACTTTACTGTATTTGCTCTAAAAGATTCCAGAATTAATTCAGATTAATGAGAAATTTTTCAATTAGATTTTTTTTTACCATATAAATGAATGACTGTACAATTACAAATAAAATTTGCTTAGTCTTTTAAATGAAAAGGATTTTGAGGCAAACTTCATTTTAATCGAATTCTTCAATCATATAGACAAGACCCCCTTCCCCTGAGCAATGTTTACCCTGATGCAGGCTTACCTTTTTTGGTAGTTTGATTCCCTCTACCTCCAGGGCGTTGGTCATTATACAGGCCACTACAGAGCTGGTCCTGTGGGTGAGGGTCAGTATCATTGACCGGATCTCTGTCATCAATCGGTCGGCAGGGTTCAACCAGGCATTGATGGCAGTGGTAGCAGTACTGAGCAGATTCCAGTCCAGCCTAGGAAATGTTCATGGAAATTTATTTATTTATCTAAAAGATATGCACTAAGCCATATATCACTTTCATAATTGAAGTTTCAGATTAACTGAGCAATTTCATTTTCAACTCAAACATTTTATTTGCTTGCCAATATCAAATGTGTTAATTTAATAAGTGATATTAAAATGGAAGAATTTTCATGTGATTCTCAACTTTTTTCAAAGATTTACAACAAACTGTTTCCATCTTCAATTAACATCTTATGTCATACTTTGTGAAGTCGACTTTGCGTTTGATTGAGATGGGTGGTGGAGCAGCAAAGTTGAGCCAGATGGTACTGAGTTCTAGAATTCCACTGGAAGCATCTCCCTTTAGATCCTCGTTTGTATGAGTGTCTCCTATACTAGAACAACTTGATGGAATGGATACCCTGAATTCAGAAACATGCAATTGTTAAGATAACTATTATCAGATATGTTAATAGTTATCTGAAATCAAATGATATAGACTTAATCACGTTTCATACATGGACAAATCAATTTATTTTATGAGAGGGATCATTGTAAATGTGTAAAAATTATGCTTATTTTATGCCTAACCTTCAGCTACATGTAAAAATCTGCATTGTTCCTAACACATAAAAAATATCAATAATGAGAATACCAATTCTTTCAAAATTTGGGAAAAAATGTGTCAGAACATAAAAAGACTGGTGCAAATCATCTCAAGAGTATAATTTGGGTCAAAAATCAAATGATCAGATCAGGAAAAATCTTTAAGTACATGTAGTTTGCATTCCACTTATCAAACATTCAATGTAGAGATCCAAGTAGCCTAACTACATGTAACAATATCTGGTATGTACAACTTTCCCCTAAGTTTATCACCATCGGTGTCTTTCCAAATACATGAAACACTTACATGGAATCCCATGAGTGAACAGAACATGTATCTGTGGCATCCTGTCTTTTAGGAGGCTCTCGCTTTGTGGGGGATGGTTTTCCCTCCTTTCTATCCCCTAGATGCCAATTAATTTCTTGTTTTGTAGAGTTCTGAATATCTTCCAATTTCTTTGAAATATTGTCCATTTTCCTTTGAAAATCTGCATCAGTGATGTCTTTAAAGCCCAGTCTCCTAACAGCAGTGGCTTTGATGTCCTCTAAACCACATTCAAACATAATATACCCAATGCCTCTGTCATGGATGTGATACGATTCTCTACTTTCCTGCCTTCGAAGTTTTGGTGGCCTTTTCTCTTCCTCAAAACTGCCCTGCTTGAAGAGCCTGGGTAGAGTCCCTCCTCTTCCTTCACTGTCTCGGCTTGTCTGCCTGCTAAACGAAGAGTGTCTGCTTGGTCTGGATTTTGGAGAATGGGCCACAGAATCTTTCCTGGCACTACTACTGCGTCTTATCTTCATATATCCTGGAGCTCCCGTGATGGGGAATTCATCAAATTTAAACAAAACTTTTGACCGGTGCTCAGGGATAGCTGTCAGATGTATATCATCCATGTAATTACTATGCTTTAGAAGTCTCTGTAACTGCAGATGTATTCTGGCTATCTTCAGTGTCCCAACATCTTCCTCTCGACAAACCTCTGTAAGCTGTTTGTCTGCCTGTCTGTCTATTAAGTTCATCTCTGTTGAGGTACGTCCTGGCCTCTTTTTAGGGGACATCTGTGGGTTGTTGACTTGAATGGAATCCGTCAGTGTTTTACAGGAGTGACTGTTAGAGAGTAGCTGACACTCCACATTGTCTATACACAGGGCCAGAAGGGACACACAGGTCAAGTCATGGAGATTATCCAGAGCAGAGAAAGAGATGACCTCCTCTACTAAGCCAGCTTGTAAAACACAAATGTTGATCTGAAATATAAGGCACAATACATTCATCAAAACTGGAAGAAAAAAAATTCAGAAAAATTGCATATCCAGGATGAGCTACAAAGAAGTCTTCAAAAAGCACTACATGCCTATAGACCTTTTTCCTTTGACATATTTTGACTAAGAGTTATTCCCCTTAGCTGCCATCTTGTAGGGCCAAGAAGTAAATTTACCTCTTTGTGCAACCAATTTTAAACAGGCATGCAAGAAATATATGGGGGAAAATATTTACAATCTTAAAATTATGAATTAATAGAGCCTTTAACAAAAGTATATTCATAAGAAAATAGCATTATCTTTACCTTGGTAAAATTGAACTTGGTTGTATAATGAAGGGAACTGGGAATGTTGCCCTACATTACTATGGGGAATAACTCCTAGGCAAAATATGTCTTAGGAAAAGGGTTTATAGCATAATGAATCTAATATGAAAAAGATTTTAGAAACTATAATACTGTCAATTTCAAATTACATTTTATGAATAATGACTTACTCTAAATACAAATTCAAAATACACAAAATTCGCACAAACACTTCATAAATGCAGTGATATCTTAAGACCCTTGACACTATCTATAAACTTCAGATATTTTCTGGGTTAAAACTTTTATCTACAGTACCTTAGACACTGTGAGGAGGGCCTGTATACTTGACGTCTTCATGTGCCCCTCCTGGTTACGACTCTCGGTACTGAACTGTCTCTCGGGGACCTGCTTCTCTGTCCCATCCTCAGCACTCTCCTCTTTCTTCAGTCGATTCTGCCGCTTCAGTCGCTCCAGACACTGACTGTGTAGGCCATCAATCAAGGAGTTTGGATGAAGGGATTCTAGAGTGGGTGTCACAGCTTCTGCATATCTGATTTCACAGAAAAAATTTGGGATTCAGAAAAATTCTATAATTTTTCTATAAACTTCACTGGATACGGAGTATTATCAGAAAAAAGAAATGGCACAATATGAACCATTACATGTTATACTGTCTCCATTTTTCTTAGTATTCCTTAAAGTTATTAAAGGCTAACAATATTTGATTTTTTACGATATACATTATGTACCTTTTGAAAGATTCTAGAAATAGTGGTGTGATAGTTATGTCCATTGAGCCATGAAGTTTGACTACTCCAGTTGTAATCGAGGCATTCTCCAAAAGTGTTTCTTCTGCCATCACTCCTGTAAAAAACATTCAATATTAAATATTTGTGCATATCTAAATATTAATTTAATTGATTTCATTGTACGTACTATATCAATTATACATCAAATTTTTTACCATGTGGAACATTTCCTTCTGTAGTTGTCCATGGATCAGGTGCATCAGGAATTGATTTTTCTTTTGATGTCATTAGTCCTGTTGAGAATCCTTGTCTCATTCTTCTAAAATGTGGTAAGCAAGCAGGACTATGTATGTACTGCTGAGACTGACTAACTGATGACAAGGAGTATGCTGATTGGTTGATTTTCATCTCACCAGAGCCATGGATTGGCTGGGGAGCAGACCAATCCTTGCAATCGTACTGAGTCAGGTGACCTGAGTAGCAGTTCATAAGTATTGGAGATTCTGTGATTGGTTTGTTCACTTGGCCATGTAAATCAACCATAGAGAAATTTTCCAAGAGTTCTTGAGAGTCTAATTCATCAGAAAAGTCACTCTGGTCTGTGGCAGCAGACTCAAAAGACAGTGTTGAGTCAGATGTGGATCCACTTCGCTGTCTTTCCACCAAAGATTGTTTGGATGGTTTGAAGATGACGGTTTCATTGGATGGATCCGTGTCTACTGACCTTATTGTCTGATCTTGACTAGCAGTGGATAAGATGCTGTTATCCATGCTTCCACCTGACATAACAGTGGTGTTCTCCAAATTATCTTCCTCGGCAGAGTAGTATCTTTCACTCTCTAAAGACACCACTGAATAGGCCTTCTCTTGTCTTAAACTCCTGGGTGAGGCCTTCGATACATTAGATATTGATGTTCTAGATGACTTGACATCCTCAAAATCAACAGATAGTTTCCTTCTTCCCCCAAGTGTTGGAGAACTTGCAACGCTGGACATCTGTTTGCCAAATCCCTCCTCCATGCTGCTCAGCCTTGACACTAGGCTACGAGTTTCAGACATGGGACTGGTGAGAGAATCTTGTGGAAATGTATCTGATCCAGGACTAACTGTCTTGTCAGAAAAGTCCTTCAATGAATCTACTTGATCTTTAGTTCCAGCTAAACTAGCTTGGTCCTGATCTGCCCTACTCACTGTGGGTACAGAGCCAGCTTGACTGAGGCTCAAAGAGGGATCTTCTATCACAGTTATATTAGTTCCTGGGGATTCAGGAGTGGTCAATAGATCACTCATGTAACCTCTGGTGAAAGTAAAATTCTTGTGTGGTGAAAGTTCCCCATTATTGGGTAGAACCTCAAACACAAGCTTGTCTCTGACTAATAAACTCTGTCCAAACCCTGGATCCTGTCCCAGCGGAGAAACCTGCAGGACTGCCCTGGAAGAGGGATCCTTTGATTTTCTATGACTGAAAAATCCCACACCATTTCGGTTACTCCCAAAGAAAACACATCCTCCATGACACCCACATTTGCCCATGACAGTCGGATGAACTTTCAGTTCACACACTGGCCACAGAAACCACAACCTTTTTGTTTTCTTGTCATGAATCCTTAGGAATTTGTCTTGAAGAGCATGGAAGTCTGGATTTGGTAGAGCCATTGCAGCTTCAGCATCTAGTGGTCCAAATATCAAACTCCCTGATTCCAGCCAAAGTTCTGGGTGGGATTCATCAGTTTTGAGGACAGCAGAGGAAATGAACTGCCGCAGTGAAAAATTTTCTATTCTCCCTGTAATGCCTGCTCTTGTGTTGGTACCATGTAAGTTACAGGTGGACAGTTTCACTGTACTGACCTATAAAACAAACAATTTATGTAATGCAAATCAGAATCTTACTTTATGTACTACTGTGGTTTCATCAGTTTTTGTCGGCATCAATTTTCGTGGATTTTCTAAAACAAACGTTTTCGAGGACACATAATTTCATGGACAAAAGCATTGCATAAACAAATGAATATCCCTCTTCTTAATTCAATGAACATTTGAATTCGTTGATCTGCTCAACAACGAAATCCTCGAAAATTGGTGCTCAACGAATATTGATGAAGCCACAGTATATACATTGTACAATACTATGTGCATGTAATAAGTATGTAAAGATACATCTACGCAAGCTATATTACTGATGCCTTTCATAAATACATGTATTGTACCTTTAGTTAATCTCCCACAAATTTTATTAGACAAAATGAGTTTTACGCACAGTTCTAAAAGAAATCATACCTAACCATTGACAATATTAAATTGGACCTGTCCTAGCAACTGACCTGGACATTTAGTGCTGTCCCAGTCTCCACCAGGCAGAAGTTAACTGAGTCTAAGGACACTCTGACCATCTCGTATTTAATCTCCTCTGAGGTGGGACAAGGGAAGTTGTACTGGGGCAGCATCCGACACTGGGGCTGGGGCAGCATGTGTTGACAGAATTTGTAGGGGACAGACCTCTCCATGCAGTTCTCTGGATCCTCCACCAGAATGATAAATGTCTGTATAAACTCTATCAGATTCTGGAGCTAAAAAAGTGACAATATTAAAGGAATTAATTACATGTATGCAAATCTGTCAATTTTTTGTACATAAGAATTTTTAGGGTTTGCTTCCATATGATACCCATAAGTTAAAATATAAAATCTTTGTAAATTGACCAATCTTAATAAGATCATCATGTACATAAAAAGTGCTTATAAAAAATTTTTCCAATTTATATTTCCTTGAAAAAAGGTTACAAAGTTCATTAAAGATTAATTTCATAATTCTTTGTTTCAATAAAAAAAAATATTCAAATGAAGATACTGTAGTGATGTTTACCTGAGGAGAAGTGAGTTTCCCTGTAAGGTCTCCTATAATGGCCTCCACTAACCACCCATACTCCAGGGTCTCACTGTCCAGGGGCAGGCCCTCATGGGAAAACATTGCATGGCCTCTGACCTGTAACCCTGATAACCCAAGGTGACCTTCATTTAAATGCTTTGCTCCATTTTCCCGCTGAAATAAAATGTTGCAGGTTAGCTTACTAACAGGGTAAATAGATATTCCTTTGAAAATACATGTACTGTATATGTACCATATTTTGCAACTTGTTCAAATATTGTGAATGTATTTAGCACATGTGATGCTGTAAAATGTAAGAAGGCAACTATTGCAAATACCATTGGATAATACAAATGCTACATTATGACCAAGCACTCTATGTAACTTTTATGTAAGTTCGTTTTGCTGACCTATAGAGCAAGAACTTGACTTGACAGGCTATGTTTTACCTGGAATGTGTCCTTAGCAATAAGAATGGCTGGAGACAGGAGAAGTTGGAGCTTTGTTTCTTTGTAAGCCTTGTCCATCTCAAAACACAGTCTCTCTAACATGACGCTTGGACAAGGCAACCCATCAACATTACAGTTCTACAACGATATAAAGATCCCTTTTTTCAAAAGTCATGTTCATTTGATAATTTTCTTATGAGTGCAAACTACATTTACACATGTATATCACTTTAATATGCATATAATAAAAAACACCCTTCCCATATGATATTTTTCACATGACTATCCAGTGAGAGATTTACTGTAATACAAAGCAAGGAAAGCATAATATTCTTTTAATGCAATTTTAATGTAAAAGAATGGATATGATTACAAAAATCAGTTCAGGTTTACATTTTAATGTACCTTCACCAGGTGTCCGTGTATATCATGAATGGCTAGTGACACAGTTACAGCAAAGGGGCGGTAGTATCTCTCATCAAACGTCCCCGGTAAGTTACACTCCTCCACAAACAGGGGGCCCACATTTCCCTGTCCCTCCTTCCCTGGGGTCTGGGAGCCATCCTCAAAATCGGTAAATTTCTGATCCTCCCCTAAATAATTTTCCTGAAAAACAAATTACACTCATATTGGTCATTACTTTCAAAAATGTACATCTTATGTCAATTACATGTATTTAAAGTTTTACTCAAATTATGATCATGACAATTTATGTTTTTATGTCATGAATGCATCAAATATTGCACTTGTGTTTGTCTTCTAATCTTAGAGGAAAAATTGAGAAAATAAAAACAAATTAATTAAAAACCTTGACATGAAGGAAATTTCGGAGAAGAGAACCATAAACACAGAGCATGGAAGGAGCCACTTCTAGCTCCACTGCAATCAAGTCTGATTCCATCACCCCGGGGTCAAAATTGTCCGGTGCCTGGGGGTGGAGGTATTTGGAGGGACGGAGGGGGGCCAGCAGGGCCTCCTCATCCCCTGACTGGGGGACCTGTTGAAGTAGAACAGGCATGGGGTGGTAGGTGTAGCCGATACTGATGGCAACATTAGAGGTAGTCCAGCAGTCAATCCATCCATCACTGTCAATAAGATAATACATGTACATCATTAGAATTATACACATGTAATACTACTTATAAGTACCTTTCTATGCTGCAAAACTGACTGACAGAATTCTAAAAATAGCCTGACTGGATTTTTATTTATTCTGGGCTCTGATCTGCCTTATATTATTGTGCTAATGCTGTAAATGAAGAATTGGAAACATGGCATGAGTTTCATTACTAAACTACAGAAATTTCCGGGCAGTAATTACTCTTTGGAGTTATCATCATATTTGCCCAATTTTACCTAGTATTCATTTTTTTTCACTTGCACATGATGCTTATGGTCATAAAACTCTGTTTAAAGAGATGGCAGAGCTTGTCCAGTTACAAATGTTAGAGCTATTGTAATAAACATTTTATTAACTTCTTATCTCTTACCTGGCCTCTGTCATTCTTCTCCACTGTTTTTTCTTTGTTCCAAATGGATCTTCTATGATCTGTCCATTACGATCCATCAGCTTCATGTTCTTAGATAAAGCCAGTAAAACATGGCGGCTGGTGTTGTTTTCTGGTAGATACAGTCGACAAAATGCTGTTTCTCCCTAAAACACAAAGACAAAAAACTTAAGACAAATTTTAAAGGAATTTTCTGTATCTGTATATTTTGCATGTTTGTTTGTAATGGAAATTATTTTTTTTTCCTATGAATTAACTAAGAATAATTTTATTCAATGGCATCATGAGGTGATGGCACATATCGCAGATTGAAGACATTTATTTTCTAAATATTTTTGCTATCATTTTTGTGAGAAACATCTTAATCTTTTGAACCAGTGTTAATGGATCTTGCTGAAAAGAAACCCATAATGAATAAGTTGTATATTCTTAGAAACCATATAAAAAGTACAACAAAATCATGTTTTCAACACAAACATACCTTGAAGACTAGTCCAACATGAACTGTTTCTGGTAGGAAGTCATCGTATGGCAGAATCAGGGACATATCTAACAGGTCACCGCAGAATGCTATGTGAGCTAAAATCACAAAACACAATTTTTAACATGTACACTATAGCAAATATTTGCACTTTAGTTAATATTTATTTTGTTAATTGTTAAAAATTGCTAAAAACTATTTTCACAAGTCTTCTTTGTTGAAATCAATGACTGACCATTTTCTGGTTGATGAGATGAAGTGTCGATCCAGTTGTATTCGTTGGTCAGTAAAATCAGCTCAAACTCCTTGATCTGTAGGTTAATGGTCCAGGTGTAGGGGACAAAGTGATAGATATCAGGGACAGTCTTCACTGACCAATCATTGATCAGGTCTGTACAGGTATACACAAAATTCAAAATGTAAGAAAAATACCCACAATCCCATCCTTCCCAAGCAACACAAATTATTCATAGACAATGAATTTAAAACTCATTTTATTTTTATTAAATTGAGCTAACATATAAGGTTTTTGTATGTTATCTCACACTCACTGGGACTAAGGAAACATGAAATATTAAAAGAATTCAGATACTGAAGTTGAAATACAAAAGAAAAGGTGGTTTGGAGACATTGGTCAAAATGTTGTGATTAAATATTTTTTAATCATTAAGATCAATGAAATCCCTTATCACACAAATAATTTATAATGTAAAATTAATGTACACACCTGTGAAGAAATGTTTGTGTTCAAATATCAGACAGACAGTAGTTTTACAGGCTATGAAATCACAGGTCCAGTCCTGATGACCATTCCATGTTATTGGGTAAAAGGCTTTTACTGTGAACTAAGAAAAACACACACAAAAAATAATTTTTTCCTAATATTTCAGAGGGAAAAAAAACTACCAAATTCTATTTTATATGTTTTCTAGCCTTATAATAAAAATAACTACAATTTATTGATTACATCCTCATCATAAAATCATGTTTGTTGAATCAAATATTAATGATTATAAACATATTAGACATAATTTCTGTCCTTTCAAAGCTAAAAACAAATCTGTGGCTTGACGCAATTAAAATGCTGTAAACATGTACCTCAAATGTCTCACACTCCACCAGTGACCTGTACTGTAGACTGGTGGTGGCGTCCACAAGGAGAAGCTGACCGTGAACTGTAGTGGTGTAGCCCTCAGGGCTGGTGACCCAGGGAATTGTGACCTCTATATATGACCCCTGACCTGTGCCCATGTGAATCGCTTGTGTTTCCTGTTTGAACAAACCGCTTTGTTTTATATGTAGATGTTAAAACAGTACATTTAATGTAACTTTTTTTTCTACAGTAATTTCAACAGTCTGTCCTTTTTTTTTTCACAGGAGAAAATTTTTGTAAAAAAAAAAAATTAGACTTACAGAATCTTTAGTGAACAGAATGTCCACAGTGGAGGTCTGCATAAGGTTAATCATGAACTCAAACTTCTTATAATTCCTGTATTCCCCTGGTTTGGCCTCTTCTGTCGGCACCATGTCCTGGTAGTCAGCAGGATAGAAAAATTTCCACAGCAACTCCCTGTAATAAATATACAGCCAAACTTAAAGCCCGAGATAATAAGCACCGCCCTCAGATTTACCTAGTCTGTATCCCCCTGTCAATCAAATAAATTAAGGTCCATCATTGGGAACTTGAAATTGATTGACATTTAGCTACTAGTCCTGGTGTATATCTCTTTCACCTTGTTTGACACGCGTGGTCACCATCAAATAAACTTTCGGTCTTCTGATGTTTACCGCTAAATTACCATCGCAATAAGGAAGCCATTTCGTTGCAAACAATTTTAGCTTGCTTATACTTAATTAATTACCTGTATAACAAATATGTCATTAAAATATGAATATTTATCTCATTGTATTTCAATAAAATAAAATCAAGATTGTGTACATTTTTACTAATGAAAATTGCAAAGGTGAATGAAATCGTGTTTTCAATCGTAAAAATTAAGAATGATTCTTGTTTTGAGACGCGGCGAAAAATTACGATGAAAATAAAGGAGAAAATAAGCAAGTAACGCTTTTTGCATGTAATGGATAACTAAGGATGAAAAGAAAAAATCTGATAAGTAACAACTTCGCCTGGACAAGCATTGAAGTAATTAGAGTTTCTCCATTTTCTTTTCCTTTTTATAACCGAGCATTTCTTGCTTCGTGGGTTGCATTGTTACCTCCGTTTAAGGTCACAGGTGTTAAAAAGAGTTTTGAAAGAAATACATATGTTAGCAATAATTTAATATTTTGTTTAAAGCTGTTTAATTATAACTTAAATTTACTTATATACACACATACTTGTATGTAATTCTAACTTTATAAAACCATCGTTATCGCGAATTTTTCACAAAAGGAGACAGAATGTACATTTGCTAAAATAAGGACCACGCGACTTTTTATACAAACGGCAAGTAACTGTTACTATTTGACATGATACCTGTATTTCATAATGATTTTTTTTATCAACGAACCCAAGTCGTTGCTGCTGTACATGTGACGTACAACATATCGTAGATTTTTACAAAAGTCGGCCTGCAAGATTTAAGCTTGTTTGATATTATATACAAGTCTGAAATTACGAAATTTTACAATTATCATTAATTACTATTGGTATTTTTTATTTAGTACGTCGTGGTATACGATATCGAATTCTACTAATTTTATGTTGAACAGTAGGCCATCAAGCTGTACAGGTAATACCCATGGACTTCCTGTGTATACTGTTTGTGTATAGGGATTAGCGCTTTCCACGGTCTGCACGACCGTCAATGCCTCGGGGTGCCACGCATGTAAAATTTAGTCCCTCCCCTTACCTGAGAAAACCGTACGGTTAAAAATCTCGGCCTTAAAGGTCTCTGACACATAACTCTTTTATTTTAATTTGATGTAAATCTCAATTTATCAAAATTCAAATATAATGTCAAACAAAATCAGTTTCAAAATTAAGTTTCCTATGCAATGCCTATAAGAACTTGTATACCTTTGTTTATCTACCCACGGTCCATAGTTTATGTCTGTATTTTTTCCACACTTGACGTCCATCCCCAGACAAGGATAAGTCCTCCTGACCACTGTCTCTCCGTCTGCTAGCTCCACACTCTCGGGCTCATAAGGAACAATTCCTGTCGAAAAAAATCAAGTTTTTTCATTTTAATTTTTAAGATTGCTCTTAAAAAGGGAAAAGACACGGAAAAAGTTTACAATACTGTACACAGGGTTATTTTAAACCTTTCACATCTGCAGACAATTTTGCCCTGTTTTAAATTTGCCGATCTTTAATTTCATTTGAAGAAATCATACTGTAATTTTTTGATTCGCCCCATTTTAAATTCATTTGGCGTAAATGAGGGTAGGGCAAAAGAAGCAAAAAATAAAATGGGGGCGAAAATTTCCCTGTATACAGTATTCATACATTTATGTTATCCTTTTAACTCTAAAACTCAACTGATTTGCTTATTAAACATTAAAAATTCTCAGTGTAATATTAACATATTTCTCCTGACCAGTATGCAAGCGGCAAAGCTATTGTTAACTGTTGTTATAGAAAATGCATGACAAATTGTAGCCTAAGATTTTTGTTAACCAAGTACCTGGTTCATCCATATAAAAATGTACATCTATCTTTCTTGTCTGTAGAACAATAAATCCTTCTCCCATGTACCGAGGTGCTCTACAATTAATTAGAAGGAATTAAAAGATGGCTAATAATAAAGAGAGTGCAGAACCTCTTCCAACATACATGTATCTATGTATTTGCATCTTCATTGACACAGTAAATTTATACGCATCATTGAACTTCAAATGCATTGCCATGAGTTGTAAGTACATGTATCCTTATTTATGGGATTTAAAAAAAAAATAAATGTATTATTTTTTTTAATTTTTAAATACAGTGCACACATAATATGATTTATGTTCCCTTGGAATTTCAAAAGATCAAAAGAAAGTTCACACTTCCTAGAAGACTTACTCATCAAGTGGTCCTGAGTATTTGTTACTTTGTACAAACATCAGTTTAAAATTGTCTGCTTTACCGATGGCATCGTGCATAAACTGGTCAAACGGTGTAGAGGCTGGCTTTGTAGTGTAGGTGAATTGTCCGTCCTCAAAACTGAAGATAAGGGAGTGGGGAACTAGGTGATTTCCAAATATAATTCTTCCCTGGAATATGTGGAAAATTAAAAATAAATATTATACTGTCTAAATGCAAAATTTCTGCATTTTAATGAAACTATGCAATTAAATTTCATTCTTAGCATCATGAAAATACTGTATGAATTTGAAAGAGAGATATTGTAATGTTAATATGGGTATAGAGGTTCCATCAATGTATGTGATAATGTAATGGTGTCAAATTGTAAGCTAAATTCACAATTGTCACTTGAGATGTCAGAAACTTTTGTCCATTATTTCAATACTGTAAATCAATATGTTTTATTTAGGAGAACGCTATTTTTGAGCATTATGCAAGACAGTGTTTTGCAAAATATTCATCCTCACATAAATTAATATTCCGAAAGATGAATTAGAGCAGTACCACAATACGTGAAAACTGTTTCACCAATTAAGAGTTATTAAATATCTTGCAAAAACAAGTGATTCACATTATATTCAACAGATTTAAAACTTCAGATTTTGCGCAAATGCAAGACTTGCTCAATATGTACAGACTTACTGAGGACATTTCTACTTTGATGACTGGAATGAGGTCTCTCCAATTAACATTTGATAACCCTGAGCTGCTGGAATTAAAATACAAATATCATCAACATATTCAATAAAAAAGAATTCAATATCAGCTTTAAACCTTATAACCTCTAATATACTTATTATTTTCACACAAAGCAGAGCATTTCAATAAAGAAGTTTCTAAATACAACCAGACAGTTTCCAGTAATTTTCTAAATGTCATTTTGTTATAAATATGACATTTTATATATATAAACAAAAACAAGGCACGAGCCTTGTTTACATTTTGAAGAGCTTTAAGTTCTGTATCTCGTTTGTAAATCAATAAATGATGTTCAAATTTTTGCTGATCATTAGATGGTGCCTTAATCAGGTATTGTAAGCATTAAGATTGGTTTTAAAAAATCAGTTGAAACTGTTCCTTTAAAGAAATCTTGGTTTAAAGGATTTCTTTTATGAATCTCATAGTCAACTTTTTGCTATGATCCTTATAGAGATATGAAGAATCAATGCTTTAAGAATGTTTAAGTTACCAGTACTTCCTTAATACATATTATAACTAGTTTTACTGTATGTACACATCCTTCTATGTAAACAAAGATTTTTTAAAAATAAATTCATCTTTTATTCCTGCATTGGCAAATATAGTCTCTTATTAAATTCTGTATAGGTAAATATAAACTTGTTTTTTAAATCATTAAGGGTACTTTTGTAACAGCTGTACACACAATGCACATTAGCAGGCAACAATTATGTATTTTCAATAAACTTGGGAAAAATCAATAGTGTTGGTTGTATCTATAGGTGTAAGGAAATATAAAATCACTCACTTGGTTTTGGCAGGAGTAACTTCCTCCACTGGTTCACTTGAATCGGCAGTCCCACCAAATAATTTATCAAGTCTGTCGTATGTGCCTGATTTATTGTAGACGTGAACTTGAAAGCCATCCAAAAACATCTGAACCCTTGTTTCCATATGTGATAAATCTGAAAAAAAGAAAATTGAATCTTAATATTTAATATATCTAAAGAACTATGTAATAGCAATTTCCAGAATAAACTAGTGAAAACAGGAAAATTTAATAGACAATGAATGCATAAAACCAACAAAGTAAATGTAATGTTTATAATCATGAGCTTTCGGGGAACTTCTGACAAACATGTACTTGTAAATTAACATACCTTCATTAAGATCTTTTGGAATATACTTCTGCCACCATTTAAAAATAATCCATCCATACTGTATTCGTACTGAGAAATCCTCCGTAATGTAATGAAAATCTCGCAGCATAATTTTCCCAGATAACACAGAAAAGGAAAATGACCCTACAAAGTTTCATATACACAGATAAAAGTTTGATTATTTTTATAATTAAATTTAATTTCATTCATCTGATAGCATTGAATTTCATCTAACAATACATGTATAAAAATGTTTATATGAGTTCTAAACTACATTGTGTTATCATTATATATTAATCCAGCATATGATTTCCTTCTTCTCTTTCTCAATGTTTTTGTACTATATATTAGATAAAATCTTGACTTTCTAAATTTTAAATATGAAATATAAACAAAGAAAATCCATATCAATCAAAAAGTCAATACACAATTCTTTTAACCATAAATCAGTCTATCCTAAAAGCACCGGTCTGACGGACAAAACAGGTGAAAATCTTGTTGGTCTGATGCACTAACTAGTAAAATTGGTCCGATTGTCCGAGGTTTGTTTTGGTTGTGTTTTAAATTTTATATTTTCTATATCATCATATAGACGCTTTAACTAATACAAAACACATTATTTAAAACATTTTGTTTGTTTTAAAACCTGCTTCTGTCACAATGTTTCTAAAATAGTTCGATAGGACAGTACCAGGAAAGAAAAAAGAAACATTTCAGTTATATTTTAATGTGTTATTTGTTTATTGATTCATATGATCTAAAGAAACATCATTATGATGATCCAGTCATCATATGATCAAAGTTTTGGACCGGTGAAAACTTGTTTGGTCTTGTGGTTTTGTTTTACGAATGTGCTGTGAGGATTTTTCTTTTTTGCAAAGACTGATAAATATGCAAATATACGATGATGTCCTAGCTAGTTTGAGAATAGCTATACAGAGTTTGTCTATTTATACACCAACTTTAAATATTATCAATCTTAAAGACTTATCTTCAAATCAATGTTATTCTTCTTCTACAATTTTATTAACTGTAATATTTAAGGATTAATTTACAGTTTATTTCATAAAACATAGAATTTCACCAATAATCATTTACTCTTCTTAGATCATTTGTATTGGACAATTATTTGTCAACCTTAATTATTTTTGAAAGTATAATTTATCATGTTTTTTGTGCACTTACCGACTTGTGTAATTCAGCATTATCCCTGAAAAGCCTATTGGGCTAACAATGGTCTAAATATTTGTATAAAATATTATAAAAAAAACGTTGAAAATCAGAGATTACAGCATTGATTAATCAACAGATAAAATGTGCATTTAGTTAAAGGTTAGAATTTCTGACATCAGACTAAAACCACAAGAAAAATATGTTGATTTAATTAGGTGTTGCAGCCAAAAATGATGTGAACTGTGCAGTATCTGCACAGGAAGCTGGAAGTGGTTGGAAAAACTAGGTCCAAAATATGATACAGTCCAAAACAGGATATGTAACGATATAAACATGGGTTCCTCGCATTATAAACTGAAGGTGGACTTTACCTTTAACAAATATAAGTAACATGATTGCATTTAATACATACCAAACTTAATATGCCCATATTTCACAAATTTGTTGATGATCACAGTAATAATCAACCCAAAGACTCGTGAATTATAGAGCGTGATGTAAACAACCCAGGCTTGGGCAAGAAATATCGACAAGAAAAACACGTAAATGGATGAGGAGGGAAGATTGTCCTGAATGTCTCGAATGAAGGAGTCATGGTCATTTGTTTTGTTGGGGAGAAGTGTTTCCTGCAAATTCAGTTGGTCCGCCTCCATGTTGTTTTTTGTTTAACCTTCTATTCCAATGGACAGCATACTTTTAATGATTTTGCTTCTGATTTCTGCATAGATTGTGCTTAATGTGGTAATATTCGCGTGCAGTGTTCCACATCATACTGTTCCAACGCAGTTTGTTTGATCTCGACTTCTCATGAGAACCAGACGGCCGGGTAGTCCATATTTACTGGTGAAATGGATTGAAGAGATTCCTTGCTGTGCATGTCCTATTAAATATTTGCATTTCTAATGATTTTTAAATCTTTTATCTTCGTTTTTCATTAGTTTGAGCCATCGCAAGACATCAGGAAGGTTGACACTATTTTCGTTCATCGATCCTTTCAAAACCGGAAGCACAACTGATGAAAATCTCTTTAATACAAAACCACACGGGAAAGATCAAATTGTTCCGAGATAGTATCTCAGATAGAATCAGTCGCGGCGTGATTTACATTCTTATTGAAAGAAACTTTTTGAGAAATAAATATTGTTTTGTATGTCATGATACTCATTTAAATAAATCGACGTTCCAATAATAAATATGATTAACAAATGTAGTTAAACATGTTATTTAAAAATCGTCTTAAAGGTTTTATATTTGCAAAAACATAAACAGTCACCCAGAAATTTACTTGGAGCAGCCTAGGTTCAAGTCAGAGAAAACAAAAGTCTTAACAGCTAGATATTAAAAGAAAATTAATTTTTTTATATGGTATATTCTGGTCATAAATATATAGGCCTATAACATCACGTGTTGTTTTCCATTTTTCTCTAAATCATGAATTTTCAGTTTGAGATTAGAAAAAAGATTGGATTTTTTACAGGATACAAACACAGGCGCTTGGAGGTATTGATCGACACCCCTTTTCATTTCCCCTTTCTTAATCTGGAATCGAGTAACCTTTTTCCTATATTGTATTTTAATATACACTACCAGGGACCTATATATATACTAACTTAGTACATAGGTCCCTGACACTACACGAGAATACTCGTATATGTATGTTACATAAATGTATCCCCTTCTCTCTATATTATAATCTGTTAACTAGTGTAGTATCCTTTCCATTGATACATTAAAAAACTTTTATGATGTACATGTATCAGTAGAACACGATATCTGGATATATTTGAAAAAAAGCTTATATTATGTGTAGAGACAAATAGGTTAATTTATCGATAACATATAGTGCACATTAGAATTATATACAAATAAGGAAAAAGGTGATTTATAAAGAAAAAAACGAAGGAGGGAGTTCCATACCCCAAGTCCCTGTAAATACAAACCGAAATATGCTTGAAAGCTGACAGGCGAATTGAAGATACTACCAAAACAAGAGGCCCAGGTTCTTCATCGCTCACCTGAGCAACTGTCTAGATAAACCAAAAATCAGTTCTGAATCAGTATTTTGAAATGTGAATATAAAAGGGGGTTCGGGGGGGGGGGGGATTTGAACAAACTTAAGAAGTTACACGTGCATAGAGTTTCGCATATCAAGTCAACTGTGAAACATAAACTCAAAACAGGTGATGTTGCTAAATAAGCATTCTTTGGGGGAAAATAATCGATCACATAGGCGCCGGAAGCAAATTGAAAGTTGAGGGGGGGGGGGCTAAACCAACAAAAAATGGTTTATATACATGTACCCCAATTTTCAATTCCTATATTATGTATATAGTCTTTGAGAGTTAAATTTTGTTTTGATAGATACTTCTCTGCTTCTTCTATTTAACCACAAAACTTCAGAGTGCTAAAAATTGATTGTATATTGTTTAACATCTCACTCGAGAATTTTTCACTCATTTGAAAACCTTTGTTTAGGACAGGATGAAAGAATTTTCTTTATCTACCCATTGATCAAAAAAGTGTATTGTCAAGGGGAATTAAGTTTTTATTTATGAGGTTTCTTATGAGAAGAAACAAAAGACAGATAATGTAAAGTTATATTTTATTTAAAAATAATCAAATTTACAAGTAATTAAAGCATGCAGGACCAACTCTTAATTGCCACGTAGATTCACAGCAAAAATGAAAAATTAAAGATAAATTTGGTGCCGCCAAAAAAAAATCAAGATATGATAATTATGAAGACAAACATGAAAATGTTTTATATGATATCACATAGTGCTTACTATAGCTGTCTACCAAAATGTTTCATCGTAAACATATAATTTACCCAGAAAATTTCTCCAAACAAATAATAAATAAAAAGTAATGTGTGTGTGCACGTTCAAAAGTCCTGAAAGACACACGATGGGTGGCATGGATTGTCACAGTGTGGCCCAGAGAGTTTATACCACGCATCACATAATAACGGTCCCATTCCTGAAAATGCCACAGGGTGGCCCAGAGAGTTTATAGCACCGCAACACATAATAACTGTCCCATTGATGAAATTGTTCCTCAGAGGAAATCCCACTCGCTGTACTTTGGCTCGTGGTATGTTAGCCTTTTCCACTTGCGCTGGTGACTGACTTTTACACGCTCAGACCATTCCAGCTGAAAAGAAAAATAACTCGTCCCTTTACTTGCGAATCACAAATTTAAACCCCACTCCTGATTTGACCAAAAAAAAAAGTTGCGCCATTTTTTAAACAATTTATATTAGAACCATTCTGGATGTAATAATGCTACAGTTGTACATTTAAAATTAATAATGATATTCTTTTTATAAATTATTTGTAAAATGAACAAAAAGTGACGTAAAAGAGACACCTACCAGATGAGAGGGATATCTCAGTAGATCCGCCTCTCTCCGATCAACATCCATAGTCGCATCATACTGAAAAGGGTATCAAAATAGATTAAATTTTAATCATACGAAGGTGATTCCAAAAAGAAAAAAGATTTTCGAGTAATTTTCAAAAGTTTGCTTACGGTTTTGAAAAGAAATGAGCAATTCAAGGGGTATCGCCCTAGGGTTTAGACTCCCCTCCCGCACAAACACACACATATTTCTAACCCTAAAGACCATAACCCCGGAATTCGAATTTGCCCATGCAAAAGGCAAAGGCTGGGATAGAATATCTAGTAAATTATATCAAACCACTCTCTAAATGCAAGGTTCTTACCCAGTTATCAAGCCTTTCCTTGATTCTCTCAGAAAAAGACTTGGAAATGAACTTTTGCTAGGAAAGAAAAGAAGACAGAATAGAAAATAGATAGAAGAAAGGAAAGAGAGAGAGCAAGACTACGAAATGAGATAAACTGACTTACCGATTTGTTGATGTCTGTGTGCTGGTTATATTGGTTTGGTTTGTCGTGAGCGGTGCACATCATTTGAGGGCCTCCTCTGGTAGCAGTACTACTTCCTGTCGGTGGTACCAGTGACATGTAGACCTGATTTTGAGGCCCCACCAGGTACATAGAGGAACCGTCGGACACAACATGAAAAGGTTGCTCATGTGGAGACACATTTGTTAGATTGTACGTGTTGCTCAGTCCTTGTAACAATCCAAGAATGTCTGCTTGTGAGAGAACACACGCAGCGTTGTTGTTTTTGTTGGTTGCACCATCAACTGACTGAAAGTCTTGTTGCAGCTCAGCTGCAACATTTGTACCAACCGCAACCTCAAGAGTATCTGTCTGGGAAACTTCACAAGCAGTTTCTAAGTCATGTATCTCCTTAGAAATTACTGCACAGGCAGCTTCAAAGTCACGTATCTCCTTACAAATCATTGCGTATTCCCCAGCAGCTGATAGTTTGCCTGCAGTTTCACTGTTGTGGCTAGAGGTGTCTGATGCACACGACTCTGTCCGGGGAACTTTGGAGGAGTTAGAGGACGAACGAGGGCTTTGTTTCCTCCTGTCCTTCTTTCCTCGTCTGAGTTTTCGTTTCTTTGCCTTTAATATAAGAAATATATTCTTTAATTTCTGAATTATTAACTAAAATTTTAGTGTATGTAAAGCTTCTTTAACAGTACTTCGTTATTTTTTTGTTTAAATGTTCCATAAATTTATGCACACGCATATTTGCACAATTTACAAGAATTCTTATTAATGACTTCTCTCTTTTTTTTTTAATTATGTTATTCATTTATCATATTTACTTTATTTTGTTTATTTATTGTCTATTTATTTTAAAACCGGAATTTTTCATCTTTAATTCTTCATTTATGGTATTTTGACCGTTGGGATTTATTTCTGGCGAACTTGGAACATTTTTCAATTTTAAACCCGGAAGTAAAGACCCCCGACCAGCAATACTTTTTTTTATTTGAGTTAACCGTCTCAACCTAAAAAATCCTATTTCGGGAGGGGGGGGGGGG
>PRKT01000146.1:547099-667038 GCA_003671525.1 Saccostrea glomerata
GGGGGGGGGGGGGGGGGGGGGGGCTGAGCCCCCCTAGCCTCCCCGGTTCCGACGCCTATGATATATGTAGACTTTAATTAAAGAACATCTTTCTTACCTTTGTAATTGAAATGCTGTTCTATCGTACAAATGTCAGTCTAAAATAAAACAAAAATGCATTTTATTTTAGTAAACAACTATCCATTTACTAAGGACGGGCCGAGGTAGTTATTTTAACAAATCCGGGATTTCCACGAAACTATTACTAGTTATCCCAAGGTGCTACTCTAAGAGGAATGGTTACAATCGAGCGTTTGAGTAAAGAGCCTTTAGATATTATCCATTCAGCGTTTTATTACACGAATGCATATACATGTATAAGTATTCCATGAAGAGTAGCCTATCTGGTTTTGCTTTGTGGAAATCAAGTGTTTGACAATCCTAACCAACTGTATTACAAGAAATCAAAATTGATGTTTTCAAGGTTAGAATTTTTATGCCCATACGCCATCGAAGATTGAGTAGCATATAATTTTTTTTCCCTGTCCGCCCGTCTTTCCAGCTGTTTTCCGCAAAAACTTTAACCTTGGAAAAACCGGTTGAAGGAATGTCTTTCATGATTTACCTTTCAAGTGTATTCCTAATGACAAAACTTTTCTTACAAGGTTATCAACATATTTGTTTGACCTAGTGATCTTGAATTCTGACTCTCTTTTGCAAAACTTTACCAAACTTTAACCTTAACCAAAACCTTTGAGCGGTTGGAACTTGGGCTTTCATACTTCATTGTATTCCTTAAAATAAGAACTTTTCTTTCTTACAAATATTTTTGACTTTTAACATTGGCCTTGGAGTTTGACCAAATTTTGAAAAAGAAACTAAGATTGGCCATAACCTATCATATTTCACAGTTGGATTTCTTATAACAGACTTCCCCTAGGGTACCAAATATTTCGACCATTTGACCTTGACCTTGGAGACTCCTACTTTTGAAAACTTTAAACCTTGGTCATAAATTTTTGAACAGTTGGTGCTACTTTGTTACATTACCTTTACTTGGTTACCAACAATTTTGAACGTTAGACCTTGTAGTTTACTAGTAATCTATAATACATACTGAGCGTGTGCTATTTCTCACGGGAATATAACGTAGAATTGCACAACTAATCACTGATATATGAAATAATAGCACTAGACCATGGCCAAATTCCATACTTTTTGTTTGACGTTGATGTTGGTTCGTATGACCCTTTGGTTGAGTGGCATGACAGATCTACTATTAGTGTGGATCCAGCGCATTTGTGGTATTGTTTGGAAGAGTTTCATCTGAAATGAAGGAATATGTTGTAAAAATTAGAGTTTATTACAAGTACATATATTCTTGATTTTTATAATTTTTTGTAAAAAATATATTAATCTTCTCACTAAAAAGCTGCTAAATTTCCTATTGACAAAAAAACTTCAACGTCCCAAGAAGATTTTTTTCTAATTCTCTCATTAATTTTAATGACACCAATACTAAAATTTATAAATTGCGACATGTTATGATAAAAATGTCGATTTTGATTTCATCTGAAAGAACCCGAATTTAGCTCAGTATACTGCCGCGAGTTACTTTTAGTTTTATGGACAATAAAACTGCATGCTATTGGGAAGAATTTTTGTCTTTTTATCGTTTTTTTTTATTCAACATACATTTATTTTAAACAGTACCTGGTCTGAAGATAAGTAAACTGGTTTGTTATAAATTATCCACGTGACGCTTTCTTGACATCCGGGTATCGTTAATGATCCTTCATACGTCATATATTCCGTTGTATTGGGAATGAGTTCATTGAGGGTGAATTTGCCTATTATGTTGATTTTATTACCTGTAATATAAAAACTGCAAAATGCAAAGGGTAATGATGTTTGAATTAATTAAAAAATGAATATCTATGCGTTTAATTTGTATTGATTGCTGAAATTACACATTCCCTTAAATCTTTATTTAAACATCAAGTGTAATTTGATTTCAAATAGCAATACATAGCGTTATATTTTTCCTTCTGTATCATTGATTTTTTTCTTCATTTTTCTCATGTACATGTAATCAATAACAACTTGATATACAAAGAGTGATTTATACCTTTCATTGGTATATTCTTTAATCGCTTTGTTATCAGTTCTAGGGGAGGATTAGATTCCAGGCCTATCTAGGAAAAAAAAAGAAAGTTTAGATTAAAATAAGAAAAGAAAGTCTCTGAGCTAAAGGATTTTGAGAACGTTCATTTGCATCTCGATGAAAAATCACAATATTTTCGAAATGTTCATTTTCATATATTTCAAATTAGCCGCCCTTGTAATATGTTTTCTGATTTCTTTCAACCAAAAAAAATTATAGTGACTCAATATTTTCTTGGGTACCTCAATAAACACAGCTATGGCGACTAGACCTCTAACTCCATTCATGGCTTGGTCTATCGTGCTGTAGACTTCAGAATTATACCCCATAATGTGCATCTGCAAAAATACATTGTGAATATCACCTGCTCATTTATATGACATACGGTATTTACATGTATTATTATAGCAATGGCTTCGAAATCTTTTCTTTGCAACATAAAAGTTTAGAAAAATTAACGCAAAAATGATGACGTCACAAGATAAAAAATGGACATGTTGTAGAGAACTGAAATGGAATCTAATCCAATTTGTCCCATTTCTGAGAATTAAAAGTATCAATACTAGCTGTATTCCTTTCTTAAGAACATCTTAAAAAAGGAAATATTGAACAATATTCGTCAATATTCGTTTTGAAATAAAAGCTGCAATATTGAAAAATTTGCTGCTCTTCTTCCGTTTAAGCGTCCCCCATAGGTTTAACAAGTGGCATAAAGTAATCAAAGTGCAGAAAATTCTAGTCTTAAATTACAGCGGGGAAATATAATTTCAATAACCGGAGCTTTTACATCCATTTGAGAACCGCATTTGGGATTTCTTTGGAAAATTCATAAAGTACTCTCAAGTTTTATTTTATAATTGCTGTAAAACTGCTTCTGCTATGCGTCAGAAATAAGTGACTAAACATCATGCTTATCTAATATTAAGGACTCCACGTGGTTTAAGTGGGGTTTTCTTGTTAAGAAACTTATGGTGTTGTACAGTACAAAGTACTGAGAAACTGATAGTGTAGTAAAATGTCGAGAAACAGTACTTCTGCTGTAAAGGACTTGTTGCTGATCTGATGTTCAGACGCCCGTTGTTTTCTTCCAAAGTGAAATTTGACATCAGTAATCCGAAACACGTAGGAAAGAGGCCCACCAGTGACGTTGATCTGGTTTTTGATGTCATTTTTGAAAGTTAAAGTGATGTCATTTCCAGTGTTTTGAAGAATACCTTCAACCTTCATGAAAAATACAACAAAAACTAATCGCCTTTCATAGTAACAACCTTAGTGTTTTTAAAATAAATATAGAATACGGAATTTTATACTAATGATAAAAACGAACAAGTTAATACAGTCGCCTGCGAAATCAATACCTTGTTGCAAGTTTATAGTCGATATTATTATTCATACAGTAGGGAAAAAATGTTTGCATATCTTACTGAAGAGTCTTTTTATGGAAGTAATATATATGTACTGGTATTCAGAGTATCAAATAGAAAATTGTTCAACATCCAAATCAAGTATCTGTCGTCAATAAATTACTATTAGTTTACTGATACGTGTTTGCATTAGCTCGCCAAGTTAAGCAAAATCACCAAACGCAGTAGGTTTGAGTCAACTTAAAGAATAAACATTTAGACAGATTAATTATACACAATTTGTTCCTTGTAGTTAAAAAATATGTATTCTTCGGCAATTACAAGAAGCCTATACCATTCAACTTACAAGAGGAGAGTTGACGGTAAGGTGCCCAAGGTTTCCATCATATAGTAACAGATCGGGTTCTATGTTAATTGGTGACTGCTGCTTGCCCCTAGAACACATGTACCAATGGTCAGGGTATGTGTCTCCCCAATATTCCGGAGCTAAAATAAAATACTTTATTTGTAACTATTACTTTTCATCAAATTTAGCTAATGGTGGTTCAAACTTTCTATGAAAGTTCAGTGTATATTAAAAATAATCAAAATTGAGGCATAAGAAACAATACTTAGTTGTATCGTTTCATGGGCAAGAACCTTCAAGTTTACCCTGTTGTGTCATTGTGACGTCGCAAAGTTAAGGGTGAAGATAAAACGGATCTTTTGTTTTGAAATACCAGAGATGAGATCTGGTGCCTAAAAGCACCCACTAATTGCAAATATTAGATGCATGTTCGTAATATTTTTTCTCGTTTTCTAGTAGTCGTGACTGTAGAACCTTTGTTTTTTTTAAACGTGAAAGTTCAAAAGTGTGATTAAAAGTTCAAATTTCTCACACTTATACTTACATGTATATAATGCGCTATTAAAAATAAACACAGTTTGTTTCTAGTATTTTACGAACAAGAATGTGTTGATTTTTTTCTTTTTTAGAACAGTGAAACTACTTAATACATGACTTTAAAGTATCCCCTGCTTTTAGAGACTACCTGAAATATTTGACTATTTTAGAAGTTCCATATATATTAGAAAAACGCTTAATACAGGTTTGACTGTACATGTATTTAAAAATACCTTATTGTAACTGACGAAAAATTGCAATTTAAAGTATATGGGGCAAGGACTTTGTAATCAGGTTGGCCAATTATTTTGATTTGTAAACACTGCTTACGATGAGTATTTATTTTACGTCTTTGAAGTCCCTTCGGTAGCATTTACAGAGAACTAACGAACTCGCCTCCTCATTACGTTACATTAAATTTCTCGGGTTTCTGTGAAATCTTTCATGAACATTTCGATCCAATAGCTAATGGAAACCTGTCAGTTCTGATCAAGAAATGTTAAACTTACTTCACCTAGATGAGTTTATTCGGTTTCGTTTGTGTCGTGTGTCATTCTTCTGCATTCTAATTAAGGCATAGCAAACACTTTTGAGCTGTCTTGAGAAATGAATTGTCAACGTGCAATCGGAATACAGTGCAAAACAACTAAGACATTTAACACGCAACAAATCAACGTTCCAGCAAAACGACTGGAAGTGGGAACGATTTAATGAAAACTAAATACCCCAAATTTGACCGTTATTTGGACAATTGAAAAATCACTATTCGTAGGGGTGTTGAATATTTCATGAATTGGTAGTTCTGAATATTGCAATTGCAACAAAAATCTTAAAATATCTGTTTTTACAGTTTCCCATTGCCTTTGTGGAAGCAATTGCAACAACTTAAGCCTATCTATGCTTAGTCTCGTTCAACCAGACGCTCGGCTGTCTCCGTAAACTCCGACCAGCAGAGTCTGGCTGGTCGGAGATTTACGGAGACAGCCGAGGGTCTGGTTGAACGAGACTAATCTATGCTGAAAACTTGATATGATCCATTTTGCCTCGATGTCCATAACTTTGTAAGATCTTGCAATTCAAATTGAAAGGAAGAAACCACTGTTCTTTAGAAATCCCTTCTCTATTCATTGAAATTAAGGCATTTTACACATTATTTTCTGTGTTGCATTCATTGTGGTGAAGTGCTTTAGATGTGAGTGATTTTTTTTTTTGAAAAGGTCAACATTAAAAACCCTTTCATTCTCAAAATCTAAATAGAATTATCTGTACATAATGGAAATTTTAACAGGCTTTAATCAAAAATCATTTCAGGTTTTCACAATGAATATGAACGTTTTCTGGAAACGCATCTTAAAGTCGCACACAAATATAAACAATGTACTAATTGAATATTAAAGGAATAGTCGATACCATTAACAGGACAATACATCTTTTTTATGTTTCTAGTGAGTTTAAGAATTCTTTTCGTGTTCTTTTGTCGAGTATTATTTCGAACAAATAGTAATTTGCTTTCCAAAGATGAAATCAGAATTTGGTTTAGACCCTTCGTGCCAAGAAATTACATCCAAAGTCATAAATTTTCTACCATCAATTTCGTCGACAACTTAACATGTAAAATGCATTTCCCCCGATTTTGATATGTTTTCATGTAATAAAGGCTTCGCAAAAAACGCGATGTTGTCCATTAAATCAGAGTGTTCGATCAATTCGCGGGTCAACAAAAATACTTCTAAATCTGGGCAGAAAAGCTTCTTAAGTCCTTTTACGAAGTTTTCAGCAATAAAATAACCCAATGTTACATCAGATTTAAAAACTTTATTTAATATTGTGTCGTTTAATGACTGGGGATTATTTCAAATAATGTGAAACTGTGTAAAGTTATTAGTACTAAAAGCACGATATAGTATATGGATGGGGAAATAAGTAAGTCGTGTCAATGTGTCCACTTTATATCTTTCTTAGAATTCAAGATATTTATGCAGTCATATCACTGTCACCCTTATTAATCTAATAATCAAAAAAAGATTTAAGGCGTTCTGTCCTTAAAAAATTAAATATACTGGGTTCTCATTACAAAAAATTATAGACTTAAAAAAAAAACTATACACAGGTATATACAAAGTGTCTCGACAGGGAAGTAAGAAAGACTCCATTTAATCTGACCACATAAATACTGGGCACGAGAGGGCGATATTTGACACGAGAATTGCTTTGCTACCCTGTTTAATTAAAATAACGAGTGGCGTGTTGGAACGGAAGATTGAGCCTAGCCTGCTAGCGGGCCACCGAGTCAGCATCGATCTATAAGAAAGAAATAAGACTAATGCTAGTACAAGGTCCAAAATTATCCTGCGTCTTGTTTTTACACAAAATGAAAACCGTCTTTTATATGATGTTCCAGAGTGGGCGAAAACACCCATATTTAGATCGCTAAATGATTGTTTTTGCGTCATGTCTGTTGGAAGAAAATTCTGAAAGTGGTGTAATTTCAGTATTTAAGTTTCATCAATCCCTTGTTAACTCATATATATAATAAATCTTTGCATTAAAGTTAACAACTTTTTAAAAAAAAGAAAGTACTTATAATTAAAATGCACGCACTTTCAGCATTCGTTATGAGGGTAAAATATGAGAGAAGTGGTTTAAAAATTTCAAAATAAGATAATTGCCATTTATCCAAATTGGAGTTATCTCTCTTATCTGTGGGAGCATGATCCTTAAAAGATCTGCATTTTTTAAAATGCAGAATATACCCACTCACAAAGAAAATCATGAAAACATCAAGATCCTATATTTAACCTTACAAGTCAAGCAGTACTACCTGTATATAAATTACGAAATACATTTCTAAAGAAAAGTTGATTTTCAAATATTGCATGCAACACGTGTATGTAGAGCGCACGTAAATCGCTTTCATTATGAAATTAATCTTATTAAACTTATCTTCTGCTGCCAAACCCTCTAGCCATAGAGCCTATGCGACAATGAGCTCAATACTTAAAGAATTGAATTTCGCAACGAATAAAAAGGGTGTGTTTGAAAAAGTAGTCTTTTACTTTCCATTAAAAAAATAATTGATATCATTTTAGTATTTTAGTGATACCCTATCAATGTTTAAATTTAAAAAAAATGTACTGTTGCGTCTTAGGCTTCAGTGATGCTAAAATATTAAGAAAAGTATATTTTAATCTCAAAAAAGTTAAAATTCTTCAATATTTTACTGGAGTAATTAGTCATTTGCCCTTTTAAAATACAAATTTTCTAAATCTCATGCAACTTTACGTTTAGAGTCCTGTAATGAAAAAAAAAACTAGATACCTGCCCTTCCGCCGTAGCCCCACCACTCGTCCCAGGGAGAGGGGTACATTTTTGAATCTGAAAAGAAACAAAAACCTTTAATGCGGCGGTGTCGGAGAGGGAGGTTGTGATCGGTGTTTTACTACACGTCAACCGTAAATTATTTTTGTTTTCTATATAATTTTTTGTAACCAGGAAAACATGTACTTATATAAAACTATATTGTACTGTGGAGAATAATAGGATGGCTACATTTCCATGGAAGCTGTGGTCTTGAAAATCGTACACCTGATTATAAAATTAAACTTCAACCAGAATTATCTGATAAGACTGTAGCTCTACTTGTTTGTATTTACGACAAAGGAAAAGTAGCACTTGTACTTGAAACTATGCAGCGGCAAAAAATATGGTCCTTAATTAAGTCTATGGAATCAAACAAAACCTGTGGGAGTAGCATTATTTAAAGAATTTCACAGAAAGTTTTATTTTCAGAAACCAAATGGCAATTCTGTTCTTCAAAAAAATGTGCGCATCATTATGTATCTACGCATTGCTGACTTTTTGCTAAGATTCATGTATATGGTCAAATTAGATCAAAACTCTTGGAGAAGTATCATTTAAAGGAATTTCACAGAAAATTTTATTTTTAGAAACTGTAGCAACGCCGTTCATTATTACAATTTCCAGCTTAGTTTGGACTTTCAATAGGCGTGGCTTTCTCGGTGCAGCGTAATTAGCGTCTGAAATTTACACTGTGACAGCTTTCAGTCAAAGTTGAAATATACACGGGATAAAAATTCGGGCAAATGCCGTTAAGTGTATCGAATAACCAATAATATTTCCATTTCTTATTTTTTTCTCTGTGATAACTCTTTGAAAGTTGTCGGAGTTTATTTCTTGATAATTCTGCCGGAATGTAAATTCGGTAGGTCGAAAGGTCAGGAGCTAAGGAGGCCTAGTATGCATGCAAATCTCGTGCGCATCTGTCTCTGTGTCAAATATGCATGTAAATCTCGTGCGGCTGTCTATGTGTTTTACGTCAATGGGCAAGGACTATTGAAATTGGCATGGAAGTCCTCGTGTAATTTAAGTGTATGTCTACATTTTTAAAGTCTAAATATACATTTTTATTTCACAATGAAATGAAAATATAAGGAATCACTGTCTAGTAAGTATAGTATGCCAGGGACATCAACGCTAGTCGGAAACATGGGTTAATTTACGCATAACGGGCTTCGCCCGTTATGCAAATTATCCCATGTTTTCCACTATCGTTGATGCCCTGGCATACTATACAAACTAGACAGTGATTCCTTAAACATTGTCTCTTCCGGCAAATAGGTGGAGCTTAAGTCGCATCAGCGTTGTCACCAACAATTTAAAGTTCCTGATGTTATTAATTTCATAATCAATGATAATCTATTCGCCATTTGGCAGACGCTAATTACGTTGCGACGAGAATGCCTCGCCTTACTGAAAGACTAAGTTAAACTTAGAACACTTTTAAAATCAAAATCGTACATGTATGCACTGAATTATGAAACATATTATAATGGCTTCGCCCGTTATGCAAATTATCCCATGTTTTCCACTATCGTTGATGCCCTGGCATACTATACAAACTAGACAGTGATTCCTTAAACATTGTCTCTTCCGGCAAATAGGTGGAGCTTAAGTCGCATCAGCGTTGTCACCAACAATTTAAAGTTCCTGATGTTTTTAATTTCATAATCAATAATAATCTATTCGCCATTTGGCAGACGCTAATTACGTTGCGACGAGAATGCCACGCCTTACTGAAAGTCCAAGTTAAACTGAGAACACTTCTAAAATCAAAATCGTACATGTATGCACTGAATTATGAAACATATTATAATGGCTACTTGTGTGACATTGATACTGAAAAGTGTAGGAGTGGCGTTTTTCAGGAATTTCACAGAATTTATTCTAATTTTAAATAACCATGTCAAGTTCATTCCGAGGAAATAAATTACATACCTTAAAGTAGTCTACATGCGTGCCAAGTTATATTAGAATCGGACCAAAACTGTTGGAGGAGTAGCGTTTTGAAAAATTGATTGTAGGCAAAAGGGTGGACGGACAGACAGACAGCTCGACAGAGGGACGGACGACGAACTACGTAAATGTAGAGACGACAATCCCGTCGCAATCAATTTAATGTACTTTTTATATATAGTAATGTACATGAATTTGCAAAAGAGTCCAACCGGTCAAGCATTGACACCATCTTTTGCATAATTAGCTGTAGATTTGTAGCTCGCTGGTCTTAAAAAAGGATGGACGACTAGATCGAGGGCGCAATGAATACTCAGCAGTATGCACAATTTTCTATAAGTGGCACTGTAGCTCTCGCATGTTAAAACTTCACGTGTCTATCCTATTCTTTTTGCAGACCAGCGAGCCACAGATCTACAGCCAGCAAGCTACAACATTTTATGAAGTATGGAATCCTTATTCAAACACTTTCTTCAAGATTAAACTAGTAGATAGACAAGAAAACTAAAAGACAGACAGGAAAAAAAACCCTTTGATATTACCATCTCTGATTCTGGTGGCAATATATTAATATTTGGGAGCAAAAGTCGAGAGTTTATTCAAGAGAACAAGATGACTGCTCATTTGATATTGTTACAGTAATACTAGACGTTTGTATACTTTTCCCTTAGAAGCTGCATTTATTACAGTAGTTTCAAAGTGATTATAACATTACGGCGGACAAGAAAATTGCAGACGGAGTGTGAAATGTAGAATTTTGCTCATTATAGACAAGAATATCGGATATGGGTTATCAAGTCGCTCAACAGACCTATTATTAAAATATCCTTTTGTATAGCTTACAATGAAATCATTCTTCTTTGATCAATTTGATAATTTTCCAGCATGACCGTATTTCTTGTGTCTGTTCCTCTGAAAATTTAAGATTTTCTGTGTCTTAGGTCCAAGGTCATCTGAGCAACTTAATTTAATGTCACTGACAGAAAAAGTATATGATCCTTGTTTGATGTTCCATAATCACCAACAGAGAAATTTAAGAAGATGATACATTTACTTTGACATTAGAAGAGACGAGTTGAGATGAGATAGTCAAGGCCGCACTTTAAATATGTATAACCCAAGCACGTTTATCATTAGAAATGGCAACTCTTGGGACATGTGCCTGCGTGGCGCAATGGTTAGAGCGTCAGCTCTAGAGTCGCGAAGTAAGGAGTTGATCCTTACGTCGCAGGTACGAATCCCAATGTAGGACGTTCAGACCGGTCCCTCGGATGAAACCGTATAAACTGAGGTCCCGTGTAGCAGAAGGTGCTGTCACGAAAAGATCCTTCACTGCTCAATGACCCCGAGTACCGAGCATAGGAATAAATTTTGCATCTCACCACCGGCAAGTGGTAGCGTCTCCATATCAGTGAAAAATTCTCGAGAGGGGCATTGACAACATACAATCAATCAATCAATAGGGGCATGTGTGTTTATAAAACATTGATTTGTTGTTTGATTTTATACAAAAATCCGTGACTTAATTAATATACAAGAAATTATACTTTTAATGGAGTCTTTGAAAACCATACATAGATTTCAAGTAGAATATTGAAAGATGTATATTTATTTAAAAATCGGAACAATTGGTTCAGTCTTATACTGGGTTGGAAAAGACATACAGTAAATTATACTTATAGATGTATGATGTATTGTGAATTGTTGAGATACATCCTGAATATATTCTATTTTTTCGTTTAAGAAGCTCTCGTCATTTCTTCAATTAATTAACTCTTCATTATCCTTTATTAGATTAGAAGTTGAATTACAACTTAACAAGAGGACAACACAGAAGGATGCTCCCCCTATCCAAACAATGTCTTCACATTAGTAAGTCGATATACCAATCATAGCTAACAGGGTTAAGCATAGTTACACGACATTTCCTTCAAATTCTATTGAATTACAAGCCCTTTGAAGCATGTAGGGGATTTTCCATCATCGCGATTGGCATCAATCGAGGTCTAATGAACGCTTTATCAGTAGCTCACGTCGACGCTTGTTTGAATTAAGGATGTTGTACGGTGTAACCAACCCTGCTGTCCATGTAATGAGATTACGGGAGCAGATCTCAGCTTTGATTGGAGAATTGAGTTTCCGAACAAGTATGATCTTGTCCAGAAAATATGATCTGTAATTTGCACGCAGATTTATCTTGACTCGTGTGACATTTTGATAACGAGATTGCTTTACTGAACCTGATGAAAAAACCCGAAGACGGGAATATACATCATTGTGCTACTCCGGGTCAAAAGAAAAAGATAAAAGTAATGAAAAGATATGTTTGTTTTTCTTTTACCATTTTATAAAGATTATTGAAACTACCTTCTCTCACGGGACGTTCGAATTAACGAAAATTAGATCAGAAAAAAAATCTTTTAAATTTATTCCTGTGGAAATTGTATGCAAAAGAGAATGTTTGATCTCAAGTAAAATTGATTTTCCGTTCTCCATAATTGGATGTCTATACAAATGAACCAATTAAATGCCGGAATTTCGAGTGTTTACCTCTTGTGATCGCAAACAATATCTTTGAATGTATGTTTTTGGTTTAATTACACATCAAGATCTTTTACTCATAGTTTTTAGATCAAACATTGGAGTTTGTCTCAAAAAATTACCCCAAATCGGATCCGGTTTTACAATATGAAATCGATAGTTAAGTGACAGTAATCTTTAAATTTGAAAGTTATTAGCTGTTAATATGTGTGAAATAGGGAGAAAAAAAACTGATATCGAAAATTGCCACCTTAAAATTAAGTACAGGTATTCATAGGTCTCATAGACCGCGCTGATGACTCTTGGACCAATTCAAGAATCGATTCTTGCTGTCTTTTGACAGAATGGTATCAAGTTCTACCCAAACTATGTAAGGACCAACATTAATCAGATCTGCCTGTCTGAACAGACTACACAGTTTTATAATGGACCAGACGCGAGGCTTAAATGTAGCCCAACAAGTACGTCATTAGAGAAATGCAGTATTTGAAACTTAAATACAGACGATGTAGAAAAAAAATGTATAAAGTTTTGTATGAAATATATAGAGATAAGAAACATTATCCAAGCTCAAAAGTCCATTAAACAATACAAAATCGAAGCAAAGCAATAACGGACCTCCAAAACATCAGAGGTGGGATCAGGTGCCATGGAGGAGTGAGCATCCCCTGCCGACCGGCCTGTCGACTGTTCATCTTGCCAGTGCGCAAAGACATAAAGAATTTCATTTTTGGATATACAAATGACATGCTTCGAACAAAAAATGTTGCATAAGAGGATCACTGAGAAAACAATGACTTGCTGTACTATACTGTAAATTGCATGTTTTGTGGAGCATTAATCTTCGTTGTTTTCGTGTTACGTAGAGATCTTGGGTTACGTATTGAGTATTCCACAATTTTTTTTAAAAGCATTAAAACTTTACAACCAAAAAGTAAAATCATTTTCGTAGAACCACAAACATTTTATCCCGCAAAAATTATTATTTGATTTTTAATTTTACAACTTCTTAGAAACTAAGTCGCCTGTGTATACAGATGATCTCGATCTCGAACTACTGCATATCTAAATATCACGCCTATATTAATGTGTTAACAGTAGTAGTGATCTGAAAACAAAAATTTTTACTTGTCAATGCAACTTGAATATCTACATCAGTTTTTTGATTTGTTACTTTGTTTGTTGAATCTTTCACAGAACATTTAAATGGAGTTAACTTGAAGAAAATGAATGTGAATTATCAAATGTTTTCATTTTGGTGAGCAAAATTTGCTGAGTTTCTAATTATTTACATGTAAGCTGTATTCTTTCTAAATATTATTTTAAAACAAAATTATTGCTTGTGGAGTTTGGACTTGGTTGCATAATTATATACATGTAACAGATTCTGTTTGTTTTTTCCCCGCATTCGCCTTCTTCAAGATAATTAATTACCAGCACGATTATGTGGTGCAATCAATCACCTTTGCCTGTGTAAAATTTCATGATAATAAAACTTTTTTTTCCTAATATACAAAAAAATGTTTAACGTGACTTTTTCCTTTTAACTATATTCTAAATTCATAAATACTTCAAATAAATTTCGATACTTGCTGAATCTTAACTTAATGAAACTCACGCGATGATGATCTTAACGCGTTAAAGCTGCACTTTTGAAATGATATTTGAAAAAAAAATTCTTTGAGTATTCTAAAATAAATTTAGAAAAAATGAATTTCAAAAGGAATGTGAAGTTTTGTTTGGTAAAGTTGCTGCCTAATGTTCATCCGATTAGAAGTGCATGCAACGATTTTAAATATGCATACAGTCAAAGTGTAAAACACACTTTGATCCTTCACATGAAAATCCCCCTTTCTCGATCTATGAACAAAACAAAGATGCCTCATAAGTGACATTTCAAACCTTCATTGTTTATTGATACGTGAACTTGATTATTTTTTAAACATAGAAATGCATTAAACTCCGCATGTTGGATAGCCGGTACAGGAATAATTCGTGGCATTGATTTCACCGACAAATTGAGAATTCTTGTTCTTCTCCATTTAACATGCAAAATTAGGATGTGACGAGCTATTGTTAGAGTCTGTTAATGTTCATCACATAAACAAAAAGCCGGCCTCTATATAAAATGCCAACGAATATTGTAAACTCTAGACTTTTGTCTTTAAAATACTGTGCAGATTGTCCTACAATTGATTTTTTTTGTTAATTAAAATATTTCACTTCCTGATCCGTAAGTTAAAAAATCCAAACGATAATGACTTTTATCGAATTGAAAAGGTAACATCTCACTTGACACGAATACTAGTATGTCATGCTTTTGAAAAAAAAACAAACAACTGACTGAAACGACAAACTGAATAGAGGGGATATATATGAGTATAATATCTACTTACGAGCCTTCATAAGGCTTGGTGGGCTCTCATTTCCATCCTGTCCTTTTGAATTTCCTGAAAGTAAAAAGTACTGATTTATATGGACCAAAATAAGACATACAGGGAAATATATATAAAAAGAAAATATATATATTATTTTTTTTAAGTTTTCGTTTTTATTTATATACCTGTTGTGAGGACCATTAATTGTAAAACGCACAGAAGATCAAAGATCGTCATCCTCATCATTATCACTTAACTCCTACTCCTAGAGCGACCAAATGCCAAAGAAACATGCAGATCAGAGACATTTGACGAAAAATAATCAATTACAAAACTTGGATACTTTCTCGGGATTAAGATCGGATTGGGCACGTAAGCATGACAGATGCCAGAAAGAAGTGCGTTTTTCTTTCAAAAAGGGGGCGGGGCAAGTGGATATGTAAATATAACGTACCGTTACGTCAAAAAATTGATGAAAGCAATAATTGCAACTGAAGAAATAATACAAACAACACTTCATTGAATGAGGGCTATTGTTACACTGTTCACAAGTTTAATATAACGTGTGCATGTTATCTTCAAAGAGAACAATTAATCCATTCTGTACTTTTATTGTATTTTGGCACACTAACACAACACTAAAAGTGCCAATCTAAAGAAACAAAATGAACGAATTCAACATGATAAATTACACAGAAAAAACGTAAAAAAAAGGATTAACATTTCTTTATTCATTTTCTTAAGTGACTAAATAGTGTGATTGTGTGAGGGTTTCTTTGTCCTACCAAATTTGAATTAACTCATAGAATATTTTCCACCTGAAACGTAATCGGATTGCACTCGACGAAAACTTTTGAACTGTTCATCGACTAACATTTAGAGTCGGATACGGAAGGAAGCAGCTTATTTTCCGACCGAGAGACTCCTCTTAAAAGTAAATAACAGAAAATCGACGCAAGAGCAGAAACTGAGCTATGTTATCGGTGATTTAATTAGCAATTTTAACCATCATCACAAAAATTGTTTCGGATGATAGAATCTAGAGAATTATTAGATGTCGAGCTTATCGCAGGATATCGGGGATTAAGGTATCGTGTATGTTTTGGGAGCAAAAATAAAAACATAAACAAATATTGTTCCTGTTCATGTAATCACACTTCAGATCCAGAGATGTACACGAGTAAACAACAAGTTAGAACAGTGTGAAAAATTCAAGCTTCTTAGTTTTCAGTACGCAGGAATGTCTCTAGAAATCCCAGTGAACACCATCAACCCAAAGTAAGAATGAATAATAAATAAATGATTTGTATGGCATTTAAGTCTAAAAGTCAGTTGACATTTTAAAATTTCTCTTTGATAATCTGTTATTACTGGGATTGCCGTAATTTGTTTCCTATTTGGAAAATATGTGGGCTATTAATAAAAAAGAATTGGTCAACTTTGATAAAATCTTTCATAACCGTTCATTTTCATAAGAAATGTATACAAACACATAGATCCATTTTAACTTTTGCTTAAAAAAATCACTCCCTTATATGAAATACATTGGTTTCGCCCAGTGCACAAATGTGCCAAATAAAGCACTTCTTTGACATTCAGTTTGAATCTGATGCTCAAACCTAAGATTTCCACAGAAACATAAAATCTTTGCAATGACAAGGTTTTGTGCAAACTTGTCAGTGTCAAGGTTCTTGACAGACTTGTCAATGTCAAACTTCACAATGTCAAGGTTTCGTGCAGACTTCACAATGTCAAGGTTTTGTGCAGACTTCACAATGTCATGGTTTCGTGCAGACTTCACAATGTCAAGGTTTTGTGCAGACTTCACAATGTCATGGTTTCGTGCAGACTTCACAATGTCAAGGTTTTGTGCAGACTTCTCAATGTCAAGGTTCTGTGTAGACTTCACAATGTCAAGGTTTTGTGCTGCAGACTTCTCAATGTCAAGGTTTTGTGCAGACTTCACAATGTCAAGGTTTCGTGCAGACTTCACAATGTCAAGGTTTTGTGCAGACTTCTCAATGTCAAGGTTTTGTGCAGACTTCACAATGTCAAGGTTTCGTGCAGACTTCACAATGTCAAGGTTTCGTGCAGACTTCTCAATGTCAAGGTTCTATACAGACTTCTCAATGTCAATCAATTGATTCTAAAAGACTAATCATTTATATACCATAGGCATAGATACAGGATTTGGGGAGGGGGCGTGTATAACTTCGTTTAGGCAAGAGGTCTGGGGCCGCCGTAAGGCCCACAGGTCCTGGGCGAAGCCCTGGTGGAGGCCAAGAGAGTAACAACCCCCCCCCCCCCGAACCTATTGGGTTGTATTTTAAGAGTAAAACCAGGCACTATTATACATGTAGTGTTTATCGGGGAAGTATAATTCTTCGACAAGAAAATTTATCTCTTGTGGTGTATAAGAATTGGCTTGTATTTAAAGTACTTTATTCATCACACCTACTAAGTGCACATTGTCATGTTGACAAACTAACTTAAGTATCCAGTCTGGTAATCTGATTTTAAATACTATTTGGTTCTAATATGGCGAGCGAAGCGAGCCAAAAAAAATTTGAATTGAAGACTTTTGAGATTAAATTACACGTAAATAAAAAAGGTACTTTTCACAATATTTAAATAACATAAGTCAAGGTCAGATTATTTATTTTCTCTGTAGTGGAGGACAGATTATTTATTTTCAGTATCTTCAGGGGCAGATTATTTATTTCCAAAATCTGCCAGCCCCCCCCCCCCTCTCAGAATCAAATGGTCGTCCCCTAACCCGATTCTTCTCCACCTTCTTCTCGAGAGGAACGTTAAACAACATAAATCAATCTTAGAACTTTCTATGTCCTTTGCGCGATCATTGTGAGTTACTATTGTCTCGTCTCATTTGAACGGCTAAGCATTTCGACAAGACAGGACTGGGCTTGCAAATGAGATAAAATGTCAAGGTAATATAATATTTTGTTTGAAAAACCAAATAATTTAGAGCATAAGATTGCATGTCCTAAATATACCAAAGCTCAATCGTAAACCGATTTTTTTAAACTAAAAGATTTATTTATTATTTATATAACAAACCAGGAAAAAGCACACTAAAGTGAATTCTTTTTGAAAACAAGACTATGCAGCACTGGACCTCAGAATCCCGTCATTCAGCCGCCAAGCAAAAATAAATTTTAAATATTCAAAAGGAAACGATATTTCAAAGAGAAAAACCATACTCATGGGTTTGTTGATAAATTGATTAATATTAAATTTAAATGATGTTTTCTACATATACATTTTGTACTATCTCACAGCCCGATTGACGCAGTATTCATTTAGCGTTTACTCTAAAAGTCGCGGAGTGAGTTGATCCTTACGTCGCGGACTCGAATCCTAATACGGGACGATCCTTCTAAAAGAGGCCGTATAGACCGAGGTCCCGTGTCGCAGTAAACGATTCTTATCTGCTCTTTGGCTCTGCGTACCTAATGTCGAAGGTCAAAAATTTCAAGCCCTCCACTGGCAGGTGATGGAATCTCAGTATGAGTGAAAAAATATTGAAAGGGACGTAAAACAAAGTTAACAAAGGAGCTTTTAGAAATCTATTGTAATAAATAGTTAAGTATTTGAACTTTATCGGGTATACAGAAGATGCCATGATCGACTTTTTTTGTTCCAACTTCATATCGTTAGACAAACTGGAACTTTTTTAATTACCCAAACAAAACTGCCTTAGCGTTTCCGGGTATTAAACGCTCGAAGGGATAACCTTTACAAGGGAATGATTTAAGATTCATTAAATAAGGCATGATTGTGATAATAGAAACAAAACGCCCTCGTCCGTAAAGACAAACGTTTTGTCAGATTATAAAAACGGCAATTCTCGGTCTTAATTATCCTCCATGCATGTGAAATTATTAATTTTTGTTATCAAGTCTAATTGATAATACTTTCTCCAATGAATACTGAAAGCTTGTTATTAAGAACATAGCTTATTGTTATTTTTTCCCAGATACAATAGTTGAACTGAGTAGAAGAAAAAATGAGTACCTGATGCATTCAGGATAAAAGAAAGAACGGCTGTATTCTTTCAAACATTTGCGATAGATTTAGTCAATTTAAAATTTTACAAAAAATTCAAAAGAACTTTGATCCGCTCCCAGACTGAATTTGTCGTTTCATGGTGGCATAATTAAAAAACAGATAAAGATCAAATTTTAATTTAATTAAACTTTTAATAATTAAAAGGATATCGTCTTTTATTTTAATAAACTAAACAATCTTATCAGCCGCTAGCATGCCTGCAGTAGAGGTTAGTGTTTACTCTAGATTGTTTGATTGTATGCTGTTTAACGTCCCTCTCGAGAATTTTTGACTCATATGGAGACGTCACCATTTGTCGGTGGAGAGCTGCAAATTTTGTCCTATACTCGACACTGAGGGCCATTGAGCAGTGAGGAAAGATTTTCGTGCCAGCACCTACTGCGAACACGGGACCTTGGTTTATACGGTCTCATCTGATGGACTCGTCTCCACGTCTGGATTCGAACCCGTGACGTAGGGATCGACTCCTTACTCGAGAGCAAACACTTTAAAAACTGCGCCACGCGAGCGACTGTTTACTCTTAAGTCGTATAGATATATTGCGGAAATTGAATACTTCAGCAGGAAAAGCATATTCACCTAGGTCCCCCATGTTGCAGAAGTTACGTTTTTGCACAAAAATATCCCCCCTTAGCTTGCTCAAGGCAATAAGTACCGAGTACATGTCTAAAGCATCCTTCCACCCGGAAATGATGACATTTCGATACGAGTGAAATTTTTTCCAAAAGACATTAACCAATCTTCAAAGTGGTAGATATGATTGGGTCTGCATTCGAACTCGCAACCATTTGCGACAAATATACGACCGTACGCACTCAACAAATATTAAGCGAAGAAATCTGAGAACTGGAAGCTGTAATTATTGAAGTATTGACTGATAACTGCATCTACCCGGATACGGAAGTTTAATTAAGAACAACATGCCGTTTGAGGATCAAAGTGTTGATACGGTAATTGTCGTAATATCTGGTAAATTTCCTGTGTAAATAGCCTTGTTGTTTCGTGGAAACACGAAATAATAGCATCTGCCGCAAAGTATTCCGTGTGTTTCATTATTCAGCTGCCGGTGGGATTTGCTTAACCTATGCGTCAAATGGTGCAGCACATTCCGCGAAAGAAGGAAAGGCGGCTCGACTGTTATTTTGTCGCTTTTAAAAATTCATCTTCAGCGTCAATGAATCGTCTTTGCAACACTAGGGTGCTGGCTACGTGATAATTTTGATTTGATTTTTTTTATTCGTATAAACAATCTGTTATTAAATTAGCTGTGTATACGGGTACGAATTTATTAAGAAAAAAAAAATAAAATAAAAAATAAACAAATAGATAACAATGAAATATATAGAGATAACGAACAGTATTCAAGATCAAAAGCCCATTAAACAATACATTTCCAAAACAGAGGTGTGATCAGGTGCCATGAAGGAGTGAGCATCCCCTGCTGCCGAAAACAAAATTTAAAGCACTTGATGAAGTGAAGATATAATATTGCTAATTTGTCTCCACCAGTTTAAGAATTAATAAAAAAAAAAATAATAAAATATACGTACGTATAAATAATACAAGATTGCAAAAAAAAAATTAAGACGTGTTTTAAATATTTATTAACCTTGATAACCAAAACCGATAGCAACTCAAAGGCGACATCTGTGATGACAATTATGTCGGATTAAATGACTAGTTCTCGACGAAGCAAAACTCTCAATTAAATCTATGTCACTGCGATTGCTCGCATATTTCTAAATTATTGAAAGAAAACGATTCCCAAGTTGGCTGTTAAAGCTGAGTGTCAATATTAAGCTCCGACAAGGGCTCAATGAGTGTGACCCAATGTAATGGAAGTAACTGAACAGCGATTCTCAGAATTCCTGAAGTCTTTCTGAGGCCCGAAACTTAATACTGTAAAGCTAATTAATATAAAACATTTTTCACGAGACCATCTGAAAAGCAACTGGAAAGGCACGTCGCTTCTAGACAAAATCTCAATTTTTCAAATTCTTCCCAGGAATTCATCTTAGTTTCATCACGCAAAATGGAACTGTCTTTCAAGTCGACCTAACCATTTTTGTGAAATCAACAGATCATTATGTTCACCCGTAAGTGTGGGTTCGTTTTATTATTGTTTTTTTTTAGCTGAAAATTTAACCCCAATTAAAATTGCTGACTTAAATACTTATTGTATAATAAAAAGAATTTCGTTTCAAGTGTGTGCATGAAAATCATAGTTACGTGCAAGAAAAAAAGATTTCAAAACTTTTGAATAGAAAATATATTAAATGCATTATATTCATAATACTTGTTATAACAAGTCAAACTTCTGTTTGATATAAATTAATTTGCGGGCAGACATGTCAACATGATATATTGCACAATTTTTAATTTTTAGATTTAAATATGGCGAAGTTTTGCGCCTTCACGTTTTCCCAAAGAGCCTGGCAGCCTACGAGTAAAATGTCATTCTTATTTCCACACACAATCCTGACAATCCTAACAAATTTCTCTCAATTATCCTTATTCATCTGAACAAAAAGATTTATGCTTCTTAAGACCGAAATCACGTGTAAAATACATATTACAGATACCTTACCTGAAAGCAATAAAACGACGAATGCAAATCCAAGAAAATTAAACATCTTCCTCAATGTTGTGATTTTTCTAACTCGAAGTGATGGAAAGAGTCCTTGAGAAAACCCCCGCAAAGGCCCGTATCCATTAGCGCTAAGCAATCCCATGAGACCAAAGAGTTACAAGTTATACACACAACAGAAAGTAAGAAAGGGGAATCTCAAATTAAAGCCAATCAAATCAATGAACACCAATTTTATCGACCCCTACTTTATACGCCACAATATTACCCCCTAAAAAAATTGTTAAAAGGGTAAAATTCATTAATTAATAGTCATCTATTTCAATAATGCGAACACATTAAATTAACTAAAGGAAGGCGTTCATCGCCTCTCTATCGTCAGTATGGATTGACAAATTGTTCATCAACAAGACATGTCATTAAATCTAGGTCGTTTGTGTGTTATTCAAAGTAATCTCCCCTTAGTGATGGCTGTTTAGTTATTCTAGACCAGGTGGACTGTTTTTAATGCTTCAGAGTCTTGGATCATAGACCTGGATCAAAAAGCACCTACTGCGCCGTCAAAGGGAATATTTTATCACAGTGCATCATATACCAACACAAAACAAGGTTCCGAGTCAATAGTTAAATATTTATTGACTTTTAAGTTGCATTTGTCATTTATATTTGAAAATGAAGTTGTCATTGTCAGTAAATGATTTGGATGGGTTACAAAAACATCACATTTAGAACTGCAGTATTTGACGACAGCAATGCATTTATTTCTCAATTTATGAGTGCAAATGATGAGAAAATCGTTATGATGTGCGATTCTAGTGATTGCAAACTGTAATGTCTTCAATTATAATGATGGCACTGGTGTTTTGTCTGTCGTGCCAAATAAAAATAAAGAGTTCAGATTTTCAAATATGTCTCATTTGAATGACAATGGTATTGATTTGGGCATACATCTTGATAGCTTGCATTTTATATTGCTCACGTACAAGATAATGATAAAAACACATTAAACAAAAGGTTTGGCTCTCGGAAATGGAAGTAATTATTTAACATAAAGTCTTCCCATTGGAGACAAAATCGGCAAAAATGCTCATCATAGCTTTTATCTGTAATCTTACAGCCGTACAGCACCTGAACAATTAGCATTATACGTTGACAGTTTTCAACTACGGAACGAAACATAATAGTTACTATTCTAAGTGAATGATTTCCGGTAGGGCGTTCACTTTAATATTGAGAAACAAGATAAAAAGTTCAACCAGATAATATATATCGAAATTATAACCAAACTTGCGAATATTGGACAAATATAGTTACCAAATATAAATTATGTCATGATTTGAATAGTGCTCACACTTCTATGATACATATACCTGTCGTCGCGGCGCCGCGAACGAGAATCGAATCCGTTGGCTTCTTGATCGAGAGGCCCGGGTTCGATTTTCGTTCGCAGCGCTGCGTCATACCTAAGACGTAAACTTAGGTAATGAGTGTCTCTTCGCCAAGCGCTTGGCACCAGAAGTGAAACAGGTCTTTCGGATATGACCTTAAAACGTATGTACCGTGTCACGGTAGTCGTTGGCACGATAAAAAATCCTCACTGCTCAAAGGCGCTGAGTGCCGAGATAAGATTAAAATTTAAAGCCCTTCACTGGCATACGGTGACGTCTCCATATATGAGTAAAATTCTCGAGAGGGACGTTAAACAATATACAATCAATGAATATACCTGTCATCACAAAATATCTACTTTTCAAGAATTATATAATTATTTCTTTAAATAATCAGGAGTGTTTTTTTTTCTCCTACCAAGAAGACGACATGGCGGATTTGACAAAAGCCCTAATGTTCCTGAACGACACAATAGCAAAGATATAATACATATACTGTATACAGGGTTATTTTCGCCCTTTCACATTTGGAAGCAAGTTTGCCCGGTTTTAAATTCGCCCAGAAAGATTTTTATTTAAGATATTAATATACTATTTACTTTGAATTCACCCCGTTTTAAATTCGCCCACTTCCGACGAGGGCGAAAGGGCGAAAATAAAATGGGGGCGAAAATTTCCCTGTATACAGTATGTATAATGTCTTTGCTATTGTGTCGTTCAGGTACGTATGCTAGAATATAGTTGATTCGTGTTCCAATCGCAACGTTTTTGGTCTTTCCGACTTAACTTTGAACAAAAAAAATGTAGAGGGAGAGGTGTACTCTGTAGAGTATGACACTATACGACAAAGATGATTAAAAGTCTGAAAAGTCGACATTAGTTTGCTGTACCTTCTCTATGCTACTGCTGGTCGCATACTTTGGAATTCGTTTGGGTCAATGTTTGTGGGTAAGCTAAATTTTGTTGGTTTCTGGTGAAGTAATTTTGTTGATAACAAGAATATATAGAAAATTCAGTGAATATATATTGACCAAAATATTGTTCGTGGGGATGTACATTCGTGGATACGAATGACCCACGAACATTGGTTACCCGCGAACACTGATGATTTCACAGTAAATGATGCATGTTCAAAACTACGGACAATGAAAATAATTTCAAAGTTACCCCCTGAGGGGTAAGGCATGCAAACCATTTACAATGTATTTGGAATGTCAAATAAAAGCATTGATTTAACCATCCCCCCCTAAATATGTACTTTTTAACGCAAAAGTTTGGGTCATTATCCGATTGATCGTCGGTGCCATGAAAAAAAATCCCGGCTCGTGATCAGACTCCGAATTTCCTTCAATAATTATCATCCGGAAAATTAAATATGAAATATGAATAGTCTGTGGTAAATTTACGCCAATGACTTTACATGGGATGAGATCAAAAATCGATGTCGGTTTGAGATGAAGAACACGATAAATCCGTCATGTTCAAACTGTTCCCCCCGTAGCCAAAAATTAGTAAACACAGTAAGGCCACACCAATAAAATTTCTTGTTCTTCGGACAACTGACCCCTAAAAATTGGGGCGAGCGAGCGATTTGATAATTATAATATTATTATTTTCAATCAACATATTTTCCAGGCGGTGAAGTAAAATAACGGAGCGAGCGATTATATATTTTTTGTTTTCCTTTACATTTCTAGAGTAAATCACTATGAAATCTTTTCCAATTCCCCTCATCATGTAAGAATTCAATATTCCATATTTGTACATAAACAAATCAGTCATAACATGGTTTTTCACTTTAATTCTATTCATTTCATAAAGGTACAAAATTCTGTAAATAAACCTATTAATAATATAGAATATTAACTCTTCTATGCACCCCAAACCTTTGGTGTTATCAGGGGACCATGTTTTTGCCCTGTACAAGATTTGCTTTGTCTACTATATGTACATTTATGAGATTTATCACTTTTAAAAAGTGTTTGTTACCTCCATCTTTTACATGTATGTAATAACAAAATATGATGTGATCAAGACTATGTACATTCACATAAAAGTGGCTAATTCCAGCAGCAATACAGTAACTATCATTATTATTTTCCTGTATTTATGCACTATATCCATGATATCAGAAGCTTAACATGGCCCCAAATTTTAATTCACATAATAAAAAATCAGACATTGCAAAACCTTCAACAAGTTATGGCAGCAGTGATAAGTTATTATTATAATACATATAGTAATTCACATATATTTAATGAAATATAATTGGCAGAGTGACCAAAATAACAAGGTTGAACTTCAGTTATAAAATGAGAAAATATCATTAAAATCAAGACTTTTTTTCTATTCTCAAGAGTTGACTGATATATATTTTAAAATAAAGTACCAAAGTTGTTTAAATATCATGCCAATTATGGGAAGCTACTTTGGCGGATCATTTAGGACGATGGATACTTTAATTTCTTCTGGTTGATCCACAACAGCTTGGAATTAGTACATGTAAACCTGGAATCTGTTGAAGAATTGCCTGAGACGGAAACGATTCTATACTGCTACATGGAAATATTATCTTCCTATAATTTTCATGCACTATCAGTATGGTTGACCGTTCAACTGAAGACCTTCTTGAATGACTGATATGTCTGCACTATATGAACAGTTCTCGTTGTTTTAGTCCAGTTATTTTCACTGTAGAAATTCAGGAAAAAACCACCCATTATTGATGGAACTACTTGCTTCAACACTCAACATCCCAAAGAAGTCTCCCTAAAATAAAATAAATGCAACTTGTAAAAAGTTTTTTATACAATGTACATACTTATTAGAAAAAATGTATATATGCATCTTTTACTAATCTTAATAATGTTAATACCTTACACTTACATTTAGGCATCTCCAGAATTTGATGTATGTGTATGATGGGCTTATCTGCCTTAACATAACAGATATGCTCTATCCAATCCTCACAGTTCACCACGGTCACGATGGAGTTATAAGGTTTACTTGTTACCTTGTCGTATCTCTAAAAGAATGCTTTAAAACTGTGCATTATTGGAGCTAAATGCAGATAGTTTCACCCCAATCACCTGTTCGCGCCGATTTTTTAGTTATCATCCGGAAAATTAAATATGAAATATGAATAGTCTGTGGTAAATTTACGCCAATGACTTTACATGGGATGAGATCAAAAATCGATGTCGGTTTGAGATGAAGAACACGATAAATCCGTCATGTTCAAACTGTTCCCCCCGTAGCCAAAAATTAGTATAAACACAGTAAAACACGTAAAATACGAGAATTTCATGAGCGGCCTTTTAAAACTTGACATTACTAATCGGCCAATGAGATGCCAACTTTCAGTCATAAATTTCACGAAACGCAATCACCAAGATTTTAAGTGCCTCTAATAAAAGGTCCATAATAATCAAAAGAGTAAAAAGCTTCTTGAATTGATGCACTGGACAACATATAAAAAGTGGCAGGCAGGAACTTGGCTATATAATTTCAAGGTTCGGTAATCCCTTATACTTCTCAATGTCTTAACGCAAAACAATCCTTAATTGTATATACTCAGAAAGTTGAATTTGAAGAATTCTCATAAACGAAAGTGTCTGTCAGTATTCCTTAACACTTTTAAGTATTTTAAATAAATGACATATTTCATCTGTATGAAAGTGTTTTATTTGTTTTTATTTAGCAAAAACTAGCTGCGTGAGCTCGCCTTAAGCATGAGAAGACATAAAACAAAACATTTGAAAAAAGATAATATTGGGATAGAAAGGAGACGTACGTCTTCTTATCAAATTCTCCTATTCCTCCTTCCTATCTTTATACCATTTTCCTTCTTTCCTCCCCCCCCCCCCCCTTCTTCCTTTTCTCCCTCCTCTATTTTTCATCCTTCCACAGGTACGTCCACTCACCCACTCTAACAAAAAAGATTTCATCGTCGATGTTTTGGTTAATTGTTTTAATACAGTAACTATTGAGAGAGGATAGAATATCCTCCAATGTAAGCAGTCCTGGTTCTCAAGAGCGGGAAAACACACACACAATGACGGACACGTTTGATTCAGACTCCGATAATTGTGAATAATGTGTCTGCTTCGTATTTAAACAAGGACAGGGTTGAGGACTGCATTAGAAATGTTGTAGTTATCTAATTTTGATTAAATATTTGTTGCTAATTATTGGATTATTGGATAGCAAATCAAGAACAAAGCAGACGAATAGGTGCAACTGGGCAAAGAAAATTGCAGGAACGAACAAAAACGATATGTTGTTAGTCGATTATACATTAAGTTACAGAAATTTCTTAAGAGAGACTAATTTAAAAGCTCTAACTTATCTATACAAGATTTTCTTTAACATTAATTACGAAACACCTCTGTGAGTAAAGTATGTATTTTCGCATCGGTTCGACACATAATCTCTTATTATACCAAAAGAAAGGACGATATGGAAAGAAGATGGGCGTATAAGACGGGCAGAATGCCTATAGTGCGACAGATAAGAAGTGAAAATTTTAATCTCAATTGAATCCAAATTTTACTTGATATTTCTTCTAATATTAAAGTATACTTTATGTAAAATCTCTACAATTCACAAAAATCTCACAAAGACTAAAAATATTTGCCTATGAAAATGCTTACACACACCCAAAAAAGAACAAAAACGATCATTTTCTCATACTTAAACAAAAATTTTCAATATGGGTGGGTCTTCTCTCCATTTTTTTGAAAGATGGTCCTAAAAGTGTGCAATAAAATACACATTTTTTGATTTTCAAAAACATGGAGCGAAGACCCACTATACCTTAAAAGTACACTTTTATGACACAACATTAGCATCTTTTCGAGAAATACTTCAAGTCCATTAAGTCGCGGGTCATATCACAAACATGATTTAAATGCCTAAAATCACCATGAGCGGTGTAGCATAGTGGTTAACGCGTTAGTCTCAAAGCAGTATGCTATTGATACGTCGGATTTTTATTGCTAAGGTTCGAATCCCACGAACACCATCTAAAAATTTTATGAAAGAATTTTTTTTACGAGATTTTTTTCTCTCTCAGAAAAGTTTTGTTTTTTTTCTCATAATTTCAATAATTAGACGTTAATTTAAATAATCAGTTCACATATTTGATATGATTTCTTAATATCTAACGCTATAGGCATTCTGCCCGCCTTGTTCGCCCATCTTCTTACTTATTCGTTATCCAGTGCTGATAGCAGGCAGATTGCTCCACAAAACAAGCTGCAATAAGCAAGTTCAATGTCAAGTAGGGCAGCTAACAAACAACAGAACTTTATGATAAAAAACCTTTCTCATCTCAGATCATAAGGAGCACACAGACAGGGGATGCTTATTCCTCTATGGCTACTGATTCCACCTCTGATGTTAATAGAGACTTGTGTTTGCCCTGCTTACGATCTGTATGGTTTCGATGGACGTTTGTGCTTGATTACTGTTAATTATGTCCCTTTTTTATCCCCCCTTTCCATTCAGACAGTCAAGTGATTGTAGCATTTTCTAGGTCAAATATGTTTTTCCTTGACCGATATTTTTTCCATTAAACATAATTACAATGTATAGTAAACTTGAAAGAGTTTGTTATTACTTCAAATAAAGTCTTTAATATACTTGCTGCCTTTTTATTGAAATACACAACAAAGAATAAACAAAACTATTGTATCTTGTTCTAGATAATGCAAAATTGAAACTTAACCAGAACATGTTAAACTATATATAAACTGTTACTACATTTTTTTTTAATGTTTAGCAGAAACCTACTACGTCAGTTCCAAGGTAATATTGTAAATGAGGAAATCATTTGAATAGAGCCAATGTCATTATTATACGATGATAGAAAACCCCCAAAACATCAAACATTTATTTTAGAGAAGAGAATTCTTACAGAAATGGTAAAATAATTCTACAAATACATCAATTAGAGAATATTTCTTGATGATAGGATATACAGTAGATGTTCAATATCGTTTCTGATCTTGCCTTGACCTACTTGCCTTAATATTAAACCAATCTAAATCAACCTTTGAGTGATTTTTCTGTTCCACTAAACATGATGCTCTGTTTAAGATAGTTACGTTCTTTTTGAAGTATTCAGATAATTTATTGAACAGTTTTGGCATTTCCTCTATACTAGTATTTAGCTCCATTTGCATACGGTATCCCTAATTTGTTTTAGAAGGGACATAATAAATCACTTAGGTTAAGGAATATCTTTTTATGGTAGCACCACTCTCCTTACACAAATTTAAACACACACTAATTGATTGCTGTTTGCTTTACAATTGTTTGAGCTATGCTAACTTTCTTTTTTTATTTCACGGATAACGTATCACTATAGTTGTCTGGTATCATTTTCGTCAGTGGTGAAGGGCAGAAGTCGTCCATGGTTTGCATTCTAAGCTGTTCTAGAAAAATTTCACTGATTTCACCCATTGTAACACACTAGAATAAGGAATGTTGCAAAAATAACAAAAAAAAAAAATTAAAGTAGAATCCATGGACACAAACTGAACTTTGACGTCTGTTCTTGATATTTTCATGAACATGACGTTTCAAAGAGACCTGGAGCCAGTGCGTCTGAGAGACTGTGTTAAGCATGTATTGATTCAATGACTATTACATACCGTGACGTTTGATTTCATTCAATGACCAAAGCATTAGTATTATTACCCATTAATCTGATCCAAAATTATTTCTGATCTTGTTCGGTTCTTAGTTTATTAACTATGAGTTTTATCAAAACCAATTAAGGAATAATGGGCTTGTTTTTGGAGTATATGGGATGATAAGTCGACGATAGCATGTGGTTACCAATTGCTACAACTAAATCAACATCCCATAGAGTCCCCAAAAAGTAAAAAAAATTCATTTTATTTTTACAACAGTTGAAAATTAATACATCCGTTTCATTATTTTTATTAACAACCAACACATTTCCATATCTGTTTTCTTTTGCTTACAGATTCCACCAACCTTAGTTGTTAACACAAATATTCTGTAAGTAAGCAATTTCTTCACCAATTTTTATTAAATGACATAAATAAACAATTTAGCACCAAAAAAGCCCAGAAACCTAAGCTCAGCAAAAAATTGATAAGATAAGAATCTACGAAAAATATTACTTCTTTAGTTAGCGGTTTGTCATACTTGGATAGACCATAAGGTATCATAGAGAAAATACTGTCGCATGTAAATGAGACGTGAAGATAATGCCAAAGTCTGATTAAAGAATGCAAATTGTGAGCAGAACAAACAATTACCACCAAACAGGTTTGGGATCACTTGCCATGTAAAAGGGATTATCCCCTCTCGACTTGTCGTGCTCGTTGTTTACCTCTGGGCCTTATAATAATCGGGTAAGCGGAAAAATTCATAGACAATTCATAGAAAATTAGGGTTGGAAATAATTCTCAAACAATAATGTATGAGTACGAGAGTTGTCGGTCAACATTTGACGTAACAATATAGGTTGTATTTGCAATGAAGCTTAAGTTCATTTTATCGACAAAAATTTTTCAGATGTTGAAATTAAAACGAAATAATTGATATATTTTATATCATTTTTTCTGTCAGTGGCCTGCCGTACTTAGAACAACTGGAATATATGAACTTCATATGCAGCTAATAATATGAAACACATGTGTCAGACCGTGGTGTCTTTTATTTCAAAGTCAATAAGATATATTCAAGGTAAGAATGTAAACGAATATTTTTTAAAATGAAATATACGGAGATATGAACAGTATTCAAGCTCAAAAGTCTATAAAAAAAAACCAAATATAAAACAGGATCAGAGCAAACACAGACCTCCGAAACACAGAAGTGGGATCAGGTGCCATGGAGGATTAAACTCCCCTGCTGACGAGTCACACCCGCCGTGTTCTCCTTGTCACGATCGGGAAATAACGGATAAATCCGTCGTAAATTCTGTGTATAAATGACGGACTTACAATTAGTGGGGTCCATCCCCAGAATGCCTGTGAGGAAACCTACGAAACTGATTAAAATACGTGAACTCATAGTCATATTTTGCTAGAAAATGCAACGCCACAATAAGTCTTGGTGAAAAACACAATCTTTTTCATTTATTTCTTTTCTGCAATTAAATAGAACATTTGGTTACTTGTTCTTTTTTTTTCTCCCGTGTTGGAGAAAATATTTTTCCGAATTTTAAGCAGGAAAACCTTTTAGAAGAGAATAGACATTTTTGTGATAGATATTTAAAAGTTGCTCATTTTAGTATGAAAAGCTTCTAAAAGTTTTTTATGCTTTATTCGTTCAGGGATTTTTTTTCTTCGTATCTTACCACAAATTTTAAGTTTATTGGAAAGGCCATAAGAGCCAAATTCAAAATATGTTTAAATGTGGTTTTTTGACGAGATTTGAAGAGCCAAACTAGTATTTTTTTGCAAGATTTGTTTAAAATTGTTAGATCCAAGTTGGTTGAAAATAATGATTCAATTCTTAGTTGGCGGTCAAGACCAGAGTGTTCATCTTCCTAAACGTTTCCCCATCAATCACTCGGTCCGTGCAACAAAGTTAATCAGCTCGGTATTTACTGAAGGGAACAGTTTATACAAACATGGTAAAGATTGCTCAAGATTAATAAATATTGATCAACAGCTTGTCCAGAAATCATCAAACATAAATATTTTTTATGGTCTTACTCAGAACACTGGTCACTTACTTTCCTGCCAAAAATAACATCGAATATCATCATTAATCATCTTATATCAAATAATGTTGTATAAAAAAGTGTCAGGTTAAAGTTTTGAACAATTTTCTATTTAAAAGAGTTGTATTTGGGAAACTGATTAGAAAACAGCAAATGGTTGCGTCTCTAAATATGAGTGAAAAATTCGCGAAGAAACGTTGAACAAACAAACAAAGAAACATTTTCTATATCATAAGCCAGTTGAGTACAACCGTTGTTGGGATATTGGCTAAAGACTGCTTTCACTTGACCCAGTTGTCTAATATCTACAGTCGTCTAAAATTGGTACTATATCTATCTTTCTGAAAAAAAAAATGTATGGATATAACTGAGATAGTGACAGTTGGTTTGTTCTAGCAGGGTACAAAGTTACGAAAACTGTTCATTATCCCTTGTTCTTTTTTTTTTGTTTTCTCTGTATTGAAAAAATGTGCTTGTTTTAAATTTGTTATTTGTTATTAAAGTCGAAAAGGCTGTTTGATGTAACGATATTAATAATTAAAGTTAATTCTTATTTTCCCGTGACTTTAATTTATTAACCGATAGATGATACATGTACGTTTCAAATTAGAATAGTTGGTGTACAAACATAACCCAGCAGTTACATATTTGCACAGGGTACCATGTGATGGAAAACGAACGTTTCTTATCATTATAACTGAACCTCACCTTTGTAAACTTTATAAAATAATATCCAGTTTTTGTTATCATTCGTGTATAAGTTAAATAGTTTTAAATAAGTATATTTAAGATTATGTAAACCTGGCAATCGCAAAAAAGACAAGCTTTTTGTTATTCCTATTACTCTCATGCTTAAAGAGAGATAATCCGGAATAAAAACTTTAAATAATGAATCCTTGAAGTATAGAACATCAATACCAGTATTACATAGGAGGACAAGTAAACAAATGTAAACACTTTAACTTACAAAATAAAATATGTATCTCACCGTACCTTGTATATATACATGTTAGCTGCAATAATGTAGCCCTCTCCGATTTTTTTTATCTGATGTTTTCTGGAGAGGGCTACAATTCCACAGCATCTCTTTAATGGTGCAAAAATATTTTTTAAATACGGGCGACTGCAGATAGAAAAAGTAGTTTTTACATTCAACTTACTTCTAATAAGACGAGATTTTTATTCACTGTCGACAACATAGCCCGTTAAACGCGAAAACCATGTAAAATAAATATTGTGTTTATCTTCCACAGCCATGACAGTTCACGCGTGACGTACAGAGACTTGCGCTTGAAATTTAGAATAACTAAATATAGCAGGTGTCGGTGTTTATAAAAAATTGTGATGAATAGTATCATTAAACATCTATAAAAAAATCATACCATGTGTTATTTTATCGTAAACAGCTTTATTTAGGCTTAAAATAAGGTAATTCCAAAGAAATCCGCTCCCTTTAGATCTTTAATCTCATTGGCTGTCCCAAAATAAAATCTGTCAAGGTCAGTAAACATGGCGGATAAATATAAGCTGTGATGTTACATTGACATACACGAAAAATAACTGATATATGGATTGTTCTGTATATTTTTGGACTGATTTATGTCTTCGATAACTACATTTTTGGAGTCTAGGTAAGAAATGTTAATAAAATAGCCATTTGCTGACAATTTGAGCCGAAATCCGTGCGGGAACGAATCGCTTCCGCAGCTGCACCATTACGGAGATCCTAAGGAGTTGTAGCCCCCCCCCCCCCCCCCCCAAAAAAAAAAAAAAAAAGAAAAGAGAGGGCTACATTATTGCAGCTAATATACATGTATGCACAAAATGTTTACATTTCACAGAATAAAAACTAAGTATTTATTCAAATTAAAGTTACTTCCATATAAAATGAACATGAATTTTGTTTATTCAGAAAAAGGTGGTCGATATATTGAATATAGATTAAAGCAAAATATTTCTTTTCATCAATTTTTTTGATTACTCCTCACTAAGATATTAACCGTGGTAAAGGAAAGAGTTCAAGAGTACTGTGCAACAATATATTCGAGAAGTGGTGTTAAACAGATGTGGATACTTATAAATTCCAAGGAACTTTTGTAAAAGTTGAAGTCACAAGATTTTACCAAATCAGCAGCTTAAAAACTTACGACTATTCCACTTAATACACAACCATTCCCCACGATAAATTTAAGTTCAGGCTTTTTGATATCATCGACAGCTGCTTTTTCAATCAATTGGACCTCGAAAATTTTTACTTACCTTGTCATTGTTTATTTGCAAAATTATTTTGTTAAAAACATTCCTGTACACACACGTACTCTAAAGTTGACATCAAATTGATGCTTGAATTTCAGATTGACAATATCTATGTGGTTTTTGGAGACCAGGCCCCAGGATCATGAAACATCTAAAAAGCTCAAGTCCAAATCTTTATTTTTTAATAAAATGGTGTAGACGTCAGGCAGAACAAAATTTAGACATTTTTCAGTATTGCTTCACAGAGTTGTTGTTATCTGAAAATTAAGAAATAAATTCCATAATTAATAAATATTTTATAGGCGATTGATTATTTGACTTAAGTCTAAGTTTGTTTCTTGACCCTGAGGCCAGTTCAGTATTGCTTCACAGAGTTGTTATCTGAAAATTAAGAAATAAATTCCATAATTAATAAATATTTTATAGGCGATTGATTATTTGACTTAAGTCTAAGTCTGTTTCTTGACCCTGAGGCCAGTGTTCCAACAATCTATTGAAATTCTCATGGTTATCAATTGCGCCCCGTTATTAGCAGACATATTTTTGTTTTCATATGAAGCAGAATTTGTCCAAAATCGTTTACTTGAAAAGAAGAACAAACATGGTTTGACCTTCTATTCATCATTTAGATATATCGACGACGTATTGTCAATTAAAAATGCTTATTTCCATTCTGATGTCGATACTGCATATCCCGGTGAACCTGAAATAAAAGATATCACAGAGTCTGACACATCTGTTACATATTTGGATATTTTACTTGAAGAAGACGTTAATGGTGATCTAACAACCAAGCTCAATGATAAACGCGATGATTTTAACTTTTCTATCGTCAACTTCCCTTATGCAGCAATATACCTTCATCATCTGCATATCGAGTCTGTATCTTTCAGTTGATTCGATACGCAAGATCATGTTCTACTTATGTTCATTTTCTAAAACGAGGTAATTTACTGACAAGCAAGTTGATGAAACAAGGATATCAACAGTCTCTTTTAAAGTCAGCATTCCATTAGTTCTATGGTCGATACAATGATCTTGTCAGCAAATACAATTGACGAGGGTTGATCCAAAAGTAATTTCACAACTTCGATAAAATTACTACTAGTCAACGTAAATCAAGAAAATTATACAGCTCAACGCACTTTTTAAGCTCACGTGGTTTTTCGCACAAATTAAGGTAACATTGTTATAATAAAAATTACCACTTTCGAACTGCAGTACAATGACATGACCCTACGTTATATTACTATATAATGTCCAGCATAAATGTTATTATCTTTAATGTCAAGCATAAAAATTATTATCTTTAATTCCAAAGTGGATATTTTGAAGAGGAATTTATAAATAAAATTAATGGTACGTTGTTTCGACTATATGATTCTACCATAGGATTTTTACAAATTGTAAATTAGCTTTCCTTGATACCATGTAGTTGAAAATTTTAAATTTTCTTCTTAAAGGTGAGTATTTAAAAAAAAAATCTTTGCTCATTCACCATATTAGTCTTGGTTTTGTCGAAATGTTGCACCGAAAAGGAATAACATTGCAGAAGGAAACCACACTAAAGGGTAGGATAATGAAGTATTAGTTTTTTTTTGAATAGTGAATTCCTTCTATGAAAAGGAAAATTCTTCTGCATTTACGGTTTGAAAAGTTAAAATTTTGCATTGGGATGAATCTCTCATGATTCTAGATTTTAGAAGTTGACTCTGAAAAATCCCATCCTATTAACATACAAAGCAGTCAAATAGATGAAAAATACTATTATCACCCCGAGCTAAAGAGTCAAAATGTACAGAAAATACAAGTCACAGTAGCTATACTGTGCTTATGTCTGCGTTTCTGCCAGGTATTGCTTTCAAAAGAACGGATAAAAAGACAACTGCAATTGGCAAGAAACCAAAAAATTTCAGTAATGAAGTTTTAATTTGATAGATGGTTATTGGCATACATATAATAAATCCAAAATACAGTGTTAAAGATGAGAAATGAAATCGGAAAGGCAACTCTTGAGACTTTATCTACCGTGCGAGCGGTTTTGAGATAGTCAATTCGTTTCACACCGATCGTCTTCCGTACATCAATGCACCTCACTGGAGTTCCTCCTTGAGAATTCATAAGAGGATGTGACGCTTGAACCTAAAATAAATAATGTAAGATCTTGACTTTGGAGCATTATTATACATGTGTAATAAACAATGTAAAACCGTTAAAAACCGAGTTTTGAATTTGACCTTTAGTGCATATATACTTGATTCTCATTATATCGCGGGTTTCATTGTATCGCGGTATATTCCAAAAAATAAGATACATGGCTCATATGCTTTTTGATGAAAAAACTAACAGATTATCATCTGAATGTAAACTTTTGTGGTGATTAAAAAGTATGGAACCTGCGTCGGAAAAAAAATTATTAAAATAAAACGTAATTTTACAGAGATCCATTATTATTTTTAGCCCACTGAGTTTATAATCTAGTGAAATCCTCATAAAGTTCATGTTTTGCAAGTCTTTAGTTCGTATATTTGTTTATTTTCTTATGTAGAATTACTTGGTAAAATAAAAAATAAGAATTGAAGTCCATATCAACCTCAAGTTTCCATGTTTTCTCGCGGGGTGGTGCCTAACTTTTTTCAAGACCAACTATCTTTCACTTCAAAGTTTTTGGAGTAAATTTTCATTATAACACTACCCTTTGCTGAAATCTGGGGGGGGGGGCAACCTCCCTTTCAGTAAACATTTTGTATAGTAAAGGTAATGTCGTGAGAGCCCCTCCCCCCCTGATACTACGTCCCTGTATCGTAATTAACATGTTAAATTTTAAGCTGTTTATTTTCTTTCGCTTTTGTTAACCCTTTTCCCTATAAATCTTTTTACCAATTCCAAATCCGGATGACACACATTTCATGTTTACCTCTATACTGGATGAGATGTAAGAATTCATTTAACAGCAAATTAACTTACGTTCATTTAGGTATCTTTCAACATCGATTTTTGGTGTCGTCGTGTTTGAACATTGATATAGGCATACTCTAGTAAGGCAGCAAACACGAACACTAAACACATTGAATTCCACACATCTATAGCCTTAATATAAGACACACGTGGCAATGATGCTCTTATTCCGGAACTTTGCGTGGTTATGGTGAGTACTGTTAAAACACCCAAGGAAATTCGGGCTGGAATGGCATCCACGTGTACCCAGAATGAAACCCAAGAAAGGATGACAATGAGGATGCTTGGAATAAAGACCTGGGCCATATAATATCCAATATTTCTTTGAAAATGTAGTGTCGTTGTCAGGCAGGTAAAACTTGCAACTAAATGAAATGAAAATTTATCATATACATGTACATCTATAAATAATCCAGTCTGTGTAGGTATATGCATATACTATACATGTAAGAATAACTTATATTAACAGATCAAGACGAGCTCGTAAGACTGCTGACTGGTTGACAGGGGATGATGTCTTCTTGACGACACCTGATCCCGCCGATGGTGTTTTAGAGGGCAGTTTCCTCTGCTCTCAAATTGTACATGTATTGATTTATTGAGCTTGATAACTGTTCGTTATCTAGACAATTCACTATTTACCCTCATCTACATTTTTGTCAGAGAAAAATGAAGTTGATTACAAACCGGAGCTGTATTTGAATGTGCGAGAACATTTTCGAATGGAAGGCTTATCTCTGAAATGGAACTGCGGCATTTCTACTTCATCTACGATGACAGCATTTACTGGCTTCCAGTTAAAAAGGACATTTTCTTCAGTATACCCATCTAAAAAAAGAAGGAAAATTATTTATGTAAGTTTAAAATGCTTCCTTTCGTTCTCTGTTTCGAAGTACGAGAACTTAAAACTGGTTTTTATGACAAGGATGATTCCGAAGTTCCTTAAAATTTCACAGTCGACTGGGCTTTGATTACTAGAAACCAATGTCTGCATAGCATTGACATGGGGGTATTTTTTCGGCTAGATACGATGATATGCAATTTAAATGACTTTTAGAAAAAAAAATAAAAATAAGCATGTGATTCTGTTTTTTTCCTTATGATGCTGGATATAAATGAGAGGATAAGACGCGTCAATCTTTAGACATGATTTGCTTAACAAAAATAAATATTTTTTCCAAGGGTAAAAAAATGTCTAGATTCATTCAGCAAAACTTTCAGATCTTAGTGATATCTGTTCGAATTAGAGCTATTAACACATTACAAACACAGCTTAAAAACTTACATGTTTCTATGAAAACAGGACAATCTTGTTCGTCCATTGGATAGTTGTACAAATTCATACGGCATGTTAACGTCAAAGACAACCTTCAAAAAAGATTGTATCTCCAGCATTAATGTGTACAATGTTTTCCTATAATGAATTTTGTTTTCAAGAATTATGAGTACTTACATATTAACATAAATTTTGAATAGTGATTTATCTTTAATAGATACCATTTAAAAGATTATATTGTATATATACATGTAAATATTCATTATTGCATGAACTACTGATAATTATGGATTATAGAAAAAAAAAACCTACGTTTGTTGCTATAAGAAATTAACTCCTGACTTTCAAACTTTAATCACTGTATGATCACTACCTGATGCTATAGAAGACGGTACCGTTTCTGCTGATGTGAAGGAGTTTGTTAGGGACAGTAATGACGTGGAAGTGTCCCTCCTTTTCGTTGGGAAAATAAGTATCTGGGATCCAAACTGACCTCATCATCCGTTGGTCAAGTTCAAGGTTACTGAAATTACTCAAACGCTCAAAGTTGAGGCGTGGGTCCACCCATGTTTGCCTCAAGAACACTTCCATTGATAATTCCTAAAATGTATATTAGCTATAAAGTGCAGTAAAATTACATGAAAAACATTGATAACAGGAATAAAGTTTGAAGTTAGAACTACAGTATTATCAAATAATTATTAAAAAATACAGTAAAATTATAATCTCTGAGAAGAAAAGGATTATTCTTTGTAAAGCTTTTTTGTTGGAAATACTGACATAAAATCATATGTTAATTCTAAAGTAAAAGAACTTGTTAACAACTCACCATCGCCATCTCGTTGATAGAGTTGATGCTCATGATATGAAATTGCAGAGTGACATTTGTGGCGCGATCTATAAATAAAACACATCATTAACAAATGTATGTTGAGCTTTTGCCTGTCTAGCAACAATTTTGTTTAATAAGACTTCAAGGAGTTTCAACGAAATGGTTCTTAGCTATTCTGAACCAAAATGATCTTTTGTAAGAAAAGAAAGTCTGGTGTTCGTCTGTTTAGTTTTAGGTCATCAACAGTCTGTGCACTTTTTACATATCTGAGTAATGCTCCAAAATCACTTGGCCTATTTTAACCGCACTTGCCACAAACATTCTTTTGCATTAGGTAAAGGGGATTTAAGTTTTACGAAAAAAGAGTCATGTCCCCTTTCAAAGGAGAGATAATTAAGAAACAAATAAGTCAAATCGGTTGCATCTTTCATTTTGTCAAGAACCAACGTGCAAGAAAGGTTAAACTTTCATAATAATGACATAAAAACACGCTTACATGCATTATAATCAAGTCTGTACACATTATGTTCATAGTCCAGACCTGGACATTACTTGAGGATCTTTGGAAATAAGAAGATGTAAAGAAAATTCTTCCAAAATCTTTTCAAGAACATCAGGATCGTTATAAATGTTTAATTAACATCATGGAGCACCCTAAGCTAGAGAAGTAGATGCAAGTATGTTTGAAGTATTGCTCTTAATAGTATTATTATATGCCTTTTCAAAATTTTACTTGATCTCTTTTGGCTGACGTTTTTTTGTTGTTGTTTTTTTTAAAAAAAAAAAAAACGTCAGCCAAAAGGGATCCAGTAAAATTTTGAAAAGTTTAACCTTTCTTGCACGGATATGGCTGGGGAAAGGTGTAAGTTTCATTTATGTTTTTTTAAGAATTTTTTTTTTAACAAAAAGACATCTTCACTTCAATAAAAGTTTATTATTCTTGACAAGAAAACTCGAACAATAATTATTTTTCTTCAAGTTACTGAAGATCGACATATTTTCAATTTGAAACCAATTGTTCATGTTGAAGTAGGTAATATTTTTTTCTACACATTCAGAATAATTTTAACATTTGACTTAAAGGATACATAGCTGAAGTTCAGACTTTTTGATATCATCGACAGCTGCTTTTTCAATCAATTGGACCTCGAAAAATTTACTTACCTTGTCATTGTTCATTTGCAAAATTAAAAACATTCCTGTACACACACGTACTCTAAAGTTGATATCAAATTGATGCATGAGTTTCAGATTGACAATTAATATCTATGTGGTTTTTGGAGACCAGTCCCCAGGATCATGAAACATCTAAAAAGCTCAAGTCAAAATCTTTATTTTTTAATAAAATGGTGTAGACGTCAGACAGAACAAAATTAAGACATTTTTCAGTATTGCTTCACAGAATTGTCGTTATCTGAAAATTAAGAAATAAATTCCATAATTAATAATTATTTCATAGGCGATTGAAAATTTGACATGTCTAAGTTTGTTTCTTGATCCTGAGGCCAGGTCTTCCAACAATCTATTGAAATCCTCATGGTTATCAATTGCTCCCCGTTATTAGCAGACATATTTTTGTTTTCATATGAAGGAAAATTTGTCCAAAATCTTTTTTTTGAAAAGAAGAACAAACATGGTTTGACCTTCTATTCATCATTTAGATATATCGACGACATATTGTCAATTAAAAATGGTTATTTCCATTCTAATGTCGATACTGCATATCCCGGTGAACCTGAAATAAAAGATATCACAGAGTCTGACACATCTGTTACATATTTGGATATTTTACTTGAAGAAGACGTTAATGGTGATCTAACAACTAAGCTCTATGATAAACGCGATGATTTTAACTTTTCTATCGTCAACTTCCCTTATGCAGCAATATACCTTCATCATCTGCATACTGAGTCTATATCTTTCAGTTGATTCGATACGCAAGATCATGTTCTACTTATGTTCATTTTCTAAAACGAGGTAAATTACTGACAAACAAGTTGATGAAACAAGGATATCAACAGTCTCTTTTAAAGTCAGCATTCCATTAGTTCTATGGTCGATACAATGACCTTGTCAGCAAATACAATTTACGAAGGTTGATCCAAAAGTAATGTCACAAGTTCGATAAAATTACTACTAGTCAACGTAAATCAAGAAAATTATACAGCTCAACCCCCTTTTTTAAGCTCACATGGTTTTTCGCACAAATTGAGGTAACATTGTTGTAATAAAAATGACCACTTTCGAACTGCAGTACAATGACATGACCCTACGTTATATTACTATATAATGTCAAGCATAAATGTCTTTTAAATTATTATCTTTAATTCCAAAGTAGATATTTTGAACAGGAATTTATAAATAAAATTAATGGTACGATGTTTCGACTATACGATTCTACCATAGGATTTTTACAAATTGTAAACTAGCTTTCCTTGATACCATGTAGTTGAAAATTTTAAAATTCCTTCTTAAAGGTGAGTATTTAAAAAAAATTCTTTGCTCATTCACCATATTAGTCTTGGTTGTGTCGAAATGTTGCGCCGAAAAGGAATAACATTGCAGATGAAAACCACACTAAAGGGTAGGATAATGAAGTATTGTTTTTTTTTAAATAGTAAATTCCTTTTATGAAACGGAAAATTCTTCTGCATTTACGGTTTGAAAAGTTAAAATTTTGCATTGGGATGAATCTCTCATGATTCTAGATTTTAGAAGTTGGCTCTGAAAAATCCCACCTTATTAACATACAAAGCAGTCAAATAGATGAAAAATACTATTATCACCCCGAGCTAAAGAGTCAAAATGTACAGAAAATACAAGTCACATAGCTATACTGTGCTTATGTCTGCGTTTCTGCCAAGAGGTATTTCAAAATAACGGATAAAAAGACAACTGCAATTGGCAAGAAACCACAAAAATTTCAGTAATGAAGTTTTAATCTGATAGATGGTTATTGGCATACATATAATAAATCCAAAATACAGTGTTAAAGATGAGAAATGAAATCGGAAAGGCAACTCTTGAGACTTTATCTACCGTGCGAGCGGTTTTGAGATAGTCAATTCGTTTCACACCGATCGTCTTCCGTACATCAATGCACCTCACTGGAGTTCCTCCTTGAGAATTCATAAGAGGATGTGACGCTTGAACCTAAAATAAATAATGTAAGATCTTGACTTTGGAGGATTATTATACATGTGTAATAAACAATGTAAAAACCATTAAAAACCAAGTTTTGAATTTGACCTTTAGTGCATATACATGTAATTGCCATGCAAACAAAACCGAATTTCTCAAATTATCGTAATTAACATGTAAAATATTGAACTGTTTATTTTCTTTTGCTTTTGTTAATTCCTTTTCCCTCTGAAGCTTTTTACCAATTCCAAATCCGGATGACACACATTTCCTGTTTACATCGTATGGATGAGATGTAAGAATTCATTGAACAGCAAATTAACTTACGTTCATTAAGGTATCTTTCAACATCGATTTTTGATGTCGTCGTGTTTGAACATTGATATAGGCATACTCTAGTAAGGCAGCAAACACGAACACTAAACACATTGAATTCCACACATCTATAGCCTTAATATAAGACACACGTGGCAATGATGCTCTTATTCCGGAACTTTGCGTCGTTATGGTGAGTACTGTTAAAACACCCAAGGAAATTCGGGCTGGAATGGCGTCCACGTGTACCCAGAATGAGACCCACGAAAGGATGACAATGAGGATGCTTGGAATGAAGACCTGGGCCATATAATATCCAATATTTCTTTGAAAATGTAGTGTCGTTGTCAGGCAGGTAAAACTTGCAACTATGAAATGAAAATTTATCATATACATGTTCATCTATAAATAATCCAGTCTGTGTATGTATATGCATATACTATACATGTAAAAATAACTTATATTAACAGATCAAGACGAGCTCGTAAGACTGCTGACTGGTCGACAGGGGATGATGTCTTCTTGACGACACCTGATCCCGCCGATGGTGTTTTAGAGGGCAGTTTCCTCTGCTCTCAAATTGTACATGTATTGATTTATTGAGCTTGATAGCTGTTCGTTATCTAGACAATTCACTATTTACCCTCATCTACATTTTTGTCAGAGAAAAATGAAGCTGATTACAAACCGGAGCTGTATTTGAATGTGCGAGAACATTTTCGAATGGAAGGCTTATCTCTGAAATGGAACTGCGGCATTTCTACTTCATCTACGATGACAGCATTTACTGGCTTCCAGTTAAAAAGGACATTTTCTTCAGTATACCCATCTAAAAAAAGAAGGAAAATTATTTATGTAAGTTTAAAATGCTTCCTTTCGTTCTCTGTTTCGAAGTACGAGAACTTAAAACTGGTTTTTATGACAAGGATGATTCCGAAGTTCCTTAAAATTTCACAGTCGACTGGGCTTTGATTACTAGAAACCAATGTCTGCATAGCATTGACATGGGGGTATTTTTTCGGCTAGATACGATGATATGCAATTTAAATGACTTTTAGAAAAAAAAATAAAAATAAGCATGTGATTCTGTTTTTTTCCTTATGATGCTGGATATAAATGAGAGGATAAGACGCGTCAATCTTTAGACATGATTTGCTTAACAAAAATAAATATTTTTTCCAAGGGTAAAAAAATGTCTAGATTCATTCAGCAAAACTTTCAGATCTTAGTGATATCTGTTCGAATTAGAGCTATTAACACATTACAAACACAGCTTAAAAACTTACATGTTTCTATGAAAACAGGACAATCTTGTTCGTCCATTGGATAGTTGTACAAATTCATACGGCATGTTAACGTCAAAGACAACCTTCAAAAAAGATTGTATCTCCAGCATTAATGTGTACAATGTTTTCCTATAATGAATTTTGTTTTCAAGAATTATGAGTACTTACATATTAACATAAATTTTGAATAGTGATTTATCTTTAATAGATACCATTTAAAAGATTATATTGTATATATACATGTAAATATTCATTATTGCATGAACTACTGATAATTATGGATTATAGAAAAAAAAATCCTACGTTTGTTGCTATAAGAAATTAACTCCTGACTTTCAAACTTTAATCACTGTATGATCACTACCTGATGCTATAGAAGACGGTACCGTTTCTGCTGATGTGAAGGAGTTTGTTAGGGACAGTAATGACGTGGAAGTGTCCCTCCTTTTCGTTGGGAAAATAAGTATCTGGGATCCAAACTGACCTCATCATCCGTTGGTCAAGTTCAAGGTTACTGAAATTACTCAAACGCTCAAAGTTGAGGCGTGGGTCCACCCATGTTTGCCTCAAGAACACTTCCATTGATAATTCCTAAAAATGTAGATTAGTGCAATAAAATTACATCACAAACATTGAGTTTGAACCACAGTATTATGAAATAATTATTGAGATATACAGTAAAACTATAATCTCTGAGAAGAAAAGGATTAGTCTTTGTTGAGCTCTTTTGTTGGAAATACTGACATAAAATCATAAGTTAATTCTAAAGTAAAAGAACTTTTATACTACTAACCATCGCCATCTCGTTGATGGAGTTGATGCTCATGATATGAAATTGCAGAGTGACATTTGTTGCGCGATCTATAAATAAAAACACATAATTAACAAATCTGTGTTGAGCTTTTGCCTTTCCAGCAACAATTTTGTTTAATAAGACTTCAAGGAATTTCAACGAAATGGTTCTTAGCCATTTCTAAACAAAATGATCTTTTGTAAGCAAAGAACGTCTGGTGTTCGTCTGTTTAGTTTTAGGTCATCAACAGTCTGTGCACCTTTTACATATCTGAGTACTGCTCCAAAATCACTTGGTCTATTTTAACCTCACTTGCCGCAAACATTCTTTTAGTATAGGGGATTCAAGTTTTACGAATAAAGAGTCATGCCCCCTTTCAAAAGAGAGATAATTAAGAAATAATTACTCAGTCAAATTGGTTGCATCTTTCATATTTTCAAGAACCAACGTGCAAGAAAGGTTAAAATTACATAATTTTAACATTAAAACACCCTTACATGCAATATAATCAAGTTTGTATACATTATTTACACAGTCCAGGCCTGGACATTAATTGAGGATCAAATTTGGAAAGAAGAAGATATAAAGAAAATTCTTCCAAAATCTTTCAAGAACAGCAGGATCGTTAAATGTTTAATTAACATCATGGAGCCTCCTTAGCCAGAGGAGTAGATGCAGGTTTGTTTGAAGTATTGCTCTTAATATAATTTTAATATGCCTTTTCTAAATTTTACTTGATCCTATTTGGCTTACGTTTTTTAAAACAAATTGTTAGGCTTGTGTTCTTATAATAAATTTGACAACGGAATATTCCGTCTACCTGAACACTATACTGAAGGCTTACGGCGGATGTAACCGGTCGACAGGGTACCAGGGAAGACATTGTGTATTTCTCTTATGCACCCGATTCTATCACTCAATTTCTTGGTATTCGTGTTTATTGCCTTCTTCACAGATTTGTATTGTGTGTGTGTATGTTCGTTTTTCAAATCGATTGCTGTTCGTCGACAAAACATTTTCATCTTTTTAAAAATGTCAATTAAGTGTCAGGACACAGAGATACATGTAAGATAAAACGGGTCAAAGCAGAATCACATACTGAAGCACTACAATGTATGAATAAAATTTCTCTTACATGTTATGACACCCTAGGGATAGTATGGTGCAACATTCTGGGGGAAAAAAGGGATATGGCTGGTGAAAGGTGTAAGTTTCCTACAGAAGTTTTTTTTTAACATCACCTTCACTCGAATAAAAGTTCAATAGAAGTATATTCATGACAAGAAAACTCGAACAGCATAAAGCATAATTATTTTCTTCAAGTTACTGAGGGTCAACATGATTACAATTTGAAATCAGTTATAGTTTGTTATAAAATCATTTTTCCCTTCACATTCAGAATAATTTTGGCTTAATGGATACATAGCTGAATGATCGCAGACAACCAAAAATATATATTTATTTCTGCACATCAATCTTCGGCATGATCTGAGAATCTGACCTATCAGGAAACATCTGACAATTCCCTGCATTACAAGCACTAAAGAACCGGGAGAGTAAACCAAAGGTAATTATTTATAGACGATATACATGTAAATAGGAAAATTGCAGGGAAAATGGTCGGTCATTTTCACTATGGAATTGATGGTTCAACGTTCTAGGCAATATTGCTGAACATTAATTTGTATGTGGAGTGTTCGGAGACAATGGATCTTGGCCATTCAATATTGTGTGTTTCTTTATTATCAAAGAAATTAATCACTGCTAGTCGATAATTGAAATTATACCCTATAATGTACATTTGTATATTCAATAGACTTAACATATTTTTGAAGAAATTAATGACATGCCACATGTTGACGTATGATTTTTTTAAGGGAACAGTAATTTAATGAAAAATAATAAATGAATTAATTAAATTCATTTTATTAAATTAATAAAAATTGGTATCATGGATTTAAAGTAATGTTATTTAATGTTAAAACAGGAAAAAGTCTCATAAATCCAAGAAGGCAAAAATGTTGACCCCTGGAAACAGCAAAGATTAGATCATGTGCCTTAACGGAGTAAACAGGCCTGATGACCAGTCACACCCGGGATAGACCCTATGTTTTGATCAGATATACGGAGTACTAGAAGTGTAAGTTTTTTTTATAGTAATGGCCGGGGAAAATGTATCAAACCGATTGGTTAAAATATATAACAAGGTCAACATAAAAACCGTAAAATTTCCAAAAACAATTCACTTCTCGTAGACATGGGTCCTATAATCATTGTAATCTTTTATAATAGTTGTCTTAAGGCCACACCAATAAAATTTCTTGTTCTTCGGACAACTGACCCCTAAAAATTGGGGCGAGCGAGCGATTTGATAATTATAATATTATTATTTTCAATCAACATATTTTCCAGGCGGTGAAGTAAAATAACGGAGCGAGCGATTATATATTTTTTGTTTTCCTTTACATTTCTAGAGTAAATCACTATGAAATCTTTTCCAATTCCCCTCATCATGTAAGAATTCAATATTCCATATTTGTACATAAACAAATCAGTCATAACATGGTTTTTCACTTTAATTCTATTCATTTCATAAAGGTACAAAATTCTGTAAATAAACCTATTAATAATATAGAATATTAACTCTTCTATGCACCCCAAACCTTTGGTGTTATCAGGGGACCATGTTTTTGCCCTGTACAAGATTTGCTTTGTCTACTATATGTACATTTATGAGATTTATCACTTTTAAAAAGTGTTTGTTACCTCCATCTTTTACATGTATGTAATAACAAAATATGATGTGATCAAGACTATGTACATTCACATAAAAGTGGCTAATTCCAGCAGCAATACAGTAACTATCATTATTATTTTCCTGTATTTATGCACTATATCCATGATATCAGAAGCTTAACATGGCCCCAAATTTTAATTCACATAATAAAAAATCAGACATTGCAAAACCTTCAACAAGTTATGGCAGCAGTGATAAGTTATTATTATAATACATATAGTAATTCACATATATTTAATGAAATATAATTGGCAGAGTGACCAAAATAACAAGGTTGAACTTCAGTTATAAAATGAGAAAATATCATTAAAATCAAGACTTTTTTTCTATTCTCAAGAGTTGACTGATATATATTTTAAAATAAAGTACCAAAGTTGTTTAAATATCATGCCAATTATGGGAAGCTACTTTGGCGGATCATTTAGGACGATGGATACTTTAATTTCTTCTGGTTGATCCACAACAGCTTGGAATTAGTACATGTAAACCTGGAATCTGTTGAAGAATTGCCTGAGACGGAAACGATTCTATACTGCTACATGGAAATATTATCTTCCTATAATTTTCATGCACTATCAGTATGGTTGACCGTTCAACTGAAGACCTTCTTGAATGACTGATATGTCTGCACTATATGAACAGTTCTCGTTGTTTTAGTCCAGTTATTTTCACTGTAGAAATTCAGGAAAAAACCACCCATTATTGATGGAACTACTTGCTTCAACACTCAACATCCCAAAGAAGTCTCCCTAAAATAAAATAAATGCAACTTGTAAAAAGTTTTTTATACAATGTACATACTTATTAGAAAAAATGTATATATGCATCTTTTACTAATCTTAATAATGTTAATACCTTACACTTACATTTAGGCATCTCCAGAATTTGATGTATGTGTATGATGGGCTTATCTGCCTTAACATAACAGATATGCTCTATCCAATCCTCACAGTTCACCACGGTCACGATGGAGTTATAAGGTTTACTTGTTACCTTGTCGTATCTCTAAAAGAATGCTTTAAAACTGTGCATTATTGGAGCTAAATGCAGATAGTTTCACCCCAATCACCTGTTCGCGCCGATTTTTTAACGACATATACTGTCATGTTAAATCAATAGTCAAAACATCAGTGTCAACAGTCGCAAGTGTCTTTTCTCTTGCAAATCGATCAATGTTGTCTTATTTTTTGACGAAATGTGAAGTTTTCTTCTCAATTCCAAACGCAAACATGACCGAGTATTTAAAATAAAATGAAAAATGGGGCGGGAATTGGAACGAAAATTTCCGGAAGCGGGATATTTAAAAATAATATTATTTTTTACGTTTCTCTAAAATACGAGCGCGCGGGTCCGACGAACAAGAAATTTTATTGGTGAGGCCTAAGTTAGTTATTATACCTCCAAATATGAAATAAAGGTGAGAGACGCCGTCTTTTTTTTTTTAGTTTACAAGTGTTAATCGAGTCGTCACATGAATTGAAGTAACTATTGTTAACTGATAAATGTCAATATATCTAAATATTGAGTTGAAGCCCACAGTAAGGCCATTCGTCTCATGGAAAGTTTTTGAAAAAAATAACTTTGCTTCATAGTGGTATAAAAATTTTAACAATGTCGATTAATAAAGTAGAACATATTGTCATTGTATTTACCTATATACATGAAGACGTAAGAGGATAAAGAACAGTGATCGAACTCAGAAAACCTTACGTGAACAGGCCTTAATTACGGACTGGAAATTTCAGAGATGGGATAAGGTGACTTTGAGAAGTAGACATCCTTTGTTAAATAAGCAATATTAGAATCTGACTACAACAACTTGATAAGAATAAATAAGGCTTTATTTCTTCTTAAATATCACTTAAATAGATTCAGAGATGAAGAGTAATGATGTATTGAATTAAAGTACCTTCTTCATAATTTGGTGCAATTCTTGCATCGTATCTTGATGAATTTAGTAGGTGATTCAATATTTCTTTCCTGAAAAAAGAGAGTAAAATTGGATAGCTTAATATGTTCAAAAATATCATTTGATATATTCATGACTTAATTTTATAATAATAATAAACATGATAAAAGGATGGAAATCAGTATTTCACTTCGTTGATTTTTTACATATCAGGAATGTAAATGACTCTTTAAAAATTGTCAATAGAATAGTGTTGTTAAAAAGCAAAGTTCTGCAATTTATCTCTTTAAATGATCTTTCTATAGGCATTGCAAAAAGTATTATAATTAACCGCAATCGTTTAAAATTTTCTTTAAAAAGATTCGACTATCTTTCGTTTATATGTATCAGACTAGTCCTTCTTTATATTATAAGTAACATGTACTTTACAAGTAATGCGTTTACTGTAACTCAAGGTTGCCGGAAAATGAATACAAGATGACACAAAACGCTGCTGCACGTGTGATTTGGCAAAGAAGCCATAAACATCTGGGATGTGTTATCAATTACAACTGATAACCAAATTAAATGATAAGCTGTCATCATGTGAATTAAAAATACGTACATCTTAAGAGTTTTCTGTTCAATTTAATTCTTACTAATATTAGAAGCTAGAGGAATATGTGATTGAAGCGTCATTTAAAAGTGAGTTAAAGTTGAAAAGTTTTACATGTTTTAGGATCAATTCTTATACAACATGTCATATGCATTCATTATTTGTTTATTGGCATGTTTATCATTGGAAAAACGCACGCATCTAATAAAATAATTTTGGACTGTACTCACCTTGCAAGTTCACAGAAACACAAAGAAAGCCGGTAGAAGGTCACAACTAAAAGCACAAATCTCATAGCTAGTGTATACCCAGCGCCTACATTGATTAAGGTGAAGCCTCAAATACATCAATCCCTGTTCAAAATGGAATAGCATATATGTGTATGTTATTGATCTAGATCGCCTTTTCTCTCTACCAGGGAGAACAGAAACTCAATACACATACAATAGGTAAAGCAAACACAAAGTGCTTGTATCATTGCACAGAGATATGACCGCGGGAAGTTCCAACTCGAGTTACTCGTTGCATAATCCTAATTACTATAACATTTATGTCATTTGTAGTCTATTTCTCATTACATAAACTGATTTACCCAAATTATTTGATAAAAGAATAAAAAAGAAATCATTTAAAATAACGGATGAATCAAACATTTATTTTGATATTGTTTGATATATTTTAGTGTTTTAAAAACATTATCTTTTCTCTGTTTTTCATTTTTGATTGTTTTCCGACCCTTTGCAAAGTTTTTCAATATCTCGATTATATTTACCACGTGTTAATGAAAACAGCTCTAAATGTTATTTATATTACATACCAACATTCTTAAAAGGGTTTTCAAAAATATTATTCTTGAGTCATATATCTGTAGGTCATTATTACAAAAAATACTTCTGGCAAAGGAAATCGTTTTTCTGTAAATTCCAGCTACTAAATAGTCTGAGATTAAATTTTCAATTTCAAATACGAGACAGCACTCCCTGCGAATTGAATTTATAAAAGTAAATGCTTTTCTCAATATAAAATGCAATATCAATACCTTTTGTTGTAACGTTTTTAATGTTGGTTGATGATCATTATTTCAATAGAACTGGAAAATAAGAACTTGCAAATACATGTAGCTAGGTGAAAATTAGTTCTACTGAACCTGACATGCTCAATTATCTTATTCATGTACATGCATACAGTTGACAATTCTTCATTTCATGCAAGTGCCTAAGTGCATTAAATGTTTGCTGTTTTCCCTTTGCAAACCATTCGCATAATTCCTAAACTTAACTGGGTTTCATTATACTCTTCCTCACCGAGTACATTTTTTCATTGATCAATGAAAGATATAGTAATAAAAACAGTATTCAAGATCAAAAGTCCATAAAACAATACAAAATAGAAGCAGAGCAAACACGGACCTCCAAAACATCAGAGTGCCACCCTTGACACATAAGTAGTTAGAGATATCATAGGTAAGAGGCCTGGACTGATGATATCTTTTACTTTAAAGTAATTGTTAAATATCGACAGTCAACAACAAGAAGCCAGTTTGTCTCCTTTGTCTCAACAATAATCTATAAAGCAACAGGAGTCTTCATAACTTCCTATTGATAAACATGTATATAATACTTATCCTGTAATTGAAGACTGTTCACTAAACCTACCAAAAATAGTACTGATGTAAATATTGCAAAAGCAGTTGAACACCACCTCGGTCAGATTCATCAACTTTGCACACCATCCTTGAAATATCACTATTTTTTCAGTCCTGACAATTTCCTAAGCTGAGATATTAACAAAGGAATGCAAACTATTAATTTTGTTAAAATACCTAAGCACAGAAAAGCTCAATCCTTTCATTGTACAATATGTGTGGTTGGAGTCTCTTACGCAATTTCTACAAATATTGCCAAAGTGTCAAAGCTTTTCGATTACAAACTATATTATGGCGAACACAATATTCTCCTAATTGATTTTGATCTTATTTCCTCTCTTTAAAGCTGAACTTTTCCTGGACACATATTGCATATTGTAATGTAAAAATAGCAACATCGACGACCTTTAAATCTCTATTCATATTCATTCGTCAACACAATAAATCTGCATGAGCTTAATTAAAAGATGCCACATAGTTTGACATCTGTTTCAGTTTTGAATATTTTAGTAGAAAAAAGACATTAATGATGACCTACATGTAAGAACAAAACTGTATGATATACTTGATTACTTCAACTTCTCTATCGTCAAATCCCCTTACATATGCAGCGATATACACAATTCAGTTCCAAACAGGCGATACGTAAGAGCATGCTCTGCGTACGCACAATTTCTAAAAGGAATTGAGTTATTGAGAAAAAAGCTATGGTGAAACATATGAAGATAATGAAAAATATTCAATCTTAAAAGTCCATTAAACTATACAAAATAGGAGCAGAAAGGACCTCCAAAACATCAGAGATTAGATAAAGTTTTGTACATAAGTAGATCCTGCTTTTGAGTATTGAATCAACTGAAAGATTATAATCGGGTAAGCAGGAGATGAAGGTATATTGTTGCATTAACAAAGGAATTTGACGATTGAGAAGTTAAAATCAACACCTTTATCGTAATGCTTGGTTGTTATATTGTCATTTTTTTTTCAAGTAAAATACCCAAATATGAAATTATGTTTCAGACAATGTAGTATCTTTTATATAAATCTTTCGTATGTCGACTCGACATCAGAATGTAGATGATCATTTTTAATTGACAATACTATCGATATATCTAAATGTGGAGTTGAAGGCCACAGCATGTAATCAGTCTCTTTTAAAGTCATCATTTCGCAAGTTCTATGGTTGAAACAACGACCAAACCAAATTCTACCTATCGTTAAGTCTAATTCTGACTGAACAATTTTATACTAATTGTTATGGCATTATTTGCAAATTGAATTGTCTACTGCTTTTCCCGTTATTTCCCGATCATAAAGAAAGAGAACCCGGATGGTATGGCAGGTCAGCAGCTGGAGATGTCCATTCCTCCATGGCACCTGATGTCACCTGATATTTTCGAGGTTCGTGTTCGCTCTGCTCCTGATTTGTATTGTTAAATGAATCTTTGAGCTTTAATATTTCCAACTCTGATCAAGTGTTGTATGCTAATTATAAAATTAACTACAGTTTACCTAAGGATTTATGTGAAGTGTTACTCCTAAAAAATCTCTTTTGTAAAGGAGAAATTTCAAACCTTCAAAGTATGCAGGATAATAATGAACGTAAATAAAATGTGGATTCTGAAAAATATTAGCAGCAGAAAATTTGAACCGACAATACTTTTCCAAAAGTTACAAAAAAATCTTTCAAAGCTTAGTTTATGTAATTATATCTGGAAGTTAGCTAAAGACGAGGCTCTTGAACATTACAGAGAACTGTTTTGTCAATAAAAACCTCGTGATTGTTAACATTCCTAGTGACAATTTTATGAAACAAAGAGTTTGCCTTTGTTTGATCTTTGGATATTATAAAAATACAGAACACTGTGTAACTACTAAACTGCAATACACATATACACTGGGAGAATATTGCTTCTATTTCATCAGTTTCCCCTGATTATGAAGTCTGCGTATGATGTTTATGTTCCCCACATCTGATTAGAAACGCTAGAACATGTTACATTGGTTATTAATTCAGGAATATATTACTGATACTATATACGTTGATGTTATAGAACTTTCAACCTTTAGACTTTAAAAGTATAACTATGATCGGAAAATTAATATTATTCTATTATATATATTTACATCCCTGGGCCAAAATATTTTTGTCCCTTTCTTATAGATTGTCTTTCTTATCTTATATTTAAGATGTCTATCTGTATTTCCTTGTTAAATTTGTATGTGCATAAATAATAACGATTTGTTTATTATTGGAATCCCTCCCTCTTAGCATTCTGAGAACATTTAATTGTGATGTTTACATGCTTACGCTATTGTTTTTGTACAATTTGTGTACAATTAGCGAGTATCTGTAGAATAAGAATTGACACCATCAATGGTCCTGATGATTAGCTCATCTCTTTTACTGATGTTACAACTAGTAACTTTTATATTTTTAGGTCAATACATATGTTACGGTGACGTTGTATTTCTTGTCTTGCTTATATTAGTGATGCAAGTGAAATGATAATTTAATCAGTTCATTAGCTGATTGATTTGATAAATATTTCTCAGGGAATATTAAAATTTTCTAAATATTTCTCTAGTTAATTCGCATACATTTTAAGTCCAGAAACATTACAGCTTGCCAAAATTCATGGGCATTCGTGTTAATCAAAACATCTTTAATGCTTATACAGTAGTATATTTATTGCAAAATGAACACGAAATTCTAGTGAAGAATTTCTAAAATAAGCTTTAACATCGACCATCTATTTTATACACCATTACATATGTACCTCTCTCAAGATGGAGGCTATCCGTAAATATCGTTGATTGTTTATTAGCGTGTTTGATAATCGTCGTTCTTTCCCCCGATTTTTTTTTTACCTTGGAATAACACATCTAACCATGCGTAAGTCAACAACGAGCATTGTAATTGGCTGAACACTTGTACATGGAATTCTAGATCCTTGTCCTAAAGAGCTATTATCAAGTTGGAGTAATACCTTGTTTTCTTGTCCAACTTTTTGTTATTACGTAGCTTTCACAATTGCAACTTTTTTGCTAACAGCCGTATTAATATATAATTATATATTTTTTAATGCCTAAGTTGCAACCGATTTTAATGTTGTTTATTCTCGGTATCATGAATATATCATGTTCATATTAATCACAATAATATTTATACTTTTAGGGACAATGTGTATAGTTAGCAATGAATATATCATTTGATGTGAATATCTTTTTGAACACACGTTTAATATATATTAATTCTAAAATAATGATATCAAGTTTTTTCTCATGAAATGAAAATAATACAAAACAAAAATAAACGGCGTTTTTTAATTTAATTTTTAATATCTCAAGGAATTTATAACTTTGCAGAAAATATTGATCGCACATAACGGAAATGCATCATAACACTTTCCACAAACTTTACGATTCATTTTATTTTTCCCAAGGAATATCTGTCAATATCAATTAACAATAGTTACTTCCATTCATCTGTCGACTCAATATATCACAATGAACTCGAAATACATTTAAAGGGCATCTAAATCACAGTCTACATCTGTTCCTTATTTGAAGTTTTCTTCACTGTAATTATAGACGACAAGGGCAAACTTAACTTCCATTATTTTTGTAGCAACATTCCAATTTCACATGGTGTTTATCTCCAACAACCGAATCAAAGCTCAAGAGTATGCCTTAATACAATCAAATTTTAAACCGAGGCAAGATCTTGACAAATACGTTGATGTAACAATAATTTTAATGAACCCATGTAAAATCAGTATCTTGCACATTTTACCCACGTTGAAATGACATTGTTTGAAAATTCAAACTATCATTTTATCCTATTATGTCCAAGATGTTTCATATATTTTTAGACAATTCCTTTAATACATGTACTTAATTTGTATTCCGTCAAATTGATCTATACGAGGACTCACGGCGGGTGTGATCGGTCGACAAATGAGGTTATCTCTTCTAAAGCACTTGATCTTACCTCTTAAGTTTCATGATGTCTGCCTCTTTTCCCGTCTTTTATTGATTCATCCTATTTCTTGGATTTATTTAATTGCTCACCTTTTACATGAAGAAGGCACATATGTAGAGGTCTAGCTTATATTGCTCCTTGTAAAGCCAAAACTATAGTGTATTGGAACATACTAGAAATATTAAACAGCTCTAAATTCTTACCTTTCATATCGTTGGTTTCAAATTGTTTCAACTGAAAAGAAAGTTTTTTCTTTTATGCATGCGTATTCGAAAATCACATCAATATATTGAATAATTTCTAAATTGGAAAATGCATGATTGAAACTCTTTCCACCTTCAGAAAAATATATTACATTTTCAAAAAAAATTCTCCTCAGAAATAATTATTCATCAAAATAACTAGTTGATGAAAAACCCCCAACGATTGTTATTTTTTGTTTTTTCGATTTTATAGAATTGCTGGTTTTGAGTAACTGAGAGTTTTAAAAATACGAATTATTTAGAGACAATTGAAAATGATAAAATATATAATTATTTTATTATTATTTATGTAAAACTTCCTCTTTTATTTTTTCTCTCTCTCTGTATAATTATATCCAATTGTAATATCGTATAAGAGATACAGAACAACTAGAACTCTCATCGTCATTTACTGATCAACTCACAAACACATTTAAAGTATGTTGTATTTCGCAATTTTTTTTGCTTATGTATTGTTATTTTTGCATGGGATATAAATTTTTCAGATTAAGTATATTTTATGGATAACAGCTCAAAAGAAAAGATTCTCATAATTTAATTAAACATGCCATGTATATAATTGTAAAAAAAATTACTTCTATTTCACCAGAATGCTCATCTTTATTTTATGATACGGGAAAAATGCGTTTATTCTTAAGAAAAATGTCATAAAAATTTAATTGACTCCTTGAAACGATTAAAAATTCTTTTAGCTTTGAAACATTTTATTAAGGTATTTTTCAATGAATTTATATTTAACAATCAAACATCTTTTAAAAAGACCAAACCACATACATGTAGATTCCAGCCAAACAATCTTGATTAGAAAAAAAAGAACTTATGAATAATAAATTATATGTTACTAATGAATTTTGACTTATGCGTAAAAAAACAGAATTAGATTGATCCATGCGTGTATAAAAGCTATAACAGTGGGTGTGCAAGAAAACCTTTTAATAATCGAATGCATAGAAAGAGAATTTTACACTTAATGTATCTATCATGAAAAAAAATAATAGTGATGAAAAAGCATTGTGAGAAACTTTAATAAGATGTTGAAAATGAAAATAATCCAGTCTCGATTGAAATATCTACTTGTATTTTACGTAAATTCTGAGAGAGGATATTTTTCAAGAAAAGTGTTTGCTCAATAAGGATAAAAAATCATTTCATGATTCATTTATTAATGCTACATAAAAATGTATTGAAACAATGAACAGTATTAAAAAAGAATATGTAGTAACATGTATGCATATTGTTTTCATAAAATAACAAAACTAAAATGATTTCAAGAGAGATGAAACAACTTTGATGAAAACAAAACAATCGAATGACAATAATTTACCCTATTGGAGACTATTCTAAAACATTTACACATGTATAAGTTTTCTGTTTGATGTGAAATTCATATCCACATTTAATAATGTTTCCTTATTATGTTAGTTTCTAAAGTGGTTTCCCCATGTATTTTGATTTGTTTAGTATATATTTGATATATTTATCAGCAATCTTAAACAATGTACTGTTTTAAGAAAAGCAAAATGCCTCTGAAATATAATTGTAAAGATAACATATAACTCTGTAAAATAGCACCTGCTATTTTAGATACAAAATTATTAGGAATGCTTTTTTCATGCTACATTTATACTAAATATCTATGAATCTCCTTTAAAAACTTAGATATCTTTGTATTAATCAATCATTTCAATAAGATGTATTGTGCTTGATAAGTTAGACTAGTAAAAAAAATTAAATTAAGAAATGAAAAGAAAAAATCTTTGAATATCCTATATAAAATACAGAAATTGAAACACATTCTGTAATTTGAACTGTATCAAATCCTACATGATTTATTTTTGTTTTGAAAGCTCTGTAAGGTAGTAATAATGAAAGTGTTTCTCGTTTGTAACGTAAAACAAGTCACTTGTTGACAACATATCGATGTATAAGGTAATATGTCCAAAACACAATATTGAATAAAAGAAAGCTAGTTGGGAATGCAACTCGAGAAATCTTGTCCACTTGTCGTGCCCTTTGTAAGAAATCTATCTCTGCTCGCCTGTCAGGATTTCCGTTTTGGGTTAGGACGGGCCCCTTGGATTGGCGAATCGTACCCTAAAATGATTGTGACATTTTGAAATTATCAAAATAATTTTATATTTGTTCAAAAGATTTCTTTTTTTAATTATAATATAGAATAACATCAAATACTAGTAGATTCAGGCCATCTTTAAAAAAAAATAGTTTGGTTGTCCTCTCCAGACCGACTGACTAAAAATAGCCATAGTCAAAACTGTTTTTACGTTCCATGACAAGATAGTTTTTTTCTTTTAATTCTTCTTATCCATTCAACCAATATTTTGAAATTTTTAGGAAGACATTTTCACTACTAATAATTTTATCCTGCGTCGGGAGAGGACACGGAACCATTCTCTTAAAAATGACAAAAATATATCACATCTCATGCTGTATTGTTGTAATTAACTGCATACTCTTGTATACCTTCATAGATGTTGATTTGACATGTCTTCGTGTCTGTACGTTAATGTAAGCATATTCTAATAACGCAGCAAACACAAAAACAAGTCCCGTCGACATCCACACATCTATCGCCTTTATGTATGACACTCGTGGAAGGGAATTCCTGATGCCAGAACTTTGAGTTGTCATGGTGAGCACACATAAAACTCCTAATGATATTCTCGCGGGAATTGCATCCACGTGAATCCAAAATGAGATCCAGGAAAGAATTACAATTAAAACACTCGGTACGAATATTTGTGCTAAGTAGTAACCAATGTTTCTTCTGAAGAACAGTTTAGCCTGTAGACATGCGAATTCATTGTCTGAAATAAAATGCCTTAGGCGTCAATATAGTCTGAAACATGCAGTCATTTGCAAATATAAATCTGCTTAAAAAGATATCAATATGAATCGAAATGTACTTGTTAGATACTTTTCCCTTATCCATGTAATAAACAGTTTTGCTGGTTTTGCAAACAACAAAGCAGACTACTCCTTACCGACATTTTCATATAAATTTCGAAAAAAAACCTTCAGAAAATTAATAAAAGAGGTAGATAATTTTATAAGCTTTAAAAACATCTACTCAAAATAAATTCTTGTTTCATGCTACTGATCAATGAGGTACAGTGTAACAATATATCAGCGAATAGCTAGGACGGAGTGGAATGAACACAAAATTAGTTTGCCGTGAATTTATTCATTTTTAGTAATTGAATATTTATTGTAAAATTACTTAAAGATGCATATACACAGATTTTATGTTAATATTTTTTAAAATTTTCTGTATGATTCATCATATTTTTCTATAGCATTTCATATTTAAATATTATAAAAATATTATTTTTTCTGAAAATTTTTGAAACTTTAAATTTCTAGACGCGTTTGATTGACACATCCTTACACCGTCAGATTAAATTTCCCTTCTTGCTTAAACAAAGTAGCAATTTTATTTTGTACTAATGAAAATATTAAAAATATAATCCAGAAAATTCAGATTAGAAATGAGCTAAAATAAAAGCAACACATCAGTTTTTTCAGTCTGTGTTCAGTGTTGTGTGCAACGTTTAACAATTGAACACACCAGGTGGAACGTAAACATTAACAACAACATAGCTCTTTCCTTGTTTTCAAAAACTGTGTACGTTTCAGGGGTGTATTCAATTTGTTGAACTCTGTACATAACATTGAACACGGGCTGACATTACAAGGAAATGGGTTTGCTTTTGCACATTTCTACTCTGAATTTTCTTGACGTATTGTTAATTAACAATGGTTATTTCCATTTCTATGTCAATACGATATATCCTGGTGAACTTGAGATAAAAGATACCACAGAGTCTGACATATATCTTTCGTACTTGGATATTTTACTTGAAAAATTACGTTAATGGTAATCTAACAACAAAGCTCTATGATAAACGTGGTGTTTTAGCTTTTCTATCAACTTCCTATAGTTATGCAACAATATAACTTCATCAACTGCATACGGAGTTTATATATCTCAGTTGATTCGATACATGCTCTAAGTATGAACTAAATCTAAAACGAGGTAAGTTTTTGACAAACAAGTTGAAGAAACAAGATAGTCTCATTAAAGTCATCATATCATAAGATCTAGGGTCAATATAATGACCTTGTCAGCAAAAACAATTTATCATTGAGTCAAATGATGACTGACGTTTTTCACACTTAATGTTAGTCCATTATTTATACACTGAATTGACGACGGACTTTTCCGTTATTTCCCGATCATGACAAGGAGCACACAGTGGATGAGACCGGTCGGAAGGGACTGTACACTCCTCTTTGCCACCTAATCCCACCTCTTATATGTTGCGTGTTTGCTCTGCTACTATTTTGTATTTTTAGGACTTTGATATTAAATACTATTCGTTAACTCCATATGTTTGATAATACATGTAGTTTTGATATTTTTCATTAATACACAACAAAATTGCTGCTTTTCTTAAGTATTAAGGATAAAGTTAAAAACTGCGAAAGTGTTAAAGATGTGTCAATCAAAAGTGTCTAGAAATTTGAAGTTTCAATTACTTCGATAAAAAATGATTTTTTTAAAATTATATTTCGAATGAAATGCTTTGGAAACATACAGGTTACGGAATTATGCAGACAATTTTAGAAAATATTAATATAAAATTTGTGTCTAAGCACATTTACATTTCTCCAATATAAAAACAAATGTTTTCGTAAAAGCCTAGAATTTCAGAAAAAGGAAAGCTTAAGTCCATGTCAAGAACAATAATTGAATTTTAAGAATTTTAAAGATTGAGTTTAGATCGAAACTGACATATCAATATCAGACAAACACAAAGTAGTTTTCGTTTCATTATCTCCTAGAGATTTCACTTTCTGTGAGGAATAATTCACGTCTGTTAAATGCCTTTTATGTAAAAAGCCAATTATATAAAATAATAACTTTTGTATCCATATTTTTCAGTGTTTTAGTATTGATTTTTCCGTTTTTTGTAAAAGCTGGTGTAAAAGGGAACTTACTTGGACCAAATGACGTTGTTTTCTCACACGAGCCCGCCGCTATTGGGTTATAAAAGTAAAACTGTGGTGTTTCTTGCTGGTCATTTTCCTCGGCATTCATCAATATCACGGGATCTTTGTTGTCCCAATGGAAAACCACGTTCTCAATGCTATATGCATCTGCAAAATATCAAAAAATTATTATCATATTCACAATGAAAATTGACAAAGAACGAAATGCTTTTATGGTTAAACATGGATGTAACACTGTATAATGCAATTTTAATGGGCGTCTCTCAAGTAGCATTATTCCTTTTACAGAGAATTACCCAGGGTCTATTGCTGAGAGTGCATGTAATATCAGAAATTTTCATTTTATTTATCCCTCGATATTTACAGGTCTAGCGACTCCCATAATGATTTTCTATGATCTTAACTATCTTAGTGACCAACATTCTCTCAAAAGCCATTAATAGCAGCAGACAGCAATTTCATGGTCATTTTTATTGGACCACAAAGGATATCCACATATAAACTTGGCGTATCGTTCCGCACAGAATCCATTCAGGAGTTACCGCAGTGAGGGTTACACCGAGAACGTATTTCATTCAAACCACAAACGCATATATAATCCAGAAAATAATTTGGTTTATGGAGGACAACAGATCCTTTCTCCCAGTCGCCATAAATTTAGAGTAACGTTTTCCCCCAAGGATTTTTTTAGCGTTGCCTAATCGAATATAGAAAACATGGTTGGTGTCAATAAACAATAAACCTTGTTCTACATTTTTTGTTATCTCGATCTTGTAGAAGAATAATTTTTTACCATATACAATGCATTACATAAACATAGGTTATCAGAGATTACAGAGCTCACCTCAACGAATGTTGTCTTTAAGTAAGGCAAAGTCACACATTTTACCAACAAAAAGTTTACATCCAAAAATGCAAAATTTATGCAATTTTGAGCTGATATTTTTGAATAGACCTATATATTAAAAACTTCAAACTAGTTCTTCATTATGAGACATAATTAAAATCCAGCATCTGAAGAAAGTCTGGGAGTTTTCATCCCTTGATGCATCATTTGTGCAAGTTTGGTTTGTATAAGCCTTATAGTTTCTTGGTAATAGACCTTCACCCATAACTTTTACCAGGTCCATTATCTGGAAAATGTATATATGGCGAATTCAGCATCTGAAGCAAGTCCCTTAGGGCTCATATTTACTTGGAAATGAAACATGTATAAAAAAATTGACCTTTTCACTCATCCAGAAAATGTAGGTCCGATTCAGCATCCGAAGCCAGCCTTGTAGAATGCACCCTAAGAGGTATCATCCATGCAAGTTTGGTTATTTAAGAGCTCAAAGTTACTTGGAAATGAATCCTGCACCAAAAACCTTAACCTGTTCACTCATTCGAAAAATGTAGGTCAGATTCAGCATCCGAAGTAAGTCTGGTAGTATGCATCCTAAGATGTATCATCCATGCAAGTTTAGTCATTATAGGGCTCATGGTAACTTTGAAATAAATCCTGCACCTAAAACTTTCACCTGTTCACTCATCCGAAAAATGTAGGTCAGATTCAGCATCCGATGCAAGTCTGGTAGTATGCATCCTAAAATGTATCATCCATGCAAGTTTGGTTAAAGAGCTCAAAGTAACCTGGAAATGAAAACTGTACCAATAACTTTCACCTGTTCACTCAACCGGAAAATGTAGGTCAGATTCAGCATCCGAAGCAAGTCTGGTAGTATGCATCCTTAGATGTATCATCCATGCAAGTTTGGTCATTATAGTGCTCATAGTTACTCTGATATGAGACCTACACCAAAAACTGCACCAAAAATGTTAACCTGCTCCAAAACATTAACCTGGTGATTCCTTTGCTGAAATTGCAGCATCTGAAATTTGACTGGTAAACTTAAACACACTAGAGACATCATTCATGCATGTCTTATCAATATAGGACATAGAAGTACCTAAAAAGAAAACTGCTCCAAAAAACGTAAGCTTAACATGGGACGCCGACGCCGAGGGTATTACATAAGCTCCCCAAACTTCGTTGAGGTGAGCTAAAAATACAATGCTTTACTTTAGCAAAATTTGAAAAAAATATTTGATAGCATACATTTTCAGTTTTCATAACTTGAATGTATCATTGAAACTGTCATTTTGTAACAGCGTCGATAGTATCCCTGAACACTCGATTGTCAGGAAACTATGATCTGTCTACTTATCTATGTATTTTCATAATCTAATATCTTTATAACAGGTGCGTCATTTTACATAAACATTCCAGTGTATTTGTTTTTTGTCGTCCTTTTGTTTTTTTTATTCTTTGTATTAAAAAATCCTTTATATTACGCATCCAACAACGCAAGAATCTTTAGTCCACTCCAAGCCATGGAACCATTGACAAACTTCATTTGAAACATCGAAGATAAATTACATACCAAGATCGTTTTATCTCTTGACCAATCAGTGCAAACCTCCCCGTGAATATTTTGATAATCTGCTTGTATCACGTGTTTGATGTGTTATCTGCTGAATATCTGTATAATTTTCATATCAATTTATTACGACTTCGAATGACTGGAGCTTCTCAATGCACGATTCTGGACCAAAAAAGTATTAAATGAAGTTTAACATAAGTTCAGGCATGAAAAAGAACTGTTTGTCAAGGGCTCTACGGTCACGAATAAACTCAGGACGCCTGATGTTGTAAGGATGCCCTTTACAGGTATCTGATTTTTCACATCTAAATATAAAACTTCTTTATATAAACTTATTTATTTAGCGGATTCACAAAGAAGGAGAAAAACTGATTGAAAACAGACATTATGACCAGAGAAGACCATATAAAGAAATAAAATCCTTTACTTTTTTTCCTCAGTGACAGAAATCAATTGCTTAAGCAATGGTCATCAATCTATCCGTTTCCTCCTTGACGATCAACCCTTCTAAGGTGACTATTTAATTGTGCGCTATATCACCCTCCGGAAATTCCTCTGTGAAGCCTTTTCCCAATCAATACTTACAGCTTTCCAAATAAATTGTGCATTCCTGGTCATCAAGTGGGAAGTTGTGAAGTTTCATGGTACAAGTCAGCGTCATTGACAACCTGGTGAAAGAAAAATGATGTTAGTAATTTAATCACAGAGAAAGCAAATTTGACCCGTAATTCCTTATTCTTTAGCTAATTTAATTTCTTAATGACAATTGTGTTCCCGATTGTTCCCAGAAAAAAACCCACACAAAATGACATATAAGATTGAGTGAAATGCTTTTTTGTGTGTGAAAATGGTTTAGAAATTTTCGAATAAATCATAAGTAATTAAATGAGAAAAATATTTTTTTAAAGAGGACATTTTATTTTTGAAAAGCGTTTTTATTGATTTAGAATGAGTGTATGATGTTATATGTGCTTACAATCGATTAAACCAAATAAGAAAAAAAAATCAAATATGAATATCAAGTGTCAAGCTCTAGTGAAGACTTTCTAGGCCTTGTTACTCGATCAGAAGTTTGTCATCCAAATCGCCATAATGGAGCATAATTCGTGCAAAAGATCAAGAAATTCAAGATCTATGACATAAATCACATTTGATGTTTCGTCCATTTTTGGCTCATATTCAACACTTCTAGCATTCCTGGATTTACGTTAATGTACCAAATTCGAAAAGAAACCTATCTTCCCAATGTCAGGGAACCTGAGTCAACATATAGTTGTGGAACCCCGTACAGACTTAATCTGGGGTTTTCAATCGGTTGACTTCTTCTCTAATAATGAAACACCAATTAAAAATACATATAGGGCTTTCACAAATTGACATTAAACAATTAAAAGAAAGACTTAAACTCAATGCATGTATTCCAGTTTGCTATTTTTTTAAAAGGCTAATTTTTATTAGTCGAAAGATAAGAATTACAATCAAGATTTGAAATTTTATCAAAATACATAAAATACCGATTGAAATTGTCATTCTTATCTTGGAATTGTTGAGATACAGGAAGTCTTATTTTATTATTTTTTGAATTTTGAAAATAGGCCTAGGTTTCAATAAATTGCACTTAATCATTAATTAGCTTGTTCCATCAGAAAAATAACTTAGAATAGACAAATGTAATAAATTCTGATATGGTGCTTTCATCCAAAACAAAAGATGAGCACTCACCTGATACTGTAGAACACTGTCCCGTTCTGATAAATATGGAGTAATTTGTTGTTAACTGTGACTGTATGGAATGTAGCTTGTTTCTCGTTTGGGAAGTAAGTATCGGGAACCCAAACATTCTCTATCATTTTCTGGTCAAGTTCCAGACTTGAAAAATTGCTGTACTTTGTAAAATTAAGGCGTGGATCCACCCAAGTTTGGTAAAGAAATAAATTCAAAGAGAAATCCTGTGAACATACAGATAGAAACAGTGAATAGATAAGAGATTGATATGAAAACATAGATGTCATATATTATTAATATATATACAGCAGAAAGTGATGTAGACCATCTCACCATTGATATTTCATTGATGGAATCGATACTGATGATAGACAACTTGAGCGTTACGTTGGTTGCTCTATCTGCAACACAGAAGCAGAGGTCTTATATAAGTTACATGCAAGTTTTATATTATTCTTTCTTCTTAAAAGGGCGAAAAAGTATTTTATCAATGCTTTTAAGGCATTATTATTTAATTATCCGTTTGACCAATGATTTTCGTTCATTTTTTGACAGTTCTGGCATTTTTGCTCATTTCATTAAAATATTTATTGGGTTTTCCTCGGTTAGATGTCAAATATTAAGTTTGCTAAAATAAAAGATCACAATTTCTTTAAAAACAAGATGAATGAATTTTTTGATGCTCAATGATTATATCAAGATCAATCTTATCTGACATTCAATTGCAAAACTCTCCCAAACAAAAAAGCACAATGTCTATTGTAGATGAAAGACACGCGTTTTACTGCCATTGATTATGCAGTCAATAGTGAAATTTTCATATGAAATATGTACAGAGCTTCGAAACATTCTTTTTTTAAAATATATATTTGATAGCTCTTTTAATCGAAAATGTCATTTTTAGTGACTATTTGTATAAACATTTATCCTGGCATGGAAAATATAGGCTAACTCCACAAATCTGAGAATTCATTGTGTAATGCCTAGGTCACATTTCCCGGCCGGTAGCCGTAGACCGGTGGTAATCGTTGGTAATCCGTGGTGTTAGCGATGTCCCAACATAAGTCTACATCGGCCTAGTAGTCCTTAAAGTATCAGTCACATTATCCAGCGATGGGTATACGATGGGCAACCAATGCGTTTTATGATAAAAATGGCGTGGTTGCCGGCCGGACTTACAAATGCCCAGCGATGCATTGCTAATCAAAAAACGATGTTCCAGGATAATCGGCCGATGTATCTTACATCGCTCATACATTGGTGAACATCGTTTGTACATCGGTCGACTAGGGGCCAATGTTTGGTCGAAAATCGACCGGTGATCGGCAGTTATCTGTTGAACACCACTCAACCCCCCGATGACCTCTGATTCAACGGATATTGGACGATGCTCGGCCATACATCGACCGATCCTTGAAAGATGTGTTAATGATGGGTTACCGATGAGGAGCGATGTGAGGCATCGTTGGAGACATCGCTGAATTTTAACTACGAATTATTTCCTACTGATGACCCCACCGATTCGCAAAATGGCCTCAGTCACCGTTCGATCACTAGTGGTGCCCGGCCGGCAACCATGCCATTTTCATCAAAAAACGCATCGGTTTCTCATCGTATAACCCATCGCTGGATAATGTTACTGATACTTAAACACGGAATGATCCGATATAACTTCAAAAACATCAATAAAAACACCAACACTGGACTGTTATTTCTGTATTTTTATGTCAAGTATCTAAGTCATTTATTTAAGGAATGACTTTAATTCTTGGCCATATTATCGAGTATAATCTGGTTTGGGTCAGTTTACGCTTTATAATCCGCGAAGCGGATTATAAAAAAGCGTAAACTGACCCAAACCAGATTATACTCGATAACATGGCCAAGAATTAAAGTCATTCCTTATAATTTAATTTTAAAATAATTAAACAACTTTTGATGTAAAATTGTATTGCTTTTTATAAGTTCAAATTTACCGCGCAATAATACAACCGTAGTAACGGAAGTGATTTGAAGCGAGGGGAGGTAATGACTGATACATAGATCTAGCAGCCATGATGTTTGTTTACATGAGGTAAGAACGAGTAATTGATTAAAGTTGAAGGTACATTTATTATATCTGGAATTTTCCATGGATTCCGAGGACTGGAAATGAGGGGATTGCATGGATATGATGATTAAGCTGGTCGTCAAGGGGGTGTGTCCCCATACCAAACCAGATTATACAAAATGTTATGCGTTCCTTTTTGGAAATCAACCAATGAGAGGTGAAAATACAAATAAAATTAAATTATTTAGAAAAAAATAATGGTCTTATCTTGGTTTTAAGGTAAATTAACAACTGTTTAATCAATTTTTAATATTATAGACTTAAATCGATTGATATGAATTGAAATTGATGTGAAATTTTGAAGTTAAGAGCATTATCTATTAATCGAGCTATATAAAACGTATATCCGTAGACTGTTGATTTTAATTAATTTCGTCGCAAATAACATTCGTTCAAGGATCGCAATCATATTTGATTGAGCTTTCCTTTCATTCGGTTGTTTACATATCACCTACCTTCTTCGTAATTGGGTGCTATTCTGTTGTCATAGGTATTGTTATCAAGCAACCTCTGCAAGACATCACGCCTAAAAACAAATATATTGATACATTTGTATGATGCATAGACAAAATTCTCTTTATAAACATGATTAAAATTTAGAAGATGTACTTTTGATATTATTTATCATGTGAAATGTATTAACATATCATGGGAGATCTTCAGTAACAATTATCATGATTATCATAGCGATAAATGCGTGGAGGGATGCAATTATCAGATGTAATAGCAACACATGTTTATTATTTGTTGTTTTGTCTATGCCATATCAATTATGCAGAAATTGAACATTAACATGCATTGAACCAGAGGATACGGCATTCGATATGCATGAAAAACCCTCTTTGGGACAAAAAACACCCCAGCTTAGCTCTGCAGGCGAACGGTAAAAATCGTTTACGTATTTGTTTTTATCTCGAGGGAGCCAAGAGGTTTGTTTTTAGGGCAGTACTGAAATGATATCGGAAAAGTTATAATTAAAAAATGCAACTGTCTGATATCCAGAAAGTTTATAAATATACTTTTCAATGCAATTATTAATAAAGGGAATATTATGATGCTTAATACTATATAATAAAACGTTTAAAAGATTGTAACAGTGCACAAAGACATCAATCATTATTGGAAGGAACGAAAAATTACTTTAATGAATTTTCCTCTTTTTTTTTTTAAACTTAAAATAAGACATTATAAACCTGGGCATTTGTCACGTTAGGTGTTTGAACAATAATAAACCCTCAGTGATCAATGTTTCTGAGTGCCAAAAAAGGTCTCATTTTGAAGCCTTTTGCTTGTGTATGTTGACATCTCATACAAATAAAGTAATTTAACATGGGATTTAATATTATTACAACAACTATTTATCATGGTCCTAACCCAAAATTGCAAAATACATTGTAATGATAAAGATAAAAAGACAAAGAAAACAAAAACCGATCGATCTAAAATCCATTCAAATAATGCAAATCTGTAAACACTAAACAGGGCATAAAAGGGAATATTCCCGAGGTGGCATCAGGTGTATATAGGAGGAGTGATCAAAAACTGTCGACCATCCTGATCCTATGTATTGATCAGGAAGACGGAGTATACCATAGTCAAATCTAGAATAAACCGAAGGCCTAAGAATTGGTATGAAATATGTTAGTTAAAAACACCATATATTAGATTATATCTGCTAATAATTATGAGCTTATTAAAACGACCATTGAATTAACGAAATTCTGACTGAAAACGAGATCGTTGAAATGTTAGTAACGTCAAGGTTTTTGTCTTTAGCCTGCCTCTGTAAAAGAATTGATCTTACATAAGGCATACCAATGAATAAGTATATATAAGGTATGCACGTTAAAGCAGAATCAGAAACTTTGACGATAAATAAGTTACAAACACCTCGTTTACTTTTCAGTATAGCAGTAGACCATTATCTTCTTTCGTTTGTAAAACATCTGAACATTTAATATATTTGTAAGTTTCTTTAATTTCGTTGATTTAAATATTAAATGTACTCCATATTTAAAACGATTTCAATCTTAAGAAAGTGAACAAAGAGTGTTCGATTGATTTCCAAGTTCTTCTTTATATAATACAGTAACAATGATGAACTTTAAAAAGAAAAGTCGATATCACAAGCATTGTCTGCTGGATCCATAACTTATAGTCTTTGTGATAGTCTTTCTAATTCTTTTAATAAGGATATGTGGTTCATCTTGAAAAAATTCATTTACTCATGAACATCTGTCAGTCAAACGGTATGCTTTTTCATAATTCACGAACAGCTTTCTTTTTTTGTAATCTATGGTCCCCTATATGAAGTTTCAGACCCAAAGGTAGGATTAAGTTAATCATTATACATCCTATTCTTTACTTATGGATATAAAGCAGGCTGATTTGTTTGCATGATAATGATGAATAGCTAGTCCCATACCAAAGAAATCTTATTTTTGTTTAAGGGTCAGGTCCCACGGTAGGACTAAGTTGGTCAAATATTGAAATTTATCTTTGTCCTTCCTCTGATCATGAATGTTTAGGACACAAGCTTTAAGCTGCATAATTACAGAGTTTGCTATGAAATCGAGACTTTTCAAACAATCCAGTGTGAACTCGAAATCAAATTTAATACCCGCATTTGACCTCTATAAATGTTTTTTGTCTACTTTCCTCGTAGGTCAAATTCTAAACTGAGCTTTCCACTCAAAAACTATGGAAGAGAATATAAGAAGAAGAATTTACAAGAGAACTAAAGGTTGACACATTGTAAATGAACATGGTTAATGTTCTAGTTTACATATTAATGAATATTTAATTTTGAAATACACCAATAGAAAGAATTCAGTCTCCGTGTAAACTATATTTTTGAATACTATAAAATAGAAAGCTTGATTCTTTTTAATTTTGTTTTTTTTTCAAAATAGCAACAAAAACCGGTAGAACATTCTGTTGGGCAGTTGACCAAGGCTTTATATTATTTTAGTTTCACCCAATGAAAAGATGTATTCATTTTGAATCCACCAGTTTGAATATATCAACCTTAAAATGTTTTCATTCCTTGTATTTAAAATGAGTGCCTAATGGTTTTTGACGAAATCAATCAATTTGCAATCCATCGTCGCTTTAACATTTAAATAAATGAATATTTCGATAAATCGCATGTCAATGTATTCTTTTGAAATAAGTGAATTAAATTTTTCAAGTAATCTTGGCTTAATGCGGCAAAGCAAAAATCCTGTTAATCGATGATATTTTATGTAGCTATTGGATAATGCCAAAGTATCTGAGCGAAAATGGAATGAAAGCGTCTGATCAGTATTAAAGATTAAATAAAAACCTTGTTACACAAGCATCGGTTAAAAAATGATTGTGAGCAGAGATATAGCATTTATAAAATATCATTTTATGATCATATATTGGCTTCTTAGGCCAAAAAGAAGAGCCTTACACTGAAAGAAAAACCTAGTGAATTTAACTAGTGTGCCTCGTAAAGCGTTGGTCGTGATTAGTAAACTTTCATTTTACTGGTTAAGATAGTGAATTGTGGAGCGGGGGTCGTATACATAATTAGATACCTAGTGAAAGTTACTTATATCAATTCTAAATTTACTAATCTTATCTAGTAAATATACCAATATCTGGTAAAACTACTTTTAGTGTAGTGATTGTATGGACAGTAAATTTACTAGTTTTCTTCGTGACTTTTAAGTAGTTATTTTTTTTACAGTGTACAAGTTTAAATACATTTGAAAGGGAAGAAGAGAGAAAAAAGAAATAAACAACAATAAAAAAACAAATTACATAATATGTAAAATCGATTTTAGGAAGAATGGTGCATTAAAATGTCAATTTTGAAAATATCTTCAAATTTAATCTTTATTACAATTATTGTTTTTGCCTTTTATTCGTTTCATTTTTTGACGTTGAAATATTCCGCACATTAAAAGATACGACTGACCTAGAGCTTACAGAAAAGATACTCCTTTGGGTATTTATGCAGCTGTATGCAGCATCTATGCAAATATATGCATGATTGAAACTTCTGTGGCACTTATTTTAGTACTGAACGGAGATTAAATAAAGAACTCTGATATGTGACTTTCACCCCTCATGAGAAATCATCTGAGATGGGGAGAAAGACATTATGTTCGTTTTCGCCACTTAAGGACTTCATTATAACCAAGATATCGAATACTGGACAGACTTTATTCTTCCGCTTGGTTTCAAATGGCATTTTAGTACACAAATGTTGCGGTATAACTGAGACTACCGGCATCATATGTCTCATTAATATAAAACCCTGAAATGCTTGGTTTGTTTCAAGTCAGTTATTACCAAAGCTGAGGTCACACACATATTATACATGTACCATTTCTTTATCAGTCCAAACGTACATAAATGTAACCGTATTCCTAAAATAATATAAAATGATAAAAAAAAAATGCACAGTATGCACTTGAGCAGTTGCACGATTCTGTCAAGGTTTGTCATATTCGCTGCCAGGTATGCTAAATTGTAAAGACAGTATCTGATGGAACCATCCTTATGTATCACGTAGCTCTCAAAACAACATTTGTTATCAATCATACCCTGAACAAAAAAGCAAGTGCGCAAGATAGAGAGACCAAATAATAAATAAAAAAAAAATAGGTGAAAAATTTTATAAATTTTCTTTTAAAAAGTTAATAAGAAAAATAAGAAATGTAAAACATGGTAAGGGATGCAAAAATTGCCTACCTCGCCATTTCACAAAAAGCCAGTGGTAAAATAGCCAGATAGATTATCGAAGCACACAGGTACATAGTCACCTCAGTTTATGCTTCTCCCAGTTCTTCTAGGATCAGCCACAATGCAGTTTATTGTTGATTTTTCTCTTACAATGCACCACTCGGCTGTAAGCGTAACAATCGGTTGCTGCCTTGTGGCGTTTCCGATCGACCGTACTGTCAGTGCAATGCATTTCATGTCACTGTTCTGTATGAAATTTTAGTTGCTTCTTGTATTCCTGATTAATATTGGCATTAAGGCGTTGGGACACTTAATAATGCATAAAGAGTCTCCAAAGAGTGTGTTTTTAATTATCAAGTGTCGAAAAGAAGCCAATAGCATAGTGTGTGTTAATATTCATTTATGGAAATGCTACGAAAAATGTTGTCAGTTAGGAAAACGCAGAGAAAGTTTTCAGTTTCATTACTGATTTCCAAGAAGCTTTTTATCAAACTATTTTGCTGAATTCATTTAAATTTAAAGTTTTTTTTTCATAAAATAAATATATTTTGATCAATGTCATTATTGGCAATCCAGACATCAAAAAGCAATATTTAACTCTTTATATAAGATACATTTTATGAGAAGCGGTTCCTTCCAAGTATTCATACATGTATATCATTACAAAATAAAGGCAAATTTATTGCTTTCTAACATCATAAAAAGCAAAATGAATCGTCGACAAAAACTTCATATTTCATAACAATAAAGTATGTTGATCATTATCGCAAATTCGATGAGTAGCGTTACTTTATACGAGTTTTAACTGAAATATTCTGTTCTTAAAATATGTTTTACTGGAATAGATACATCATCCTGCTTGAAGTGTCTTTAATAATTGAGTTATGCTTTTCAATGTTCACAGTAGGACAGTAATTGAATTATATATAAAACTTCATCTTTCAAAAATTCACTGTTTAAAAGAAAATCTGAAGATCTGGCACATTTTCCAAAGTTTGACACGTTTAGCCAATACATGCTCTTTGAACTTTTTTAATACCTGGTATTATACATTAATCCATTAAAAGTTACCATACATTCTGCTTACAAACAAGATTTTATGGTATAGGAAACTCAATTTTATCAACATGCAAAGTATGTATATTGTACAGAAGCCCTGTGGTCCTGTCTAATTGCTATGACTCATTTTATAGCTTATTTCTTGTTTATTTTATTGTGACTTATTTGTTGCAGGTTATAACAAAATTGAGAGTAGCTTTAAAGAACGTGTATTTTTAAAATGATATGATAAGTCCATTTTTTACAGTAGCTATTGATTTAATAACTTCACATCTAGTACAATGTATACTTCTTAGCCCATTCGTGTTTGCTTTTTTTTGTACAGTGTATATATTATTTTTTCTTGTATGTATTCTTGTATTTAATATACATATTATTTATATTGCTTAATTCTTATTTGTATCTACCAAATGAATGTGCATATTGATTGAACACTCATTTTTCTTGTTATGACACGTAGTTATAAATTCAAAGGTAAAATATTCGTTTTTTTTTCTTAAACTACATTTTTGCACGTTTCAAGACTTTGCTTCAAACAACTGAGTTGGATATTTGAATTAATATAAATATCTTACATTTTGATAAGTAAACAGCACAAAATCATGAAATTAAACACGTTTAACGTCATCATAAAATGGAAAAAAGAACTTGCATATAGCCTTGCTAGAAACAGAAATAATTCACCAGATCTGCAGTGCACCGATCGTCTATTAGATACAAATGTCGTCATTATTTTGTGAAGAATAATTTTTTCATCTTTTGCTAAATGATAGAGTGACTAGTGACGAGTATGAAGAAATATATTTCGGAAATCAAAGAAATAATGCCTCCATTATTCCCCGATAAATTACAAACGTCACCAAAAGTTAATCAGATCATATAAATATAGGAAATTTTTTACAGGGACAGAGGTAATGAATACGTCTATGAAATGTGAAACTTAATTAGGTCAATTCTAACGTCATTTTCTACATTAAAACGATTAAAAATCTATTTTGAGCGCATGATGGACATTTGGACTACCTTTCTTTTAATTATACTTCAATTTGTACGTTTTTAGAGAGTACGCTGAATGAGATTTTGTTCAGCTAATGCTTTAAACATAACAAGGCTTGCTTCAAATATTGAACTTTCCGAAGGAGGATGGTTTATTACTGTTCCACTTTGAGGAGGGGGCTTCTGCATGTCCATGCTTGATAATAAAATCTTTGTCATCCCAATCATATTTGACATCAGTTGGTTATCAGATGAACACAGTTGTTTTCTTAATTACTTTTACACATCAAAGTCATTTAGAAAATAACGGCTAGAAGCTAATTTTAGACAGAAGTATGAAATATACCGTATGTGCAACCTGTTTGAATTCCAATGGGTAGAAAAAAGCGCCCTGTTATAAGCAAATCTATTTTTGTATTCATATGAAGTAAAATTTATTCGAGAGGAAGAAATCATTTCTTTTAGCATTTAATAAGATATATTGAGATAAATCGACGGCGTATTATCAATGAACAATATGTGCTTCCATTCATTTCTCGACACTTGATAAAACAGTTATTAGAGCATCTGACACATAAATTTCATATTTGGATATTTTGCCAGAAAAATACGTTAATGATAACCTAACAACCAAGCTTAATGATAAATGCGATGAATTTAACTTTTCAATCGTCAACTTTCCTTACTTATATAGCAATATAAAATAATCACCTGCAGATGGTTTATATTTCTTTGTTGATTCGACATGCAAGAGAATGTTTTACGTGTTCTACTGAAACATTTTCTTTAATTAGGTAAGTTGTTGACAAGAACATTTATGAAATAAGTATATATAAACAGTCTTGTTTGAAATCATCATTTTGAAAATCCCGTGTTGTTAGAATAAACTTGTATGCAAACAAATTCAATCGTTCAGTCAAATGTACTTTTTTACATTAGTTTTTGGTCATTTTTGAACATTGTATTGGATACGTATGCTCCCGTTCTGTTCCGTTTTTGACAAGAAGTGCAAGGCAAGGGATGCTAACTCCTCCATGGGACCTGCCTTTGGTGTTTAAGAGGTCCGTGTTTCCTTTGCTTCGGATTAAAATTATTGAATGCTTTAATTTTGAGCTTGATAATGGTACCTTGTCTCAAACTCTCGTGCTTAAACCATCTACAGTGTTTTTAATTTAACGTTTTATGAAAAAGTTTAAAAAATATAAACTTAAAAACCTATCTATCACATACAAATGCAAATAGTTCTGTGCTAATTTTTTAAAGAAAGCGTTCTACGGAAATTTAAGTTGAAGCTTTGGGTTTCATCCCAGCCAATCGAATCCTTCTGTCACAACATATGAATTTACATCGTTCCTTTTCGTTATAATTTCTTTTTGATATGAAAATATGTTAAAAAAGGTGATGATCAGTAAGTTCAATTTTTCAGAGAGAAATTTGTAACAATAACAAGTACAATTAATTCATTGCATTAGCTACAGTCTTCTGTGCTTTTGCATATTGTCAATTCTACCTTACATCTTACATATATAATTTTTAAATTGAAAATATATACAGTTTGGTATCATGTTTATCGACACATATTAGTATTCGTCGAAATAGATAATTGTGAGGTTGATCTTTCATGAATCTAAGGATTATAATATTATATTCATTTATTACAAGGCTAGCTCAATAATCTGCAAAATACTGCATTTTTAAAAAAAATTCCTTCAAGAAAAAATCTTGGTTATATCAAAATTATAATGACATAGATTATGTATGTTCTTTTTTAATCGTTTTTGTCTGTAAATGTGTATTTTATATAGACGTTCTATATGTCACAAATCTGCATACGCGTTTCTGTTTGTAATATAAATGCAAAAACACACCACTGCTTCAAATTGCATTCTATAATAACCTGAGAGATATATTGCAGTCTGGGGTCCTTATAGAACGCTTTACTGGTAAAGTACACATCAATATAAATGTTTTTTTAGGAAGTATTTTATTTTTTACAGTACCAGCTTGTTATTTTTGGTTGGATATTGTTTTCATATGTGAATATTGTAGATTTCTGTCCTGCGAACTATAAGAAGAGTCTTCTTATACAATTTTTTTTTTTAAATTTGTATATTTAATTATGTAAATGAGTATGTTTTATGATTAAAAACATTTATTCATACTCATCTATATCGATGTCCAATTTATTGCATGCATAGTTTGCGACATGTTTCTGAAAACTCTAAAATGAAATATATGGATAACAGTATTCAAGCTCAAAAGTCTATAAAACATTATGAAATAGGAACGGAGCAAACACGGACCATCAGAACATCAGAGGTGGGATCAGGTGCCATGGAGTAGTGAGCATCCACTGCCTACCGGTCACAACCACCGTGTGCTCCTTGTTATGTTCAGGAAAATACACTGGGAAAAATCAGTGGACAACTCAGTGTGTAAATAATGGCCTAACAATCGATATGTAAAAAGTCAGTTAGCATTCGACTTAATAATAAATTGTATTTACTGACAAGATATATAATAATTGTTTCGACCATAGAACTAATGAAACTAATGAAATGTTAGCTATATATTCTTGCTTTATCAATCTGTTTTTCTATAACTTTCCTCGTTTTAGATATTGTTCATACGTCTTCTTATATATCAGAATATCAGGAATTTATTTTTGACATGTCCGTGCTGCTTAATTCGTCAATATAATTTAGATATAGCCTATAGTAAACTACATATGACATTCGGATAACAAGTTTTCAATGAAAAAAAACTTTAAAAACACCACCCACAGCAACAAAAACACCTTATTTTTGGATCAAAGATTGAAGGTGTCAATCGAAGAAGCAGATTAACGATAAAAAGAACCTAGAATACAGGAAAGACAACTCGAGAAATTCTAAGCAATCAGCTCTCTCAATTTCCTTCTTTTGAAAAGATGTTCTTTTATTTGAGTCGAGAAATTCCTTGTACAAAGCACAATATACCTTCTTTTGGAGAAATAGAATTGATTAAGTTACATGGAATTTATGTTCTCTAATAAGAATTCTATTGATTGTGGATTCTCATAAATATGCATTAAAATTGCCACAAAGTAAACAAAGCCCTAAGTCAAACTATGCCTCTCAATAATAAAGCAGAGAATACCTGGAGAGACACACCTGTGAAAAATGTCCTTAAAGTTAATAAAGCTGCTAATTATGTAATATATTGATTATTGAATTAAATATACTTGTAGACTAAATAAAACAACATATCTCTCATTCGTCAAAGACTCCGTTATTGCCATTTTATTTTTTTTTCCGAGTAGACTTTTGCACTTTAGCTCGCTCTCATTCGTGCACCCCAAAGCCATGTATGCATTTATTAACTTTGTTCTGAATTAACTTTGATTGCTTGTATTTTGCACTTGATAAATCAATAACACAAAATATAATCTACAAACTCAAGAAGGGCTGTAAACACAAAAACAGACAAACGCCATCAAAAGACGCAAAGCTGGTAAACAAAGTTTTGGCTGTCATAGGAGGATCTAAAAGACTCAAAACATCACACTTCACGGGTCTTCATAATAAATTATTCATAATATTCCGAAGAAAATTCAATTTCCGCCAAATATTGTACACGATAAGTATTAAACATTTACAGAATATTGTCGGAGATTCGGCTAGACGTTAGTGTCTTTACTTTTTTGCGTCTTCTCTTTGACCATTGAATGAAGTTTACTAATTAATGTATGTATTTGGATGGTTATAATGAGCATTGAGCCATAGATCTAGTACTTTATGCATATGACGGCTGGGTTCAGGGTTTCTGCTACGCTACTGATAAACTAGTACTACTTCACGTACAGCTATGATACTTATTCGTGAGACTTTTATTTTGATGGTTTTGGCTAAAACTTTAGATCATAGGGCGACAGAAGTCATGGAATTCACAATTTTCACCCATAACCCATTAATTCTATCTACTAAACTTCATTCAATGGTCAAAGAGAAGACGCAAAAAAGTAAAGACACTAACGTCTAGCCGAATCTCCGACAATATTCTGTAAATGTATAATACTTATCGTGTACAATATTTGGCAGAAATTGAATCTTCTTCGGAATATTATGAATAATTTATTATGAAGACCCGTGAAGTGTGATGTTTTGAGTCTTTTAGATCCTTCTATGACAGCCAAAACTTTGTTTACCAGCTCTGCGTCTTTTGACTTTATCTCAAAAACCTATATTGTCAGTCAGAAACCCAAACAAATTTTTTTCACCATTCACTGCTTTATAATTAAGTATACTACTAGGATGAACTGCCTGAAACATGAAAATGCATTGAAAGATACATGTACATATTTATTTAAAGAATTGCTATCAATTTCAATGTTTGTTTTCAATTGTTTAATCAATTGTATTTCAAAATGCATATGACTTAAAATAACTCACTATGTTTAAAACTTTTTTTGTTTGATCTCTATTTGATACATTTATTATCGATACTAAAATAATCATATGACTTAAGATTAAAAAGCCTTCGTCAAGTTGATGAATGTATTAAGTTTAAAGGTAATAAAAATTGTGTTTTAAAGTTTAAGAGTTTTAGAGTCTACATTTCTTAAGTATTAAGATGATGGCTCTGTTGTTAAGATTATATTATATTCAAAATAAACTATAATATTTTGATATCGTCACTTTCTTCCTTCTTTATTATATTTATATAGCAACATTTGGTCAATCTTGGAATTTTTCAAATTTTATTCACAATTCATATAGAAGGAAATGATACCTAGATTTAATTGTTAAGAAGGAAGAACTTCATGAATAAGTCGTAAATATACAAAGTAAAAAGATTACTCATTACAATTCTCTACCATATGAAATGTTTTAAAGTTAAAAAACTAAAATGTTACTCTTTTTTGTGTAAATATATTAATATTTTTGTGCTATTTGCATTTGCCATAAAAATAGTCTCAGACATGTACAACGGTCACTTCAGTGCAAATTTCACCTTGTATATTTCTAAGCATACATAAAATGGTTCTAAAGTTGTGATGCGATGAAGGCAGTTGATCCTAATACGTCGCGGGTTTGAGTCCCATTAGGTCTATCCCTTGGATGAGAAGGTATCTAAATTAAAATGAGGTCCCGCTTCGCAGTGTATGAGTGCTTTAATAATCTGTCACTTCTTAAAGGGCCTGAGTACCGCGTAAAGGTTACATTTGAAGCCCGCCACAGGCAGGTGGTTCCGTCTCAACGTGATTGAAATATTCTATCCAAAGAAGCAATAAACACAAAAAACAAACATGAAAATAGCATTATCAATTTATTCTTTATTAAGAACAAATACTCAAATAAAAAAAAATATATTGATAAAATTAAAAGAAAAACGATCGAAAAGGTCACAAAGTTCATCAAATAAATATTAGCCCTATTTAAGGTACTCAGATCCTCATGTTTTGAAAATCAGACATTGAGCTAAATGAAAATGCTCACAAAAATGTCTCTGAATTCTCTTAGGATTGTTCGAAAAGTTCGTGGACGATGTCAATCTTCGTTATATTACCCATTAGGAATTTATAATAAGCACAAAATGATATGTTATAATATTTGTTGTGTTGATGTGTGAAGTTTCATTCCAATCGATTTAACAGAAATCAATTTAATTCATTTTAAAATCAACATGTTTTGTACCCGCTGAGCATACTTAACGGCAATGTAACTTCAAAATTTCTATAAAAAAATACTCTTCCTATACATTTCACACAGTATTATCTAATATTATCCAAAACCCACTCTTTCAAAACCCTTATCTTATACTTGACATACATTTTTTAGCATTTGTTCTCGATGTTAAATTTTCTTTGTTAAGATTTTGATTTCTTTTTTATCTTTAACTCTATTTTCACAGGATAAGCAACTCTAAAGCGCTTAATGTCTTTCAATGAAGTTCCAGATTTTTAAAGTTTTCAGATTTTTACAGTGACATCGTGAGACTTTTTCAATTAAATTATAAGAGTTATCCTTCCTGGCTAAGGATCGGAGTTCTTTAAGCCAAATTAGTTTTCATGTAAATAAATCATGCTCATGTTACATGTCCATGTTTAGTTAAGTATATATGAACCTTTGTTAGGTAATTCACTGATTAAAAGATTTACCGTGCAAAATATTTTTCCATTTATTTGAAATTTGGTTAATTGCCATGCTTTATAGTGGGCCGTTCATTTCGATAGATAGGCACTCCAGAAAACAATGTTAAATAATATATAAGACACAGGGAAAACAATTCGTGAAATTCTGTCCACACGACGAGCCCTTTCCATATAATATTCATGACAATTTTCTATATCGTTAGTTTCACCATTTTTCTCTTTCTTCTGTTTTTCCTAAAAATAAATTACATCATGATTTATTACAAATACATTAATCTTCACAGTGTACTTTGATTTTTCTTTCATGGATTTAATTAACCCGATTGAAAAGCAGTTTTGCGGACATACAATTCATTCAATTTTAACAAGCTCGCTATATACCGGTAATTTAATTTTTCAACATTTTTTTTTTTCATATCAATAATTACACATATTTCAAACATATGCTTATATAATATGCATTAGTAATATGATATGTTGTATATGATACATGATTAGTAATATGATAATTATCCACTTTCCTTGTTTATGTAGTAGTGTATCCTTAACATCTTAGTCTCCTATGAGTAAAAAATTCTCGAAAGGGACGTTAAAAAACAAAAACATATAATCCTTTAGCACATGCACATGGACTTTAGGTCTCTCAATTAATTCGATAATAATGAGAATGCATGAACAATTTTTAAAAGAAGGCAAGATATTTACAAACAAGTTGATAAAAAAGGATATCAGAAGTCTTGTTTAAATTCCTCATTTGACAAGTTATGTGGTCGTAACATGTACAATGATCATGTCATCAGATGACGTTTTTTTTTCACACTGTATTTGAGGTCATTATTACACGCTTAATAATCTGCAGATTTAAAATTTTCGGTTTTTCATGATCAAGTCAAGGAGCACAAGGCAGATGTGACGGTCGGCAGGGGGTACTCACTCTTTTATGGTACCTGATTCCACCTTTAACGTTTTCGAGGTCCCGCTCCAGGATTTATTTTTTAAGAGGAATTTGGAGCTTGCATACTATTTGTTATCTCTATATTTCATATAAACATACACTGTACATGAACATGTATGATATGATTAGTGAACCGTTGGCGAAACATTTATGTTAGAAATTTTAATGATCATGTAAATTAATGATAAATTCGAATTTAAACTTAGTTAACCGTTACTACCTTGACTTGCTTGTGATGTTTTCGAGTCTGAACGTTAACATAAGCGTATTCGAGTAGCGCCGCAAATACAAACAAGAGCCCAAATGCCATCCAGACATCTATTGCCTTTATGTAGGAAACGCGTGGAAGAAAATTCCGGACACCAGCACTTTGCGTTGTCATGGTAAGCACACAAATGACCCCGAGCGAGACTCTCGCGGGAACAGCATCCACGTGAATCCAAAACGAGATCCAGGAGAGAGTGACGATAAGAATGCTGGGAATGAACACTTGAGACATGTAGTATCCAAGGTTTCGTCGGAGATATAATTTAGCCTGAAGACCAGAGAACTCTACATCTGAAAAATTAACAAACTGTTTGATGAAATAAAGAAAGAACATACTTCTAATTTTTCTTTGTCTTTGTCTGTTCGGTTCCCGATTTGTATACAAAATTAAATGGACTTTTGATCTTGACTTTTTTCGTTATCTATATATTTTTCCTTGTTTAAATGCATTTTGAAATAGATTTCTTTGTGCTTTATCCATATTATCCATATTTCATGTTTTGAAAAATTTAAAAGTTAAAAGCTAAATTCGTTTTAACTTTGAAACTACAAAAATACAGAATACATAATTATGTAATCAATTATACACCTTGATTTTTTTTTCTCGTTAGAAATAAAATGGTGTCTTACATTAAGATACAAAAACTACCACGTCAATATCACTTAAACTAGAGGTACTGTGAGCAATGAGCTCACTAAATGATACCCCCCGCCTCCCATAATGTCGATGTGTTGCTATATATTGTTTTACGGTAATGTGTAAAGAGGAATAATTCGTCCTATCAAATGTTATCCAGAAGCTTCTATTATGTGACGTCATAGGTAAACAAAAAATGGCAATGTCCATGTTTTGCTCTGGGAAACCTAAAATACGTGTCGAATTAAAAAGTAAAATAGGAGGTGCACAATGGCAATATGTAATAAAGATTCTGTGAAAGTTTCATTAAATTTCACTCAGTAGTATAAGAGGAGTTGCGGATAAGAAAAAAAGGGTAACAGACGGACGGACGGACGGACGTACAGACGGACGGACACACATTTGGTTATATATTGGGTACATCAAGTCCAAGTCCTATTGGATACTGCTTATTGGATACAAAAAAGTGTACACACGAGAGAGCATTATTTGGGTAGTTACTGTTCAAATCTTATTGGATATTAATCCTCGTGTCCGTATTTTATTGGGTTTTTTCTTATTGTTTTTTAATTCATTTCAAATTAATATATATTTAATATTTGCTGGTAAATTCAGACAAGACTGAAAACCTTTGGTTTTGAACCCATATTTTTGTCAATTTCTGTGATATAGCTCTTTTATTGTAACACCTAACTAATTTGTTCTTAGCAATAAGGATATACACCTGTATATTTCAAAATAACTAATATTAAAATATATGAATACCTAAGTGCAAAAAAACTGAATTGTGAAAACACAACTCAACACATCTCAAACTCTGTTCAACCTTTCTTGAATAACAAAATTAAGTATTTAAGGAGAAACCTTTTTGAGTCATGACCACTTAATAATAAGCAAATGCCCATTACATGTTGGACAGAATGAAGGTATCCAACAGGCATTGGACAGGTGTCCTATCCTTGTTGGGTTGTATTTTGACGAAAGGATTAAACTACCCAAGAACAATTGAACATGTGTACATTGTCCAATTCTATTTGGGTTTCTTGAATCTCCTCATCAGAATACCACCCAACAGGTAATGGACACCTGTCCAACTCCTCTTGGATATCTACATCCCACCCAACAGGTAATGGACACTTGTCAAATTCTTCTTGGGTTTCTTGAATTGTTTCATCAGAATACCACCCAACAGGTAATGGACATCTGTCCAACTCCTCTTGGATATCTACATCCCACCCAACAGGCAATGGACACTTGTCTAATTCTTGGGTTTCTTGAATTGCATCATCAAAATACAACCCAACAGGTAATGGACATCTGTCCAACTCCTCTTGGATATCTACATCCCACCCAACAGGTAATGGACACTTGTCCAATTCTTCTTGGGTTTCTTGAATTGTTTCATCGGAATACAACCAAACAGGTAATGGACATCTGTCCAACTCCTCTTGGATATCTACATCCCACCCAACAGGCAATGGACACTTGTCTAATTCTTGGGTTTCTTGAGAATCCCCTCATCAGAATACAACCCAACATGTAATGTACACCTGTCCAATTCCTCTTGGATATCTTCATCCCTTCAATAGTATATAAACATAAAGGTATTGGACATTCTTCTTGGGTTACTCAAATTTTTTTTCATAAGAAAGAAAACCCAATAGGTATTGGACATTGGTTCAACTCTTCTTGGATATTACATCCCAACATTAGAATAAAACCCAACAGGTGATGTTTACCTATCCATTCTTCTTGGGTTACTTATACCCTTCATTAAAATTGTCAACTTTGTCTTGGATATTTATACTCTTGCATTAGATTGCAAACCCAATAAGTATGACATTTACCTTCCCTAGTTGAATTCAAATTTATCTGCATAAGCATACATAAGTCCAAAACATATTTAATACTTTAATTCTAACATTCCACATCTCATTCAGTGTACACTTTACAAATAATAGGAAAAATATAAGCATTTTGTGCCTAAACTATTTGGCTTTTAAAGAATTTTATAACCATGTTTGCAAAATTTAAATTTAAATATTGGAACTTGGAGCAAGTCATTACAGGTAGAGCAAGATGCTGAAAACCATATTGATAAATAGATCACACCCTTGATAAAATATTTGCCTTCAGTTGCTAAGATTGTGTTGAATTATATGGAAAATTTCTATAATCCTGTTTATTACAGATACATGTACAATGCATATTTTCCCTGCAATAATAAAAATACTTCTGAGATGTAAAAGAATGGATTAAATAGTCACCGATGTTAAAAGATATTACATGATCTCATTAATCTGGTTTGGAAATCACAAACTTAGTTTTGAAGCCGATAAAACAGTGTCGCACCAGAAAACTCAGTTACAAGTACAATGAATGAATTCGTTGTATCAAAACTTTAAAATAATTGATGCACTATGTCCAAATCTTTTCGACAAATCGGGATAAAGATATTAAATCAAATCATCACTGTTATAAGTCTTAGAGCTAGAGAAAAGTCATTACATGCCCAAATTTTACATGTAAGACTTTGATCCTATATTTCAATAAATGTCAAAATGGTTTTATTTTTGTTTCTGTTCAATACTTTCTTCTTCAGGGTCTCTCATGGCCTATACTGTATGATACCTCCATTGACCCTGCTCTTTTATATTGCCATATGTTTATCCAGTAGCAGTGGTTATGCTCAGGCAATCTTTGAAATATTCCTCATTTCATGCATCTCCTTCAGTTCTGCCTCTGTCCATTTTATTCATTCTGCAATTAGATAAATGCATTTCTTTGCCGTATAAAACATGTTTTTCTTGACTACAGCAAGATCACCTTTTATGTTGATCAAACCCAACCAAGAAGTAGAAGTATATTTCTTATTCAGAAATATGTATTGATAAATAAAATGGAAGAAAACTAAATTCTATCAACTCTTTTTTTTCTTCTATGTCTAACTGCATCTTCATCCTACCCCCCATCCGCCATAATTTTATCAAAATGGAATCATCATTCAAAACGATGTTGCATACTAATTAGACAGTATGTTAGTTTCTGATTGTTAAGAAGTAGATGTTAAAAAGATTTTACACCTATTCCTTGCAAAATTCCTTGCATAATCTTCAAAAACATCTCTACACTTAATGATAAGGCCTAAAATAAAATAGTGTTTGTTTGCAGTTGCCGACCGACCCACTGAAAATGCACCCCACCTAAACTTTTTTAGCCATTTTGTAATATTATTTTTTTCTCCAATTTTTCAGGATATTAAAACTGTTTCATATTCAATTTTTATCTTCATCAATCATTAGTTTATACCAAGAGTGTAGCTTATTCATATAAAGTAGGCCTATGAAAAACTCTATTTTATGTTATCTCACAAAAATCTGGAAACATTTTAAAAAAATGGCTACCTACCTACCCAGACTAAAAATTATAGGTTGGCAACTGCAAACAAAGAATTTTTTAAGCTTGGCCTAAAGCTTTCACACTTGTATTGTTTTTAGCCCAGTGGTTCAGCTAAAGAGGATTTAAAAATGACCCAAACCTTACTAACTGCTTTGAAATTATATTGTCAGGGACAGAGACACACTTGACACTCCATCCCCCCTTTCTGGGGTATGCTTTGCACAAAATTTAATTAAAATTGACTAAGCTGGATAGAAATTGAAAATATGAAAAATTACAGTCAAACAGATTATGAATAACTTTCAGCACATATCAGACATGAAGTAGTGGTCCTTAAATAAAATACACCTACAAGATGAAGCTGTTTGAAGTGATATCTAGTATTGTTTCTTTTCCTGTATGCCACCTCTATCAGAACAAAATGTTATACATGTATTAACATAACCTATGATGGTATAGTACCCCAGTATTTACTTTACAATTAATTAAATTCTGGAACCAACCCTCAAATGCCCTTAAAACAAATGATTCTAAACTGGTAAATGGCATCTGAAGAATTTAAAATAAAATGATAGTACAAACAAGCAAACAGTGTGCATGAAAATGTTGGCAAACACTAGAAAAAATACTAAGGTACTTTCTCAAACTTAACATGAATACTAAAGAGGTTTTATGTAGCTGTATTGCACATATCAAAAGCATTCCTGCAGTTAAAGGTTGGTTGCCTAGTAGTTATGTAGTATGTACAAGTTTTTCCCTCTATCTCTTCTAATTTAAAAGCGAAAATGTCTCTAAAAATCTTATGGTTGGCATGAAGTATTCCTGTTGATTTTACTGATTACTTACAATTGTCCTATTTCTGAGGGTCATCTTCTGATGGGTGTGTTCTCTGCAGTGTTCACAATTGAAGTTCCTGTTTGACCTGTTACATATTGAAAATCCTCAATGAAAATGATTATGGTTTTAATTTCCATTGTAATTATTGATTACTTTTATAAAAAAAAATCTAAACCAATTTATTGTAACATAATACTTAGGAAAATATTAATGTAATATCAATGGAATAAAGGAATCATTATCTCCAGTTATCCTAAAATCACAAGTAAGCATTAATCATATAAATTCACATACGTAAACCCATTAGCTTTTTGTGCTACATGTATTAAATCATAGTCATCGCTGTGCAATAAAGGAAATCAAGTATACTAATCCACAGCTTTGTGGCAATAAAGTTACTATCCCCGAGTAAAAAGTGACAAGCCCAAATATAGAGGCAAAAATTAAAAAGTAACATTGAAAAAAAAGTTCATCGTGAAAAAAGTCAGGGGCCCGCTTCATCAAAAGTCGTAAAGTTAAGCCTTAACTTAGGCGTACTTCCGGGGATTACGCCAAAATTTAGTCGGGCGTATTCACCAAGTGGCGTAAGTCACTTGCGTTTCACCAAGTGGCGTAAGTCTAGTCGTAAAAGATACGCTTAGTCACAGGACTAAGTCCTTGACAACGTTGCATTGCGCAGGCGCAAAAACATAAACATTGCCCAAAGCGTACACACATGTATAAATTGTAGCACATCAAAGTACAGAATAACACAAGTTATAGATAAATTAATACTTGCACTAATTGAAACATGCATGGGTTTATAGTGTTATGTAAGAGACATGCATCTTTTAAGAAACCAATTTTAGTTTTTTACAATATTTCAATAATAAAAGTCTAATAAATTGAAAGGATGAAAAGGACAGTACATGTACTTATATTTCGGAATTAAACAAAACTATTCATTTTGAAAATTTAATTACAGCCATACCCCCTCTTCCCGAAATTGATACAGGTTAATAACTTCGCCTTTGATAATAAATTTCATGATTCGATAAATACTGATTCTACTGACAAATACTAATAATTAAGTTTGAGACAGAATAAGATTTAAAAAGTTTAATAAGAAATGCATATGCAAGCAAAAATAATGAAAACAAAATGGAAACGGTTTACATATGAACACATTTTGAGTCAAGAAATAAATTTTACACGTTTACTACTATGGTACATGTAAGATAATCCTCTCTGTATTTATCAATTTTTTGTCAATTCAATTGATTCATAATTGTTCAGTTATAGAAAAAAAAATTCTTTACTATCTGCAGATTAAATGTGATGTACCATTTTAAAAGTACACAGAGAGAGAGAGAAAGAAAGAGAGAGAGAGAGAGAGAGAGAGAGAGAGGTTTTTGGAAAAATGACTACAAAGATATTCTTACAAAAATTCTCTGCTTGTGTGGTCTCTGTCTTTAAAATTTAGTTACAGCTACTCTTTATTTTGTTTTCATTAAAATGTAAGTAATGCAGGAAATCAAAAACATGTATATTTTCATCTTATATGTGCTTTATATGCGCTCAGATTATCTTATACTATGTAAGATTTGCTCTATTAAACAAAATTATGAAAATTAAAGATGTCTTCTGCATCAATGTTTGTCTGAGAAAAAAAAATTAGGAATAATTAATTCTTGAACTTAACTGTGTGATTATCACCGTCTTACATCGATATTATAAAAGCAATAATTTATTACCACTTTCAAAAATCTCTTATTGTCTATGAGACCCCAACCCCCTCCCTGGGTTGGGGTCTATGATTCGCCGGGAACATCACTTGTCCCAGATACCTAGGAAAATAATAATTTTCGTCCTTAACTAAGTAATCAGTACATTCAATGTTAATTAATCTGCAAATTCGGGAGATTCTGAACCCTCTCTCCGACCCCCTCTGGATCCACGCATGTGGACGAGAAGTAATTAAATAAGAAATGGAGTCTTCAAACATGACAAAAACTATTTGGTTTTAAGATGGGTTATTTTTTTTTGTAATTTTTGTTTTTCAGAAAATATGCTGTTGGAAAATATTTTTCAAAATAGACAATTTTAATGGGTCTCTTTTTAGTAAATGAAAAAGAAACTAGAGGTACCGTAAGCAATGAGTTCAATAAAAGATATCCCCCCACCTTCCATATAAATATAATGCCAGTGTCCATGTTTTGCTGTGGGAAACCAAAATATGTGTCGGATGGAAAAGTATTATAAGGCACAATGGCAATATAGAAAAAAGATTCTGTGAAAATTTCACCAAATTTCAATCAGTGATATGAAAGGAGTTGTGGATAGAGATGGGTACCCCCAAAACGTTACAGATGGACGGACGGACATCCCGATTACTAAATAGTATATACATGTACATATACATGTACCGTCCCGCTTTTCAAGCGGGGTGTAGAAATACAGTTATATATGTAAATTGATTTACAATACCATAGACATACAATACCACAATCAAATGTGTATGAATGCATTGTCAAAACATAAGGATCTCTAATAAGACAATCTTTTCTTCTCAGCAGAAATTTATCAAAATATTATTTGAGTACGTTATTATTCAAATCAAGTACGTCCCCAAGTAGTTGTAACAACACCCCCCCCCTCCCCCTCTTCATAATATGTATAATTAAATAATGCATTATTTGTATTTTAAATTCTTCTTAGAAACTTACTTTTTCTTTAGAACTCGCTAAAATTAATAAAAAGGCCTTATTTTAACTTTACGCCCTAACTTACGCCTACCCAAGAGTAGACGTAAAATTTTGGCCTAAATTTAGTCAGGCGTAACGATACGCTCTTTAATGAAATGCAAATATTCGTGCTAGTCCCGACTTTACGCCGGCGTAGCGCTACGACTGGGCATACGACCTTTGATGAAACGGACCCCAGGGTATTAACTACAGATGATTCTTTTTAAAATTAAAGTTTAATTTAATTTTCGCTAGTAAAATTTAATCATATATTAATTAATGATTTAAAAAAATGAAAAAAAGATTTTAAATATCCCTTTTCTGGTCATTCACTAGTTCGTCTAATTAAAACGAAGCAAAAATCATTTTGTTTTCATCTTGAATCATTAAAGATATATATGACGTATGTACAATGAAAATTATTAGACTAAAATTATTAGAACTTATTATTTGTATCATTACTTTATATAAACATGATAAAGATAGAGATTTTCCGTAAATTACAAAATCTAAGTCAATTGCGTTATAAAGATATTAAAAGAATGTTTCCACTTAAGCATAGTGCCGTGGCCCCTTTTTCGGACCCCTCTAACTTTATTTAATTAACTCAAATGTTAATTACTTTACACCTAACTCATACTTTGTTATCTTTGTGGTATATTACTCGCAAAAATTCACATTGAAAACGGTGCCTTAGTTTTATAAATGGTAATTAAAAAAGCCATTTACTGGGTGTTAATTCCGGAATTTTTGCTTGTCCGAGCTGGGTTTTAGTTGTGTCACATTAATATTCTGAGGAGGCGTGGCATTTCATCGATCGATTGAAAACATGTAATATTTAGCCAGTTAAAGTGGCTTCTGGAATTGAATACAAAATACAAACTGTATACAGAAAAATAAACACAAAGAATTTCTCAAGGATTACGCCAATTTTTTTAAGGAAAGATGGTACTGGGGGAGGATCTTTGAGATATATATGATATCTATAAATCCAGACCCCCCCCCCCCATTTATGGTCGTTTCTAGGTGGAAATTTAACACTTAATTAGATAAACTGAGCCTACTTGTATATGAAAACGGGGAAAATTCAAATTTAAGAAAAGCTTCTTTATTTTCTAAAAGCAGAGACATATAAAACCATATGTCTCTGCTAAAAGAATAGTGCTGTAATGAAATTTTAAATCTCTCTCTATCTCTCTCTCTCTCTCTTTCTCTCTTCGTATTTTTTAAAGAACAGTAAATACTTCTTACAAATAATGGTGTACGGAATATTTTTTGTGATGCTGCATGTGATGATATCTTATCACTAAAACATTTTTTTATTGTATGTGCGATTGTTTTTTTTTTTGTTTTTTGTTTTTTTTTTGTTTTTGGGGGGGAGGGGGGTAGATGTACCAGTAAGAATTTCATGCCAGTGTTAAACAATCTACATGTACATGTACGTACTTCTACCTCGTGTCCTTAAATTTTTACAGTCAAAAACACTTTGAGGAATGATGCTACTTCGAAGATGGGAGCTTTATCTTTGAAACTCGTTGAGCCTCCAAACGTGCCCCCTAAATCCAAGGACTTAATAAAATAAAATATCGTTAAATTTTTCCAATTTTATATTCCATCATCCTATTAAAACACTTGACAAAAAAGAAATAATTAATATGTTGATTAATTGAAAATATACATGTACATGTTACGGCCTAAGTTGGACGCCTTTCGACGGAATCTACAACCACGTGGTTTATTGATTTTTTGTATTCACAAAGTTACCTGAGTCTACAAATCACGTGCTAAATTGGAATATTAAACAGGTCACAATGAGGTCAATGACATGTTAATACCCGTAAACAGTGAAGAAAACTGTCGGCGTTTTGTACCTTTTTTCAAAAAGTTTACCCCGAGCGCAGGCTTGCCCAAAATTTTCCCTTAGATATGTTGAATTTCCAACAGTTCTACACCTTCTATCCTTTTGAGAAATTTGGGCAAGCATGCGCTCACTATGTATTCCATCTCTATAAATCGGAAAAACTTTTAATAACAATGGAGATTCGTGATTTGCATTGACCCCTCTTACAAAACACAGCTTCGTTTTTTAATTTTACTCACTTCTTATTTCTGTAATTTTGCAAAGTCGCGATACCCCCCGGTATAGACCTTGAAGGATTGCTTTATTAATTTCATTAGGCTATTTTCTATACCTTATTTTTGCGCAATTTATCGGGGGCCACGTTTTGTACACTAATTGCAATCATTCTTTAATTTGGATTCTCGGAATTTTCTCCGACTTGGAAGAAAATACAAAAGATTTAAATAACACATTACAGAGAAGATAAAATCGTTTTATTAGGTGTTTTCCGTGTTCAGAATTGTATGAAAAGCTTTAATTTAAATGTATTAACTATATTTCTTTACTTAATTTTGTATTTTTCAAAAATATATTTTTTGATCAGTTACGCCATATATGGCTTTAAAAAAACGCTACATAATTGCATGACACGTATCATTGAGCTGATTGAGTGAATGTATATAATTTAATAACGAGATATCAGTGAGGCATATATGTACAAGCAAATATTGCTATATTAAACAAAGGAAAGGGGGGAATTCAAATTAGGAAATAAAAGATCGTTTTTAAGTAAATCAGTCTTGTAGTACAGCAAAACGGATGCAGTTGTGGAGATTTATGGATAATATGAGCACGCTGTCTGGAATATTTCCATATTAGGAAATTTAATAGCAAAAAAGAGTGAAAATATAGGTGGTGCTTTTCAGGTATTACATGTGTATTTTAAAATTCCTAATAGCCCAAGGGGATTCCTCAGTGCAGAAAACCACTAGCCCCATCCTCAAAAATAGAAGCCCCGGGTGTAGCGCGATGCTAATTACACAACCATCATGTGAAATAGTTATAGTAGCCCTATATCAATTTCTTTATTGTTTTAAATTGATTAAAACAAATGACAAAAACAATCATTTAAAAAAAATCAAAATAAAGCAGACACTCAGTCAAAATCAAAGACAGAAAGAAGCACTGGTTTGACTGAAAGTTTTTCAGTAATACAATGAATCTCTTAAGTTACATATCAGATGAGATAAACTTACATACAATTATTTAGTTGTTGTCAATTAGCCCATTTATCATCATCTCAGCTCACTTTGCGATTGTAATACTGTCTACATCATAAGTACATGAACCGATAATTTACAGCTGATTTATGAACACAATTGTTAAAATTTTCATTTCCCTTTCCAATATACATTGTCAGAACATACTTAGTTGTTTATGATATAAAATCAAATAATAAACACTTTAGATTTATTAAAGATTATCTAACAATATACGATCATTTACTAAATACTTCTCGCCCTCAAGAGAGTTAAAAAGACAGAGAAAATTCAAAATACAAACAAATGCAACTTAGGATTAATTGTTCCGATATATCTATTTTAATTTTGTGCACAATTGTTTTCAAAATTACATTAAAATGTATTTCCTTAAACAAGAACCAAGCAATGGATAAATATTAATCGAATAAACTTACCTTTTCTCTTGTCAATCAGAAAATCTTGTTGACATTAAGTGTTTCTTAGTCGCCATATTTTTTTTCCATGAAAACAAACGTTGTTATGATCAGGATCAACGGAAGTTGATTTTCGGAACTCTCGAGAATTTAGAGTTCCGAATGTAAAACTGAAACAACAAAACACGGTGCGTCCGTGAAAGCAACTTTTTTGGACACTTTTTTGGACAAATCGTCGTGTCCAAGTTTTGTTGGGTACTAACCTGCAAATACCCAATTAGGGTGTTTTAAGCATATTCAGCGACACTTCTTATTGGGTATACCCAATAAGCAAAAAGTACCCAATAAGTACAATCGAAATGACCCCGAGCGAGACTCTCGCGGGAACAGCATCCACGTGAATCCAAAACGAGATCCAGGAGAGAGTGACGATAAGAATGCTGGGAATGAACACTTGAGACATGTAGTATCCAAGGTTTCGTCGGAGATATAATTTAGCCTGAAGACCAGAGAACTCAACATCTGAAAAATTAACAAACTGTTTGATGAAATAAAGAAAGAACATAATTCTATATTGTCTTTGTCTGTTCGGTTCCCGATTTGTATACAAAATTAAATGGACTTTTATTCTTGACTTCTTTCGTTATCTATATATTTTTCCTTGTTTAAATGCATTTTGAAATAGAATTCTTTGTGCTTTATCCATATTATCCATATTTCATGTTTTGAAAAATTTAAAAGTTAAAAGCTAAATTCATTTTAACTTTGAAACTACAAAAATACAGAATACATAATTATGTAATCAATTATACACCTTGATTTTTTTTTTCTCGTTAGGAATAAAATGCTGTCTTACATTAAAATACCAAAACTACCACGTCAATATCCCTTAAATGATTATGTATTTCAGAGAGAGATATTCGGAATGCTTTTCCAAATGCTACGGACCTTATACCGTAATATGCAATATTAATTTTTGAAGTGTTACATTGGTACATACTAGATGGATTGAAGATGGAGTACTTGAGAGTTTCTACTGGCTTGTGTTGGTAAAACTGTGGTAAAGAGTACTCGTCGTCTGTTGTTTGAATTATGAAGGAATTCTTCGGTTCCCACATTAAATGCACATTATCAATAGAATATCCATCTACAAGTTAATATAATTTGTGAGTTAAATATGTAGATTTGTTTGATATTGTACTTGTTCAAAGACCAAGTCATGCAAACAAATGGTAGAAATTTTCATTTTTTCCCCAATTTCGGTCTTTTCGTTACGTGCTTGCCATCAAAACTTTAAAAAAAAAAATAGAATCAAATTTAGGCGGAACAAAATCGTGCTTTCACACATTGACAAAAGCATCGCGTATTGCAATCAAAGCATAGCGATGTCTTTACTTCTCAGACAAAATATGAATTTAAATAATTTTTTTAAATTCATCTAATTCTACTATTTAAAATTTGAATATCAAACACTTTGTTTTATATCTGCATGTACTCACAACTTTCTGCCAAAATAGAACAAATTTGATCGTCCATAGGAAAAAATCTCAGATCCATCGTGCAAGAGAGTGTTAAGGATACTCTGAAAAAAGAAAGAGGAATGCATCATTGTCAAATTAGTTAATGATGCAAGGTAATCAGCAAGTTCGTTAAAAGTCACCATTTCGCAAATTCTATGTCAGACAAAATAAATTTGTTTGCAAATACAATCTTTTATCATGCAAAACTTTGTTTCATATGCATTATCTTTACACTTTTCAATATCATATGGATACTCAATTTCATTCGATCATGACAAGGGACACAGATAGACTAAGAGTGCTTACTCCTCCATGGCATCAGATCCCACCTAATTTCACATGTTCTAAATGCTCTTGCATAGACTTTTTATTGTTTTATGAACTTTTAAGCATTGTCATTGTTTGTAAATTTACCATTTCATATGCATAATTTTTTTCACATTAGTTGTTTTTGTGATTATTAGCAATTGAAGAGTTCTTTTCTGGTTCGGTTCAATCTAAGCATATTAGTAATGTTTGAACCTTTGATGAAGTCTGAAAAAAAGTAGTTAAGAGGAACTCATTGTATTTTACACTGACATAATTCATACCGTAAATACCAATGTGCTGAACAAACAAACATGTACACATATCTCTTACGGTACAATCTATACTAATAGAGGCCTTTGATAATTATTTAATCAAATCATATCCTTGAAAATAAAAATGGCACTAAAACTCTAAAATTAACTGAATTCAACCTGATACTGTATCTGACACGGCCATCATTAGTTATATGAAGAAGTTTGTTTGGGACAGTGATTGTGTGTAAAGTAGCTGTTTTTTCGTTTCTGAAAAACGTATCGGGGAGCCAGACATCGCTCATCCGCCTGTGGTCCAATTCCAACATGCTGATATTGCTGAGGTGAGAAAAATTTAGGCGCGGATCTATCCAGGTTTGTCGTAGAATGGCGTTGAGTGTGTAATCCTGTTATAAAATTGAATATTCACTTGAAATATTATTGAAAATGAATTTATCAAAAAACATGCAGTTTTAATCTCTTACACTTTAATTTAAATTTTCAAGGTTTGAGAATAATTTTTGCATGCATCGCGTTTCCGGATTTAATTTCTTTTTTTTTTTATAAAAAGTGAAATGACAAATGAAAAAGACACTGAAAGTTAAATATCAACATCATAAAAAAGAAACATCCATTGTGTGTTTTGAAAACCAAACCAGACCTTTCGCAAATGTCATATATTTTTTTTTTTACAAAAACTATTTAAAGAATTATGCCGTTAAAAATTAACATAAGTGCATTAAAAGCCAGGTTATTATAATCAATTGTAACAAATTGCTTACCATCGATACTTCATTAATTGAGTCGATACTTATAACCGACAGCTGGACATGAACTCTTGTTGCCTCATCTATGATTAAAGATAGAGTTCAGTCAGTGAAAAGTTCAGCAATGTGTCATACGTATTCCTCTAGCAAACAATTTAAATTTTATACGTAAAATATTTTCTTTGATAAACTTTTGAAAACTCGAACTAAATTGCTGTGAAAATAATTTATTTCAATAGGATGTACCACTATGACTTTCTTTTAGACCTTTGAAGTGACTTAATTAAAAGTTAATCTTGGTTAGAAATATAACCTTAACGTAAATGAAAAAATACTGATGATTACATGTAAGCTACATCAACGCATAAACTACTGTTCTAGTTGATTATAGGATGAAGACAGATACATGCATGTATATCATAAAATAATTAAAGAATCGACTAAAAATTAATTTTTCCTATCAAAACATTCATGATTTCCTGTAAAACACACATTTTTGTGTTTCGCAATAGACATATTTGTATAATTATGAAAAAATGTAATTTTTGGCAGGAAATAATTATAAGAAAAATATTTTCCTTTTTTGTGTTAAATTTTTCCTTTTCAGTTTTGAATTTTCATACTTAGCTTTTTATGCCCCAATAACAAAGATTCGAGGTTATGTAGTTTTTGCCCTGTCCGTCCATCTGTCTGTATTTTTTCGTTTGTTGCATAGAGGTTAAAATTGCTCATAAGTATTGAGTGGGTGGAACTATAGCTTTCGTGTTTCATAAGTGTATTCCTTGTGACAAGACCTATCTTTGAGTACCACCTAATTTGATCTTTTGGCCATAACTTTTTGAATAGTTGGTACGAGAACTTTCATACTTCACATGTCAAACCATTGTGACAAGACCATTCAGAGTGTATAAATATTTTAAACCTTTACACATTATGATTTTGACCTTTGAGATTGACCAAGTTTTTAAAAACTGTAGCCAGATCATAACTTTTGAACAATTAGAACTAGGACTTTCATATTTCACAGGTGTACACATGTATTCCTTGTGTCAATCGTGATAAGACCAATATTTTTTACCTTGACCTTTGAAGTTTGATTTGCATTTGAGAACACAAAACCCGCCATTATCTGCCATACAGGTGCATCAAACCCTTTTTCATAAACAATTATTGTTTACTGTATATTTAACGAATGCTTTAATTTGCTTGTACTCTTCATCAAATTGAAACAAGAGATGCCTTTATCACTGAATAAAGTAAAGTTTTTAGAATAGGGGCAGCTTTCTGAATCTTACAAATAAACATACCACCCCCCCCCCCCCCCCCCTCCCCAAAAAAAAAGTTGCACCTAAAACGATAAATCCCTTGAATTGGACATATTTGTGTAATTAAACATGTATACTTCTCTCAAAATCAGGTGCAATTCTAGGGTCATATTCTGTTGTGTTCAGCAGGGTATTTAATATGTCTCTCCTGAAATGGAATTAAAGAGATTAATTTTTCGACAAAGATAACACATTAAAATCCTTTGATAAGAAAATGTATTTGAATTATTTTAAAGTAGTACTTCTATTCATAATGCAGTTGCATATGTTTGGATATTTCTAAAGCAAAGTTTTGCCTTATCTTTTAGGGGATATGCACTCAGCATGTTAAATTTTAAAAATTAATTGTAAAAAAACAAAAAAACAAAACGAAGGCGGTGTTTCTGCATTCGGAATTTATATCTCTTAGTTGATTCGAAAAGCAAGGGCATGTTCTACGAATGAACAATTCTAAAACTAGGTGAATTATTGACAAACACGTTGATGAAACAAGAATATCAGAAGCTTTGTTTAAAGGCATAATTTCGTAAGTTCTATGGTCGATACAATGACATTGTCAACAAATACAATTTATCATCGAGTTATATGCTGGATAAGTTTTTCATACTTATTGTTAGTCTATTGTTTATATACTGAATTGACGAGGGAATTTCCCGTTATTTCCCGATCATGACAAGGAGCACACGGCGGGTGTGACGGATTGACAGGGGATGCTCATGCACTCCTCCATGGTACCTGATCCCACCTCTGATGTTTTGGGGGTCAGAGTTTTCTCTGCACCTATTTTCTTTTGTTTTATGAATTTTTTCATCTTGAATACTGTTCTGATCGTTATCGCCATATGTTTCATTTCAAAATACCAGTGTGCATTGAATTTTCCAAATATTTTCTGATATGCAACAGAAAATGTAGCTGCAATTATTTAGTAAAAGAGCTTTCCAGAATGTCTTTGATATTTTCAGATATAATTTCAACATTCTTCATGTAAGCTTTGTACTAAATTTATACCAATTTATTCGTTGCACGAAAAGAACTTTATTCGGTAATAACCAATATTTGCCCCCAAAATCAAACTTTGATGGAGATATATTTAATTAAGTTCTTAAACAGGGGAGTATATGCTGACTTCAAAGCACTGAATATTTTCATAAGTAATGACGCCATATGTACGTAATGACGTCACAAACATGACGCAAATTTAAGTTTTTTATGAATTTTACAGAAAAATGTACATATTTCGTTGATATTTTGAGTAAAAATCACCGAGCTCATGTGTGTTTAGGATCAATATTTTGATATAATGTGTAGAATGGTAATATTAATGAAATATGTCAATATTGTTCCTGAACAAACTTGCGCTCTATAAATTTTAAAGCTAAAATTGTTGAAATTTTGTCCATTTTGTCCTCTTTCTGAAAAAGGATATAAAATCGGACTAATTTGTGACGTCATAAAAAACAAAAAATGTGAATACATTACTTTGACACTATAATATTTTCTGTTAATTTATATTTCTCATACAATTTATTGAATTCAGCACATTTCAGGAAGTTTTTAAAATTTGACTTTTGTGGGGGCAAATATATGCAATATACCGCATATAGTTCTTTACATATCGAAATATCCATTATCTCCTCATTTAATATCTTCCTCTAGCTTCTTGATCTATCCTAATAAAGATTGACATGCCACATGTACTGAGCCGTGATGAAGAGGAAAACAGAGAAATATATATATTTAGAATCTAATGATGTTGATTGCTACTTTCCTTCATTGCAGATGAAACAACAATCCACACACACCTCTCACTGCAAGCTGTTCACGTATTATTTGCAGCTGTGGTGTGGTTTTAAAATTCCTATATATTTATGTCTTACAGTTAATATTTTTTTTATAGATTTTCTCATAATCGATTCAACCTAAATTTCACATTCGACTTTTAGGTGTGGAAATCGAGAAATACCCCGGTATGCAAAGCTCAAATAACATTAAGTACACAAAATGGTTCAGACGGAGGAAAAATACGTTTTTTTACATTAAACTTTACAGTGTTTATGTACAGTGTACATTCTATTACCCCACCTCTGTTGATTATTCCGTGAAATCCCGGCTTACGATTGGTTGAAGTCTGTCACGTGAAGGCGGTGGATTACTTATACCCGGTCAGTTGTAAATCCATACCCGGTCAGTAGAAATCTATACCCGGTCGATGTATTACGTCACAAACACAAACGTGACGTCATAATAGGCACAGTATAAGCGCGATTAAGCATTTAGCAGAGAAAACCATTTATAAACTACAGATAAAACGTAATATGTTTCATCGGTGGGGTAAATTCGTTACATAGTCATTTAGTGACAGGGTATGGGATGATACCTGGTTAGTAAATTTCATACCTGACTCGGCTCCGCCTCGCCAGGTATGAAATTTACTAACCAGGTATCATCCCATACCCTGTCACTAAAAGACTATGTAACTAATAATACGGACTCATTCATGAGTATTCTATCTTTAAGGAAAAAAAATCAATAAAAACAATAATAAATGAAAATTAACTTACCTTTTCATTGGTTGGATGCAAACCACGTTTACCATCAAGAAAATAATAATCAAAGAACTATGATACTTTTTCTCCATTTCTCCTTGCGTGAAAATTCTGTCTGAGGAAGTTGGCGCGTAATATTAGAGATTTAAAGAGCTTCCTTAAGTTTGTGCGATGAAAAGGTATCCGAGGCATGCACACAAAAGTTATAAATAAAACGATTGTATGAGGAAGAAAATCAAGGAAATTTTGACAATATACAATAAATCAAATTGATTTTATCAATTATTAAAAAAATATAAATACTTTAACTACAAAACATCAATTTCTAATTCAATAATACATCAAAAGTCATTTTAAAAAATCATTTTGGTGAGCATGTATTCGTTTTTTATTTGCCAATCAGTTGAATAGCGAACACAAAATCAACGCAGTTTCAATTCACCTGAGTCATTTATGCCCATTTCCTGAAAGCAAGCTAAAGGGACCTCTTGCGGTTTGAGGTCACACACCAGAGCTCAAACGTAATGTGGGTACCATTGCATTTATTGAACAACATACAATAATGGGCTACAATATGACAATTAAAAGTTGGAATCAATAATTCATCAATCTGATTGTCTGTAACTATATATCTTAAGACACACAGTTTGATTATCTAAGGGAAAGGTAGAGGAACGGGAAAAAAACTTTTGCCATAGCCTCTTTTCCATAGAAAGAAATACATGTATTATAATATTGCATGTAGTTTTGTGTAACATTGAAAACATTCCCCCAAGTAAACCATTGTCAACAGAGGCGCAACAGAAGGCGCAACTTCATTAATCAGAAGGTAATAGTGCTTATAAACAAATGTTTCTCGACGAGTCAAATTCAACTTATTTACATGAAAGCATGATACAATGTTTATGGAGGTAACGAACAGCATAGGAGCAGAGCAAACACAGACCTCCAAAACATCAGGTGGGATCAGGTGCAATGGAGGAGTCAGCATCCCCTGCCGATTGCTCACACCCCTTCTCATAGTCATAACCAGCAAATAACGGAAAATCATTAAACAATTTGGTGTTTATATAATTGCCTATAAATTAGTATGAAAAGTGCCAGTCAGTATTTGACTTAATGATAAATTGTGTTTCCTGACAGGGTAGTTGTTTCGGCCATAAAATTTACAGAATGATGACTTTAAACAAGACTGTTGATATTTTTGTTTCAGTTTTTTGTCAATTTCTAGATAAATTCCAAATATTGTTTATGCGTAGGACACGCTCTTTTGTATAGAATCAACTGAGAGATATAAACCCAGTATGTAGGTGATAAAGGTATACTGCTGCATAAGTAAGGTTTGAGAACTGAAATGTTAAAGTCATTTAGTTTATTATAGAGCTTGGTTGTTAGATTATCATAATGATCAACGTTTTTTCCAAGTCAAATATCAAAAAATGAAACAGATGTGTCAGACGTTGTGATATCTTTTATCTCAAGCTCTCCGAGATGTATCGACATCAGCATGGAAATACATGAAACCATTGTTGATAGACAATACGACGCTGATAATTCTGAATGTTGAATTGAAGGCCACAGTAAGTGTTTTCTTCTTTAATTTTCAAGTTTAGGATTTTGGACAAATTCTGCTTAAGATGAATAAAAAGAAGGTGCTGATAAAAGGGCACAATATATACCCATGGGAAAAGATTATTGGAAGACGTGGTCTCCAAAAACCAAATATGTCAATAAGAAACTCGATCATATTTTTAATATCAATGTCAGAGTACTTGTGTGAACAATCAGAATAATTTTGCAAATGATCAATGACAATGTAAGTAAATTAACAAGGTCCAATTTTATTGAAAAAGCGTCAATCAATGATATCAAAAAGACTGGACTTTAATTTATCATGGGGAATAGTTAGTATATAAAGTTAAAAGGATTTTATTTTGTTGATTTTGGAAAATTTTTGTGTTTTCAAATGTTCCAAAAGTTCTTTTTTAGCGGCGTTAAAAGGGTGTTTTATCGACTATAACGAGTTGTTCTTATCCTTTATTTTCCTCGTTTATATTTAAGGGACAATAGGTTCTTTGTCATATTGATCAGTATTGAAAATTTGAATTCAATGGTAAGGTTGATTTGCTAAAGGAATCTAATGAACTGATAAGGAAGTATGAAAAATTAGATACATAAGGAAATTAAAACCAGCCATTAAAATTGTCATTACGGCAAGGAAACATTCTTAATATTTTCCTATATCTATTACAATTCGTACGATATATGCATTATTAGAAATTATGATGACATAATTGTTTTTGAATGAATTTGGAATTATAATAAACGTTGGAATCTTATGTAGAAAAAAGGCATATATTTTTTCAATGCAACAGATCCTAATGAGACATTTTATTTGAACAAGTTCATCATAATAATCACCAGGGGACAGTTTAACTTATAGTTAGAACTTTTATATCTTGGTGAAGAGGACAAGAAATACGTGTAAATATTTGAAACGAACATCCCAATTTAAAGTTTTTTTTTAGAATAACCCTTTAAATTCTTTTTTAATAGCAGTTTTAAAGACGGCAGTTTTTTTTTCAAAGAATTTTATTTCACGTTTTAATATAGATTGATCTTTATCTTTCATTAAATACTGGAAAAATGCATTCCATAATAATGACTTTAAGTATTTGTTATATCTACTTTCGCAGTTTATTCAAAATGGATTTTAAGGACGGCCAAAATGCCACTGTTTGGACTAAAAAAATTATAAAATAAGATGTTTAATTTTTTTTTATTTTGTAGTTGAAGAAAATGAACCGATGTATTTTTGGCAAGTAAAAGGTCTTGAGGCCATTTAGTTGAATTTTAAACAAGATCATCAAGTTGTAATGAAAAGATGTACAAAATGATTTAAAAATAATAAATATTTTATTAAGTCAATAAAAAACACATAAAAAAGCATACAAAGTTTATAAACCATGATAGGAATGAAAAGTCCAATAAAAAGTAGATAATACAATATGATTTGTAGAATATTGTTTGTGTGACAAAAGGCTACAATTCTATTTTTTACGGGTGCGATACATGAAACAAACATGTGCTGAGCAATGTTCTCTTGGGAAGATTCGTTGATTTTTATTTTCAGCCTTTTATCAAATATCTTTTATTTTGATAAATAAACACCCCAGAACACGATGTTGAACACTATATATGACACAGGAAAGACAACTCTTGACAATCTGTCCACATGACGAGCTCGTGCCAAGAAGTCTACATTTTTCCTTTCATCAATGGTTTCATATTTCTTGTCGTCTTTCTCTGGCATCTTAAAATTACAGAAAACATCTCATCTTCCAAATGAAATAATTGAAAATATTTTTTTCTGCTTACGTCTTTTTTCTCAAGCACATATTATATGCTTGCTCTCAGAGCTAGACTACTCGTTAAAAATTGATTGAAATTAAATATATATCAGCCTTCTTATAGTTAATCAATCTTCATTACATCAATACATACAAAAGAATTTTCACATTCTATCACTAATCAGGGATACTAACTAATCAATGTTTATCACATAGCTTTGTAAATTGAATTAATTATGCGCATTTTACATTTTAAAACTGAAAAATGAATATGCTTTTTATAAAACAAATTTAAACTATATAAATAGCTTAACTTTAAATGTATTCAGTGATTTAAGAGGGGATTTTCTGAACATTCCAAATATAAGTAATCAACTTGTTACCTTGGTCTGTTTTTGATGTTTTCTTGTCTGTATGTTAATGAAAGCATATTCTAGAAGCGCTGCAAAAACAAATAACAGTCCAATAGCCATCCATATATCTATCGCTTTTATGTAGGACACACGTGGAAGAGAGTTTCTTATACCAGAACTTTGTGTTGTCATAGTGAGCACGCAAATGACCCCAAGCGAGACTCTCGCGGGAACAGCATCCACGTGAATCCAAAATGAGATCCAGGAGAGGGTGACGATAAGCATGCTGGGAATGAACACTTGTGACATGTAATATCCTAGATTTCTTCGGAAAAACAATTTTGCCTGCAGACAAGAGAACTCCACGTCTGAAAAGAATGGGAATTTCATTTTAGATGCATAAATGTTAGTCAATCTTAAAATGAACGCTGTCTAGAAATTCATCTTAATTTTGTTCCAAGCAATCTGTGATGGAACACATGTAATGTTAAACATATAAAGGGTTAGTCAAATGTTTGTGCCATTTGAAAATAATATAGAAATAAAAGAATATCTTGCCATCTTGAATAAACATGGGAAATATGAAAGCCCTAGTATTAACTGTTAAAAAATTATCACTAAATTTGTTTAAGGTTTTTTAAAGTGTGTCAAAAGGTAAAAATATGTCTCTACCCATTGAATTGCTTGGCGTAGTAAAAAGTATAATGTGAAGTAAGCCCTAGCATTGTTCAAAGTTATGATCAAGTTATAATCTTCTATTATGCAAAAGTGGGTCAAACTCTATGGTCGAATAAAGAGATCAAATATGGTACCCAAAGAATGGTCTTGTCACAAGAAATAGATAATTATGTAAAATATGAAAGCCATAGCCCTTTTAGAACAAAAGTTATGTCTTAAGCTATTTTCATTTATTTTGGCGGACATACAAAACGAAAGACAGGGAGACGGACAGGTCAAAAACCTTTTTCTCCCGCATCTTCAATTACTGGGTCATATAAAAGATAATGTGAAAATATATACAATTCTTTGCATATTTTACCAACTGACGTTAAACTTACACTTTCTCTATAAAGGCTTCTAGAATTTATTGCTTTGACTCAAGCTTTTTTCTCAATTGTCAAGAATCATTAGCATGAGTGAAATATTTATGTTTTAGGTCACAAACTCATTCTTTTACTCTGCCAAGAAAATCAATCATACTATAAAACAATTAAACTCGTACTCATAAACTTCTATAGAATTTGAAGGAATATGTAAATTTTGTAAAACTAGTTATTTTAAACACCAGAAAAAAATCATGCCAAAGTACATTTAAAATGTATTATAAAATTCTTGAAGTAAGATTAAATTTTTACTAAAGAAACACCTTTTCATTCATGAAAAAGTTTAGGAATCAAAATTGCAAATGATAATTTGTTTCAAATATTTACTGCATTTTCACATGATTAAGTATAAAGATTTTGATCAGCAAACGAATTTATATGTGGTTGAAATATGAACGGAAATTGTTCTTATCCCATGTTAATCCCCCTAATAAACGCTTTTATTTTATCTTAACTCATTTTTATTATCAAGGTAAATCAATAGAATCAGTTTGTTTTATAACTTCCGCTGCAGAGGTTTAATCCTGTAGAAAATATGGTTGTCGATATAACCATTAATCCACTGGGAAATGTTTATCTATAGATCAATTAGTGTTCTTGGAGGTAATTTTTCCCACAAAAGGGGCCACCTTAATTATAACGTAGAGTATTATCTACTACAGTAACTAGGAGTATTTTTCATCTTCGGATTCTTGATTTACCTTTATTGCCAAGTGGTTTTTGTCGCGGGGAATCTTAATCTGGTTAACTCTTCATAAACACGTTAAGGTTTAGAGTAGTCGATAGCTACTGTGTAGGATACCGGGAACGCCAATGGTTCTATAACAGAATAATGAAAGTTCTAGAGAATGCCACAATTAAGCAGTTTGGTTTCTCAGTAGACACTTCTTTCAATGTTTAAGTTGAAAGATGAATAAATTGATTGAATGTTGTTATCTCATTTCATATTCAAACATTTTTTTTCACTTTAAACATGTTAAAGGAGATGTCACAATATTCCGCTACATGATTCAAATAAAGACCTTTTCTCGGCTATCAGGGCCATTTAGCAGTCAGGAATCTTTATCGTATATTCCCGTCTACCGAGACACGGAACCTCCACTTTAAGAGGTAAACTTTCATTTTTAGGTGTCTTTCTGCTTAAATAACTCCTACGTGTACCTATGTTTATTGACAAAAGTTCTGTCGAGGTCGGAATTTGAACCAACGACCTTCCAATTACGGAGTCAGCGCTCCAAAAATATTGCCTACTTACTTCTGGAAAAGACTTGCTCGGAAACAATAAGAATCAACGGCTATATGAAAAATAAAAATAAAAACTCATTTAAAACATACTGAAAGAATTTATGGTTGAACATCCGAGGGTTTCCAATGGCTTGTAAAAATAGAACTGAGGAAGCGTCTGTTCATCTGCATGTGCTGTTCCAATAATGACAGCGTCATTCGGGTTCCACATCAGCTTCACATTATCGATAGAATAGCCATCTGTAAGTCAAAATTGTTACAACTGTTTATAATTTATCTTGTTCCTATTCTTTGAACAAAAAACGAAATATTGCGAGTTTTGACTTCAATATTCTCAAATAAACAGCTGCTTAACAATCCTCAAAGAAATATAAATGACGTTCTTTACATACATACATGTAAATAATGGTTGTTGGACATTGAGCGTTTATCATCTCAGTGTGTATTATTTGTACATTCAACAAAGGTTACAAACCCTATTAAACTGTTAAAATACTTCTTTTTAGTATGGATGAAAACATGTCCAATTATAAGTGTATAGTTTTTGTCTAAGTTTTAAAAAGTATTTAAAGAAGATTTAATTTTCTATAATTCAAAAGTTGACCCCCATAAATGCAAAAACATAACAGGTAGAAGGCTAGAGGTCTTCAATGTACAATGTATAGTGTAAAGGTTGATTGTTTGATTGTATGCTGTTAACATCCCATGCAATATTTTTTTTTACTCATATAGAGACGTTACCATATACCGGAGAAGAGCTTCAAATTTTGACCATTACTCGGCACTCGAGGCCCTAGAGCAGTGAGGGGTCTTTATCGTGCCAACACCGGCGCCTGAAGAAGGATCCGAAAAATTCACTTCAAAGTGTCGAATGCATTGTGAAAGAACAGTTGCTTCCCATTTTTATCGTCTTTTTAAATCAGTCGAAACCGAGATTCAAACACACTATCCCCAATCACGAAGCAAGCGTTCTGCCGACTGAGTTACAGTGAATGGAACAGTGTAAAGAGGGTCTTTCAATACTGGAAATAGTAAAGAGATATACTACTTCTAATTGATCAAGACCGATCACAGAAGCCTGATGGTAGAGCGTCCGCTTCGTGATTGGGAGGTCAGGGTTCGATTCTTGTTCGGAGCGCCGCGTCTTACCTAAAAAAGGTAGTGGCTGTTCCTTCGTCAAGCGCTCGGCACTAGAGGTGAAAGTCACAAGTCTTTCGAATATGACCTTAAAAACGAAGATCCCGTGTCACGGTAGGCGTTGGAGCGATAGAGAACCTTCACTGCTAAAAGGCCTTGAGTGCCGAGTATAGGTCTATTTGAAATCTGAACCCCTCACCTGCAAACGGTGACATATCCATAACAGTGAAAAATGAGGGACGTTAAACAATATACAACCAATCAATTTATCTTATTGATCAAGAAGACTACTTACAACTTTCCATTAAGATGGAGCAGGTCTGATCGTCCATAGGGTAAAATCTTAGGTCCATGATGCAAGAAAGTGTTAATGATAATCTATAAATATCATATAGGGTGTTAGTCTCAAAGAATGTTATACTAAATCATACAAATAATAATAAATAAAATGTTCTATTAAATAGAATTTCTTTAAATTATAAAAACGTTTCGTTATGAGTAATAATTCTCAAGGAGACATAACAACATACAACCAAGGCAACTGAATTTTTCTCTGTTTTGAGAATGCTACTGATGTCGTTTTTTTCTTATTTTTTTTTTTTAGATCTTTTCTGTAAATACATGTAATATACCAGAGTATATTTATATTTTTTCTAAATTAAATGCATGTCAAATTAACGGATTCCTGAAATCTTGCGGCGCAATTAAAGGCGTTATAAAGGGTTAACATATTAAATCCCCTATCTCCTTCATGAAATACTTTGATCACTTCGCAAAATATTTCTGGGTAACCACCTCCGCGACACATTTGTTTTGATGTAGTTATTATAGTAACTGCCATTATGTCTAGAAAAAGGCTAACGGATCAACAAATGTGTTTTTGTCGTATACCCACGCCTGGGGTTTGTCAGACTTTGATGCGATTAATTGATGCAATGCTTTTGACACGTAATTTACACGTGTAACGGAAGTATATAAAGTTCTTTCAAAGAACAGAAATAGTACAAGTAATGCACAGTATTTTGCTCAATCCTCCACCAAACTCAAAATTTGGTACTGCAAATAAAATTCTTTAATCGATGTTTAAATATACCACATTATTTTGAAAATTAAATCATAAACTTATTAGTAAAATGACATTTTTGGCCTAAATATACTAAAAGGTAAACAAATTTTATGAACAGAATTGAACAGTTCAACAGATTTGGATCTGATACTCCGAAACAACTACATGTACATTGTAAGTAGAAACAAGGTTCTAAACCTGATGCTGTATATTATAAGACCGTCATTGTAAATGTGGAGAAGCTTGTTTGGAACTGTAACTGTGTGAATTGTTGCACTTTTCTCGTTCTGGAAGTACGTATCGGGAACCCAGACGTCTTCTATATGCTTCTGGTCTAGTTCCAGCATGCTGATATTACTGAGATGAGAGAAGTTAAGGCGCGGATCCATCCAAGTTTGACGAATAAAAAGGTTCAGTGTATAATCCTGTAACATAAAAAAGAATCATGACGATGTTGAAAATTGAAAATATATTTTACACACGACAGGTATGACCTGTCGGCCGGGGATACTCACTTCTTCACGGCACCTGACCCCACTTCTGATGTTTTTGAGGCCCGTTTTTTCTACGCTCCACTTTTATATTGTTTTTGTACTTCTGATCTTTGGTGCTGTTCGTTATCGCCATATGTTAATGTTTTTATTCTTATTTTGATTTAGTAGAAAAAATATATATGAAATGTTTTTCTTATTTCACACTTACCCTGAGACGAAGTGGTTTAATAGTTTGTGCGTATTGCGATACGGTTTATAAATATGGTCTAATCCAAAAGTACAGGTCTAAATTAACAACACTTTTAAGGCAAATGGTAGTGTCCTAATGCATGTGAAAATTTCCCAAAGTAACGTTAAACAAGCAGCAAACAAATATTATTTTCAGAGATTAAGATGTCATAAGAATCTCTCAAGATTTAAGAGATTGATTAAGAAAATGATTCTTAAATAATTTCAGAAATCATTGTCAGAGAAGTTTCATTTTATAAAGGTACATGTATCAGGTATTAAATTTATCCGGCATTATTCCTTAATTGCATAATTAAATGACTTTTTTTTTGGTTCATCACGGTTTTTTTTCTTTTAATATTGCCGTTCAATATATTCTTACCTGTTGTTTTCCTGTGAAGTGAAGGCCTTTGTAAAATTAATTATATAATGCACTTAACAATATGACAATCTTTATTAGTATCTATTCATGTTAAACTATCAAATTTTGTACTGCAATTGATGAATAATTACTAATTGATTTTTCATGCAGGATGTGCATTTTTAATCATCATTAACAAGCAGTTTACAAACCATGATTTTAAGATAATTACAGTGCCTGTTAGTTTGTATGCATCTTCTCAAATGGCCTAAATTTAAAAAAAAATGACACGCAATCTCAAATATACTCGTAAAATCTTCATAGAGACATAGGTATCGGATTATTTTACTGTAAAAAAAAATCCTGCACCAATTGAATGTGGAGTGAAGTGAAAAACTTGTCACATGAAACACGTGTTAACATCACTCTCCATTACTCACCATTGATAATTCGTTGATGGAATCAATGCTGATGACGAAGAGCTGGACATCAACTTCTGTTGCAATATCTACAATTTACAGAAAAAAGGACATCGTTAATGAAATAATGAATCAGAGTTGATATAGTAAAAGGTATATACTAAACAATTTTTTTAATTCAAACATTTTTTTTATTCATTTTGAATTTGGATTTATTCATTAACAATGTATTTTCATTGGATTGCCGAGTTGAGATACTCGATCCAGTTATCTTGAAATAAAAAAACATCACAGAGTATTTTTCACCCCATTTTCATATTTGGATGTTTACTGCCTTTAGACAGTAAAGGCCAAATAACAACTGAATTGTATGACAAATTAGATGATTTCAGCTTTTCTATAGTCAACTTTATTTATTTATGTAGTACATGTAATATTCTGCTATCACCTGACTACATTGTTTCTGTCTCCCTACGTATTCGATACTTGCTCCTAGTACACTCAGTGTTTAACAGGAAACATGCTTCTTAAATGAGTTGATGTTACAAGGATTTCAACAAACTCGTTTAAAGTCGGCTCCTCGAAAATTCCATGGTAGTTTTTAAGAACTTGTTTGCAAATATTGCATATCATTGGGTTGTATTTTGTTTGACTCGTTTCATTCCAATTGTTAGCCTTTTGTGTTAATGCTGAATTTGACAACGGAAACCTCAGTCTACCAGATTAGTACAAAGATCTTACGGTGGGTGAAACTGAGGATGCTTAGTCCTCTTCAGCATACGATCCCACATTTTGTTTTTCCAAGATGGTTTTTTTTTTCTTAACACATTTAAATTGTTTACAGGTTTTGAGAACAATCGCTATTTGATATCTTTTACAAAATTTAAAATTATTTTATATTGATACAAAATGTTATAGGGAATATTTCAAGAAATGAATAAAGACTTTTCATGATTGGCATTTACTTTTGAAAATAGACAAATAAATATCCATAAGATCAAGTTAATAAAAGATATACACTTTATGCACCTTTCTCGTAATCAGGTGGAATTCTTGGGTCATATTCCGCACTGCTAAGAAGTGTATTCAAAATGTCTCTCCTGAAAAAGTGAAAAAGAAATTATTTTTTGTTTAATTCTGTTTACGCCACCGTTTGCCAGTTGATGGTCTTTAAGAGTGAGGTATCTTTTTCCTACCAGTACTTACCGTGTATTTACTCTTGGGACCTCTATAAGGTCTCATGTCCCGCAGTGGGATTCGAAACTTCGGCGTATTGATATCTCCTAAAGAGTAATATCGCTCTAATAACGATGGCTATTAACACCTTGTCAAATGTGCAAAGAACAACATTACTCGTCTTGGTAAGAAAACCCCTCCATAACTATATAGATGCTAGATGCATGACCTCATGAAATATTTAATGTAATAGGTTTTGCATTTATAGTGTACTTGTTTTGAGCTTTCATGGATAACTTTGTTTGCATCGACAATCAATTATTTAGACAAATTGCAATCCGCACGAAACGAATTGTTTAAACCTACTAAATCTGTTGTGAATGCAAAAGAGAAATCTGACTGAATTATCCCTACTACACTCTTCAAGATGGATTGATTAAAACATGTAAAAGTTATCACAGTTCTTTTCACAATTCACAATTTATTTTGGAATCCATATATCGGAAGCCAAAAAAAGTTAGTGCTTAATAGTTTTCTTGATAGTTTGAAATTCCTTAAATTTCAAAGTCAAAGTTATTTTTTCAGTTTTGATTGATGTTTTGCTTTATGTATTAAAATTAAAACTAATCATCAGATGGTCTAAATCTTTCATATGATTTTATTTTAAAACTTTTTTTTAGTTTTTAATTTTCGTCTGCCAGTATCAAACTTTAACTTTGACTTAACTTTTGAAAAGAAAATCTGGTTGATTTTTGAAAATTTCCTTTTTCAAAGGTCATTTTTGGCAAAGGATTCATTTCTCTTCGTACGACGAGAGGAGCGTTCGTAAAAACTTTTGTCAACATTCAAAAATAAGACCAAATAATGTATTTTCTTCTCTCTCTTCCGATAATGAGAGACTACCGATAATGAGAGACTATTTAGATAAGAAATAGCAAATAATAGCATGGAATTTTTCAGTTGAGGAGAATTTCCCTTGACATTAATTTTAAAAACAGAAATTCAATAATCATAATTTCGATTTTAATGCCAAAATGTGATTTACTTACCTTTTCATTTCTTGAGACCCGACGAAGTGAACCACCACTAAAAATATCCAATGAGAGAAAATCTTCTTCCTCATCGTCACTGTAGTTAAAGCTAGATCGATGTGTTTGGGTGATCGTGTGTAATGTTACAGACATTTAAGAGTTCCGTCAAAGTTCACTGCGATCGTGAGGTGTCGGGTCAATGCGGACGACTGCAAAGCAATGAGTCTTAAATTCAAGAATACACACTTTAATGGAAATGAAAGTATTAATCAATGTACATGTATACTTGTCTAAAAAACGTAGGAAATATTTATAAAAGTGGACATTTCTAAAATTATTTTAATCAATGTCAAAAAACCCCCAAAAATATCCAAACAGAATAACATAAAATATAAAACGTAACTTATGCTACGCGGAACATTTTTCAAAACTTTTCATTTTCTGTAATTTTAAATTGGAATGGAGTTCAGTGATATTGTGATAGCTCTTAATTGATTCAACAGATTGCTATATTGCATTTGAAAGAACACTGCTTGCTATGATGACAAAACATTTTCACTGCATTGCTATATAAACACGCTTTAATCGGACAATTTCCCCAGACAGTCTGTTAAATGCACTATTCAAAAATAATAACGAGAAAAACTTACAGAATTAAGAATACTTGAGCGATACTATGATAGCATCCTCTGTCTTCGACCAAATCCTCCGACACAACTTAAAGTGATATAATGTTCATTTGTTCTATTAAAAGTGCTGCGATTGCATTGAAGTAATGTTCTACCGTCTCAGTGTTGTGCAATAAAATCAAGTGTGAGTGAGCAAATCGTCGGAGAACATGCCCAAACTGTTATGTATATGACATAAATGCTCTTCTTTTTTCACATAATATAGAATTTAACATAACCCACAAAGAGAGAGAAAAAAATATTACGACAACTTAGCTAAGATGATGATGTAATCCACAGGTGTACACATGGAACAATTATGTTTGAATTATTAAACAATTTTTCTAAGAGGAGTTAGATTGGAACAAAGTTTAATAAAAGCCGGGTACATGTAACAGATACATCTACCTTTAATTCCAAATGAATCACTCATTCTGACATTTATTTACTGCAGTTTTTTTATTTACAGAATCGTATCGCCTCAGTACTAGAGGTGGGATCAGGTGTTGTGGGTGTTATGGAGGAGTTAAAGCATCAGCTGCCGACCGGTCACAAACGCCGTGTGCTCCTTGTCATGATTGGGAAAAACGGAAAAAATCGAGAAAAAAAACGAGGAGTATAATTTGGATTCAAATGCAATTGTTTTGTAAAACACTTTTCATTGGCTAATGCAAGTGATGTTTGAAGCAGTAAAACGAGCATTAACGAGAGTGCAAGGTTTTCATTGTGACGTCATAATAGAGCGACGCAAAAATACAATACTCCGTGACGTATTTCATGTCACAAACTCAACAAAATAAGACGTAAACAACTAACAGAATGCATAGATTGCATTAGAATGGGAATAACTATCTTCTATTTTGGTATTTGCGACCGTTAATGGTGATTTAACGGTCGCAAACATCCGTTTTACCGGCTCCGCTTAAGCGTCGCCGGTAAAACTCAGTTTGCGACCATTAAATCAGCATTAACGGTCGCAAATGCCAAATCAGAAGATAGTTATTCCCTAATTTGAATGTTAATCGTCAGTCAGCATTTAACTGAATGAAAGGTTGTATTTGGTGACAAGGTCACCATAAAACTGGCAAAATGACATCAAACAAAACAATGGCTATCTTTATTCCAGCAATTTGTATGTAATGTAGCTCACGTTATTTTAGAAATTATTCGGACGCAGAACAAATGATATCACTCCTCCATGGCACCTGATCCCACCTCTGCTGTTTCGGAGGTCTGTGTTTGCTCTGCTCTTATTTTGTATTGTTTAATGGACTTCGAGATTTAATACTGTTCGTTTTCTCCATACCCTTCTTCATAAGTAAATTGCTAGATGAATAAGGAAAGCTGACGTCGTTCCATTTATTAATAAGGTCTGTTGTAAAGTTACCATTAACATCTTTGTCAGAAATGGGACGTAAAAACAACACACAAGTAACACAATAATTTTACCAATTCTATAGGAAAACATAAATGATGCCTTAAACAATTAGACAGCATACGTTTTCGTAACAGCTTATCTAAGCCATGATCAATGACTTATATAATATTTGATGAATAGAAGATGACATTTCTCATTACGTAGTCTTTCTTTTCCATGAATGTTAAAATGTGTTTATCTGACTTGTTCCTGAGACTTATTCCAACATTAACAATCCAAACTGCTTTTTACAATCATTATGGAAAGTATTGATTTTTTTTTTTACATTATTTTGCTATTTCAGTCTTCATTTTAATCAATATATTAGAACAATTCTATTTAAGAAATATTATCAACATAATCAAATCTAGAAACTAAAGTGAGAAATGAAAAAGTATTTTGCATACGGAATGTGTACGAAATATTCATTGGTCATTTTATGATTATATAATTGGAGGCAATATAACTTTTTCATGGATATATTTACGTATATGCCCTCTTCTATAAAAGATGTTGTAATCTTGTACATGTAGACTTGCATTAGAAGAGATTAACCGAGTTTGAAAAACATAAGCTACTAAACCTCTCACGTGTTCAATAGTCACAAACTCCGCAAAAATGCTCGATCTATAATCTTCTCATGCATGTTAATATCATGATTAAAATTTTTTAAAATCTATTTTGATTTGACGCTTAGATAGATGCACTCGATTTCTTACCATCTTGCAGTGATAATCTGAGTGAACACAATTTGGTTTTTTTCTCAAAACAGAAACAGTAAAGGAAACATGTTTTCATCCAAGTCATTTGACTTCACACTCTAAGTCCTGAAAAAAATGACTGAACTTTATTTCTGCGCACGTTACTCGTAGTTAATTATATTGATTGATTAGAAAAGTCAGAAGATTTGGTGAGATAAATGGTAACGAAAACTTTAGAGCATTCTTTTACATCCATCTCAGATTTCGTGTATTTTTATCGATACAATAGCAATTTCCTAACTTCAAAAACAAATGTCAGATTTTAAAGAATTGATATAAAAACTGGAATTGCAAAAAGAAGAATAGTTTGTTTAGTCGAAGGATGAATAAACGTCTGCTTTGAATCATGAAAGTAATTTTTAACTTTCAAAAAACATAAGTTACTTAGTGTAACTTATCGTAACGTCACTTAATTATTATAGCATTCATGAAGCAAGAGCATTTTTGCTTTCACTTACGGATTCCGATGTTGACCATTTAAGCTATAAAACCACTAGGAGGTCTTAGAAATTATGAGTTGTATTCGTTCTTTATTTGAAAATTGCTTGGTTTTAGATGGAAACAAATCAAATGCTTGTGACTTTCCATGACCTTATCACCGTTTTCTGTTTGATCTTTTATGAGAATTAAATAGCTAGCCTATGAATAATATTTCATTGATTACAATTCATTATTATTTTCCACATGTTTCAATGTAGAAAAAACATTCTTTACTGTTATCGATAAAGTTTAGTTCAAGATCATTAGCTTCGAGAGTTTCAGCCATGATTTCTCTTCGTCGACCAGTTTAAAAACAAGTCTGCGAAAGGCACTGTTGAATCTTAAGTCAAAATCAATATTTCTGAATTAATTTCTTAATTTTACATTAATCACATGTTTTCTTTTTTTTTTTTTTACGTTGGAAGGCTAAATGAATGTAGCATGAAACAAAAATTAAGAAAGTTATTCTTTCAACATTTGTTAATTTGTTTTTTGAAATGTTCTATAAATGCTCAAGAAATCGCGTTACTTACTCAAATTCAGGTAGGTAAAAAAAAAAACAGGTGTCACTGACCATCCGCTTTCCTGCTATCATGGTTCATTTAAACACTGAAGCTGGATTAGGAATAAAGTGTTTATTTAAACATACAAATAAAAGATGAAGATCAAAAACAGTTATGAAATATGACATCAATAACGAATGATTTGTATGAATGATCTCAATCCCAATCTAATATTCTTGACTTTGACCATAATTTAATGATCAAAGCAGAAAAATTCTATTAAAGTTATCGTGTAAAGTGTACGTTGAAACGCGTAGGCACATGCCTCTATGATGATACATGCAGGATTTTGCCCAGATTCTGCAAATCAATTAAATTGACATTTTTAAAATTTCGTTGAAATACAACGATAAAAATGTATGATGTCTTTATGATATTGCAAACGCTTTATTTGTTGTTATTTTCTTTTAATTTATAAATTTAAATACATCTTAAGTGTTATTCTCCCCTAATTTGTAAGAAAAAAAAATGGGGAAAATGAAGCATCTGTACAAACGCTAAACATTTACTCACTTTATCTCCTTAAATCTGTAACTGTTTTTAAATTGATACATCGAGATACATTCAAACAGCCTGACTGCAAATCAATAATAAATGATTTCTAAATCAAATCTGTTTTGTGGAATGTGCTCATACTATCCAAATCAGTATGTCAAAATCAGTTCAGCTGGTATTATTGGTATCATAAAAGATAGAACTTACTTATAAAGGTGTATTATACTTACACCTTTATTTAGTGTGGTTAGCATTCGTACCTTCCTTTTCTGCAAGTGTTTAATAATGCAACAAAAACGTTATCAAACCTCTATTATTTTTACAAAAAAAACCCATATCTTCACTAAGAGGTATAAATATCTTGACTAGGATGTTACGTAATATGATATTTTTTCTTTGTGAATCACGGAAGGCTATAGTGATAGAGTCTTTGTAGAGTCTTCATAATATCACGATCGAAAGACTAATTATTTCCCAGGTTTTCGATAAAAACATTTAAGAATATTCTAATGTATATTTTTAAATGAAACTAATCAAAAAGCAAAATTGATTTCGGCTTTTTATATAATATTAAAACAAATTCTCCATTTTTTTGTAGGAAATGAAGCAGTAAACATTTTGCATTCTTTGAAATTACATTTGATTTTGTGATAGGGACATGTTTGTTCTATGCTACAAAGACAATGCATCTCCACATCTTCACTTCGTAACTAATATAATTGTTGATTTATTGTGTTCCTGCGTTTTTTGGTATGAAATACAAAAACAGCAATGCAGTCGTCGTTAACCTAATTACAGATTCTTGATTGACTTCTTTGAACTAGAAACATTATGCAGTCGAAAGTTTCCCGAGTGTCCAATGCTAATACTTCTCGTTCAAATCAATAAGGAAAGATTATTTTGTCTTAAGTGTTTTGTCGTGTTTCTTGGTCATATGGGTGATCAGTCTATTTCGGTTTTCAGCCTCTAATTATATTCATTATCCCATATCAAGAGTTATTTGGTATTTGCACAAAACGGAAAGAATCAGTAGACGATATGTGAGTGAGAATGAAAACATTTTCAACAGTGCAACACAATGTTACACACAGAGACTATTATAATAACACATTATTATTCAACTTTCATATAAATCAAAATAATTTCTGTACGAAAGCATATATTATATTTAATTTATCACATTTTATTCTACTTTTTATGTCAAAATTTTGCCCGGTAATTAATTTTGATACCTTGACTTAACAAAATTTACATAAGTATTTCATTCCAAGTAACTTCTATAAAATACTTTTAAAAAAGGTAAGAAAGCGTATCGTGGTTTAATTGCACAAAACATTACTGAAGTACAGCTCTATTATAGGAAAATTTCATCGAATCCTAAAATATAAACCAAAAACAAAAACATTAGAAATAAACTCCTACTTCATAGGATTGTATGAAGTGTAAAGTCAAAAATATTTATAAAAAATGCATAAATTATTTTAGATAATAGTATCAAAAGCTTTTAGATACAATATAAACACGGTATACCATTGTGAAAAAAGCTCAATTATTCTCAGTGGAACATATATACACCACTCTCAACCAACACACATCTCATTAATACCAATTGTAGATATTATATTTCACGACTTCACGAAACATTTTAGTACATTTGTGCTACAATAAAATTAGGAAAAGATGCACTTGACACGCAAAGTTGACAATCACATTTCTATGAGAAAACAAAACCTTTTTAAAAGCTTATATTTGGTTACATTTAAAAGCCCCAAGTGAGTTACATTTTATGTATTTTCGTTGCGCATTTTAGCAATATAACAATAAAGACATGTTATAGCTACATATACGCTGTGATACCCCTGTTACGAGTGAAAAGCCGCTCTATCAATGTTGACCTTAAAATTAGTGCCACTGTTCACAATTTTGTTTTTTTTTTAAATTACCGGTATACTTATACTTAGATCATTTTCGTAAGATTAATCTTAATATTTATTAACATTAACACAAAATAAGATGGTGAAATATACCTTAAATCAAGTAAAATTGAGATATTTGATTCATTTGAATGATAACTTATAAGAAATTCAAGACTAGTTTTAGATCAGAGCAATTTGATTTGTTTTCATAGCAAGAATTTTAGTTTATCTCTCAAATTTATCCCCTTTCTTTAAAGGCCTTTCTTATGTTATTTGATAAAAAATAAACCCCACAAAGTCACCCTGAAATCACATGCTCGCAAAATACAAAAGAGAGGCACTAATGAATTAGCCGTGAACATACAGGTGATTCAGAAGTAAATGAGAGGCAATGTCCATATAACGACGTGTCATAATCCTTTTCGATTGTGATGGTTGGTTTAAAGGAATATAAAATAAATGAAGAGCTTTAAATAAAATTTATAAATTTTCTTTAGATTGCAGGTAAAAAAAGGAAAAACAACCAACAAGGACACGTTCATGAAAAATGGAAATGAATTTTAAACAAACATCAGTGATTATGAGGATAGCTAGTTTAATTGATATGTTTTTCAAATAAGAAATGACGTTTAGAAAGCTATGAAATACATGCAGTTACTGCTACATGATTCTATGGATACGATGCCACCTATACGGCTGAGTCCGAAAATGAAAACCTTAACTATTATATCAATCATAGCTTCGCAAAAATGTGATTTTAAAATTTATAATTTTTGTTTTAAGCATATTTTTAAAACTACATATCCTAAACACTCCAATTCAGATTAATGTTGACGTTTAAGTTAATTTTTTTTAAAGGGAATTTTATTTCAAATTATACAGTAAAAATTAATCTCACCCATTTATACCCTCGTAGTAGTCTTACTAAATATGGCAAGAGCTACTGCTCACCTTCGGGTATCATTATTTGAAAAACGAAAAACTCAAGGTTCCGAAAACATTATTACGTAGAAGTGACTTACGTGCTTAGGAAAAGTATAGGAAAATATAGGTGTTGATAAATATTTGTGCTACATAGATTAACTTAACGTAAAAAAATAAAGGCATTCACCATGTATTTCTTTATTAACAAATACCAAAATTAATCCTTCGAATAAATAAGAAAAATCCACTCCTTCGATCGCAAATTCTCATTGGTTATCCCGAAGTTGGGCTGACATGTACGAAATATACATTGGCAATATACATGTACGTACGAGTTATCAAATTATTTTTGAGATAAGTTTATGCCACCATTATTAAATCATTTGATTTCAGATGACAGTTTTTAATAAATCTAGAGACCATTGTTGAAAATTAAGCTTGAGCCACACTCTGTGCAGGATGGAATCATTCGAAATGACGATATTTTGATATATAGACTGGCTTTGGCAAAAATCTGAAAATGACTATATATAATACAGTTAAATTCTTTTAATAAACAATTTATTATGCATATTTGAAATATCAATAAATAAACTCAAGAATTTAACAACTGAATATTTAACAAAGTAAGTGTGATGTAAATAAAATACTTTACCGACGCCATTCATAAACCTTTAAAGCTTCAAAACAAAGCAATTGTTGTCTTTAGGCATTTGTTTAAAAATAAAAGTGTTAAAAAAAAAGACTCGCATGGCTCATAAAACAATGATATGCATAGAGGAAAAATATCACTTGATAAATGTTAGATAAACAAATACTAATTTAGAGCATTTGAAGTACTAGAAGTTTTACAATGGTTGTGCGACGCCTTTGGACAGCAATGGTCCCTCTTTGTGTAGGTACATCGCAGGCCACACTACATAGTCAATGATGTGTCCTGATTTCGTATATGCTTTGAAAGTTTCATGTTTTAGTTCTTTGCTCTCAGGAATATCGACACTAAGATGTACTGGGGGCTGTGTTGACTGCATCAACCAACATAATTCTATACAGTGGTCAGCAAACTGAGTTGTCTTGGGGAATCGCTCTATCATGTGTTTGGGCTCCAAGAACAACTTTTCAATTCTATCTTTGTCAAGCAAGAAACCCTGTCGAACATAATTTTCGTAACGGGGTCTTAAAAAATCTCCTCGTGCAGAATCAGCTAATCTATTTCTGTATTTATTGTGACGGCTGAGTTCATTTTGCTTTTCTTTCCCTGGTACCACGCCTATACTGTCTGTGTTGTTATGGTCTACCACAATACATCCAGTAGAAAAAGATCTCTTGAATTTGGGTTTCAAGACATTGTGTTCTTCTGGAATGTTAAAATCTCTCTCGACCTTATGCTTTTTTTGTTCATCCTTACTTTTCTTCTGATTTGATTCCAACTGTTCTGATTGACAATTTACTGGTGCCATTTGACTGTAAGCCTTTTTATTTGTGGTGACTCGTAGCATATCAGCCAAAGTGAAGCGAAATCTCTGGAAATTGAAAGTATTGAAAATTTAACAAGACACTTCCTTTGGTGGGGCACTTTCTATGTATGTGACTAAATTTAAACAAAAGGCCCAGAGGCCACATGGCTCACCTGAGCAACTGAAAAAAGCACATACCCGATCAGAACCGAATGTTTACTGAGGGGGGGGGGGCTTGAATTTTAACCCCCAGGTGGTCATGATTTGAGCAAACTACAATCTACACTACCTGAGGATGATTATCTATAAATATCACTAAGCATGGCTTTGAAGTACTTGAAATGAAGATTTAAAAAGGTTTATATTCCTATGTCAAACTTTGATCGGCCATTTTGGCCCCACCCTACCCCCGGGGTCATGATTTGAACAAACTTGAATCTACACTACCTGAGAATGATTCCACATGACTTTCATCTTTCCTGGCCCAGTGGTTCTTGATAAGAAGATTTTTAAAGATTTTTCCTATATATTCCTATGTAAAACTTTGATCGGCCATTTTGGCCCTACCCTACCCCCGGAGGTCATGATTTGAACAAACTTGAATCTA